>LR755263.1:0-24239 GCA_902729485.2 Mus minutoides
TCTTGGTTCCAGCTAACACCAGGGAAATGGCTGTAACTTGCCATCTTGTCAGCGTCGGGGGCCCGGGTGATTAATGACTCTTTAATCCCATAGCGCAATACCTGACAAAATATGCTTGGGCCAAAAAGGCAGAACAAACCTAATTAGCCTGGTCAACCCACTCCCAAGGTGTGGGTTGCTAAGGATCCCCAGGGCTTGGAGAGCAAGCCTCGCCCTCCCTGTCCCTTTCAGGTCTGTGAAAGAATCAAGTGGCCACAATGGGAAGGGGACTCCATTAAAAGGCGGGGGGCTGGCCAATGAATAAACATGCAGGTTACCGTGTTGATATTACACTGAATGCGATTCTGAAGTGGGGTGCTTGGGCCTCGGAGGCCGGCGCCCCTGGTATTGTGCTGGGGGAGGGACTGGCCATTTGAAGTCAAGGTGAGAACATACTGGGGGCAGATGGAACCTGCTTTGTTTGTGAAAGAGTTTTTCTGCTATTTATGCTAATGAATGGGAAATACTTCTCGAGCATTTCAGATGGTTCTGTAATGAGGCCCGGCAGAATGTGCCAACATTGTTGGCCCTAGACAATCTTCAACTCCCTCTCGGCACATTAGCAGCCCCTTTCTTTACAGGAAGGCCCTGAGAGGGTGAAAGAGGACAATGGGGGAAGAGTGAAAACACCACAAAGACTGGCTTTTGTTTCCCGGTCCTTTGAACCCTCTCAAAGGCCTGGTTTCAAGGGGTATGTTGGGCCTGCCTTTCAACGTCGCTGAACCCGGAATCCCCTGTTGTTTAGCAACATAGAAAGCTGACCTTAATTGACTCCACTTCTGAGCAGGCTTTGTAAATCACTCTGCCCAGACTGAAATTTCCTGATGGTGTCTGTGGGCGAGAGAGACTGTCTGTACCCAGGACACCAATTCGATCGTGTGTGTGCACACACCATGGCTTACAGCTGACCACTCTGATAGACGTTATTCACTTTTATTCATACAAGGACTCCACCTTCCCAATGAGGAATCCTGACTCCATTTTATAGGTAAGAAAGTCAAGGCTCCCAGAGGTTAGGAGATCTGCTGAGAGTCCTAGATCAAGAAGGGAGAGGATCTGGAACGTGTCCCTTCTGGCAGCACCACAGATGGTCTGGGCTCTAAAGTGTGTGCATGTGTCAAGAGAGATCCCTTCCATGGTACGTTTCTTTAACTGATTATTTTGCAGAGAAAGAAGAACACCACGAGGCTAAGGTTGTACTCTGGGTTTCCCCTTTCAGATTCTTGTCATCTTAGCATTTCCTTGATAAGGCTTCCCTTCCTCTGTGCTCCGGCTGTACAGTGCTGATTTCCACCCATCCTTCCCCTTCACGCCCAGTGTCACTTAGCAACTCGGTCTCCAACAGAGATGGTAGGGAGGCTCCACCTTCTGTGTGGGGATGATGCTTCTCATTGGTCCTTTGGGATCCAGGGTGTGGTGAGGAAGGGACCCACCTTGAGCTTACCTGAGACATCATGTCTACACCCTTAAAGTCCTTAGACCTGTAAGTGTCAGAGTTAAATGACATGTGACTACAGGTCCTTCTGATGGGCCCCCCATGCTCAGAAGAGAGCATGTTTATATCAGTGATCTGATAATACAATCTTGATATTCTTGTAGATTTTGTCTCTATTTTGTGAATGGAGTCCAGCAAGAGAGTGGGGCAGGCGATACCAAAACAACTGCCGTTACTTGCTTCCTTATCCTTGTAGAGTATCCTTTGTGTTCCAGGACTGCAGGATCCCAGGGGCTCAGAGATACACAAGTGCTTTATGGTTTCATTTGAGTAAATGGGGCACTGGTGGTCTCAAGAGACTGTGCTTTGCATTCAAGCTAGGCTGGAGATTCCAGACTACAGGATGGTAGTGTCTCAAGAAACACCAATGACCCAAAGACCCCATGATATCCTTTCTTATTCACAGGCTGACTATTGACATCAAGAACCCTCCAGAGGAGGAAGTCGCCTGGGTGAGCCCCATTCTGAAGAGGCTGGAGCATGTGACCAAGAGTCACAGCTGGCTCAACGCAGCGCAGCGCTTCTGTTCTGGTGAGAGCAAGTGAAAGCTATGCGTGAGTGGGCTGCAAAAAGAAAAGTCTAGTTGGGAGGTAAATGCTCTTATATTCGCAGAAAAATTGGCAAACCGACATGACACATTGAGACCACAGCAAAGAGAAAAAAGAAAAACGAAAGAAAAGAAAACACTTTTTTTTTTTTAATGCAACTTTCCCTCTGTTTTAGTTGCTCTTCTGTTGTGGTAAAACACTCTGGCCGAAGCAACTTAAGGAAGAAAGGTCTTCTGGCTCACAGTACAGGTTACAGCTCACTATGGAGGGGAAACCGAGGCACTGGTAACTTGAAACTGCTGCTTCATAGTGACTGTAGCCAGAAGAGAGCCACAGTCATAAGAGAGTCAGGAATGCATGTGTGCCAGAAGCACTTACACAGCCCTGGTCCCCAAGTCCAAGAGGTGGTGCCCTCCAACGTGTGTGGGTGTGTCGAATGTGAAGATCAATCTTGTGAAGGAAAAAGTGGGATGGAGAGGGAGGTACAACAGGCCCCTGTGACTCTCAGAGTCCTGATCTCATTCCTGATCTCAGAGTACACCTCATTTGATTTAAGATGGCTCCCGGAACACCGGTAAAACATCGAAAAGGAACCAAGGCCCGAGCGGGCTGCTTCCCCCATCTTCACCGAAGTCCTAATCAGTGACGATGCTCCACTCCCGCCTGACCCCCTTCCCCGCCCACTCCTTCTGAGTTACCGCATCAGGCAGGGTTTTCATTGGGGCATGGAGATGGTGTGGCGAGATACGATTGGACCAGGATCTAGGGGCTTGAAATTGGCTCGAACATTGTTATTGTGCGCTGTACAATAATCTCAGATCTGCACCCTGATGCTGGTCTCTGGAGTCTGGTTCCGGGATTTGTCATGTGACTCCTCTCGCCACCCCCCTACACCCCATCCGTGGCCTTGTTCCCTCTGGTTGATTCTCACACAGTCAGTTAACATAATTAAGACAACCCTCTCAAACACTCCCACCACCCAGAAAAGGTTTCTCTGTGTAACAGCCCTGGCTGTCCTGGACTCAGTAGACCAGGCTGACCCCGAATTCACAGAGACCTACCTGTCTCTGTCTCCTGAGTGCTGATATTAAAGATGTGTGCCACCACCAGTTAGTACCTCTCACACATTCTTAGAGGTCCTTTTCTCAGGAGAGTCTAGATTGTCTCCAGTTGACAATTAAAATTAAATGTCATAAACCCTGGGCTTCTTTTTCTCCCTGACCCTGAACTATGGTTTTCCTGCCTTTTCCCTCTTATAATGTGCTTACATACTTAATAGTCATGGTTTTAAAATCTCTTATAATTTACAAATTTCAGGGATGGAGAAATTGGCTAAGAATGCTTGATGCATAACTGTGAGGACCTGAGTTCAGGTCACACACATGCAAGCGTGCACACACACACACACACACACACACACTATGGACATAAACACACACACAACATATCACATTCATAGATGACACAATTAACTAAAAAAAAGTGTATTATTTGGGCTATGCCGTCATTTGTATTCTGCTTAGGGTCTGTACTAGCCACCACACAGCCCTGAATTGCTATGTGGGCTAAGGGTGGCATTGGGGTGGTCAGGATAGACTTGGCAACCCAGCCACAGGCAAGACACTGGTTCACAGGCCTCTGTTTCCTCAACTGACGATGATTTGGCATTTAAATCTCTTAAAAGGATAGACATAAAAGTATTCTGAAAAAATTAAAGCCTTGTACGTGTTTAAAGTGCAGTATCCCTACTAAAATTCTACAGAGCAGAAGACATGAGCATTGCTATCTCTGTTCCCTCGGCTTTGTGAATTAAAGCCCAAAGCACTCTTGCCAGATTTGCATACATTGAATTCATCATTTTTCTCTTTAATAAGGTTTGGAAGGTAGAATAGAAATGCAGGACATTTACAACCCTCCTCCCCTGTTGTTGGTGAAGGCTGGAGTGGTTTGCCAAAAAGGAAGGTTTTACCCTATAGAGGAAAGAGAGAAAGAGAGAGAGAGAGAGAGAGAGATCTGAAGTAGTTGTTTATAGTCTTCTGATTATACAGTTGTCAAGTCCGTGTATAGAAAACTGTCAAGGAAATAAACCAAAAGCCTAACAGAAAAAGAAACAATGTGCTCGAAGATGCATGAGCCATCACTCAGGGTCCAAGCAAGATGTGCTGCTCCTACAGCCAGACAGCTCTGAGGTGCTTCTGGATTAAAATATGTGTAGCAGCTCACAGCAAATCCAAGTGACCCACTGAGTATGTCAGGACTGTTATAATCCCATCCCTTCACACTCTCACCATTCTGAGGTCCCTAGTGTATAAAATGAGCTTCATTTGTTTTTGCACGTATCTATCTATCTATGTATCTATCTATGTATCTATCTATGTATCTATCTACGTATCTATCTACGTATCTATCTACGTATCTATCTACGTATCTATGTATCTATCTATATATCTATCTATGTACCTATCTATGTATCTATCTATGTATCTATCTATGTATCTATCTACGTATCTATGTATCTATGTATCTATGTATGTATGTATGTATGTATGTATGTATGTATCTATCTATCTATCTATCTATCTATCTATCTATCTATCTATGTGGAGCCAATGGTTGAATTCAAGCCATCAAGGCTTAGTGACAAGAAGTACCTTTACTCTGAGCCATCTCAATAGTCTGAAAACAAACGAAGAAGCAACAACAGCAACAAACCCTTCATAATACACGGCAGCCAAGACAGAGTTCTAATGGTGAAGTGGGAATGTATCTTCTCTTGGTTCAGGCCTTTTAAGGACCTCGCCGCACCAGCCTCCCGTGTTTTGATCTGTGTCGCCTTCAAAGTCTCAGTGCCAATATCTTCCTCAGGGCCACCTATGAGCTGACAGAGTGTTCTTATGGCACAGGAGGTCTGAGCTGTCAAATGCCTGTACCAAGGCCATGTCCAACCTGCCTTCTACCCCAGCTCTCTCCTCTAAATGAACTTATTCTCCCAGGCTGGGAGCTCTCTCCCCATTGTGCTAGCCCAGCAGGCAACCCTTCAGTGTTTGTGGAAGACAGTTTCAGACAAACTTGTCACTGCTTTCAGGCTTCTGTTCTGACCACACTATGTCTGAAATACGGCTTAGTGCGCTGATACCTCTCCACAGTGCCCTAATTTATTGAATAAATATGGATTCACACTCCACATCGAGGACCTTGGTTGTAATTCATTGAGTAGTCCTGATTTTGCTTCATAGGGTAGCTGCTCAGAACCAAAGCTTCTTTTATCCCAGTATTTTTTTTTAAATATTAATTTTGTCTATATGAGTACACTGTAGCTATCTTCAGATACACCGGAAGAAAGCATTGGATCCCATTATAGATGGTTGTGAGCCACCATGGGGTTGCTGGGAATTGAACTCAGTGCTCTTAGACACTGAGCTATCTCTCCAGTCCCCTTTTATCCAAGTCTTAACTATGAATGTTAACCATTAGCTCTCGCATCACTCCTCATACAGTGACATATAGATTTGAGAATGGTTAAGGAAAAGGTAGAGGCTGCGGGGGTTCAAAGAGGCTGACAGCAAAGGCCCGGGGCAGAGAGCTGGTAGATGCAAAGAGAATGCCAGGCCAAGGAACACGCCGCTGTTGGGGGTGCGCACAGAACCTGCAAGAGGAGGTGCCATGCAGTCTGATCTGGACCAAGGCGGTTCAGTTGGGTGTGTCACACAGTGGCAGTCGGGGGTAGGGGTGATGTGACTTGGTAGGTTACTCTGTGAGGAGTTGCGTTACTCATTAGTCTGGTATAGCAGTTGCCAACCTTCCTAAGGAGTTGTGACCCATTGGTTGAGAACTGCTGGTCTAGCATTGTCACTAAGCTCACGACTTGGCTTCCGGGCTATGGTTTGACATGCCTGTGTGTCCATGTTTCTCTCTATAAACAAGTTATTTCTAAGTCTGGGTCTCATAGTTTATGCTGGACATTTGTGGTTTGTGATGGACATCTCGTGCAAAAGAGGGGCAGAGCCCTCCCTTGGATTTCACTCAGACAAAAGCCAGGTGCTATATCATAAAATGCAGTCACTCTAGGCAAGGCACAGCCTGAAATGTGTCGTTTTTGGAAACATGGAGTAAGACAGAGTAGGGTATAGCTGGAGCACCACAATTCGCAAGCACTTAAGGGACGGAGACTCAGGAAGTGCATCTCTCTCCACAGCCTCAGCATTTTACGCCAACAGCTGCACAGTGGGTGCTCTGTAAGTGGGAATTCAGGCATTTTGAGCTATCTGGATTGATGCTCAGACCATTCTGCTGGGACTGACACTTTGCTCCTGAGAACCCCAGGCCACCCAAGATCAGCCCCAGAGTTCTAAAGATGAGACCTGTAAGCAAAGTGGAGGCCACAGCTGCAAACTGCCAAGTCCCAGAAACCCCCACTCTCTCCTGGCCACACTTTGCAGTAGATACCCTCGTGCTTCATTACTCCTGGCCACACTTTGCAGTAGATACCCTCGTGCTTCACTACTTTGCTTAGTATTTTAAATGACATTTATTAAGTGACTCCAAAAACGAAGAAAACAAAACAAAACAAAACAAAACATCTCTAACACTCCACAGTGGTTGCATTCATAATAGCCTCAAATGTGGAAGGGCCCATGTACCTACCCATCAGCAGAAGGGATGAAGAGATAAGGGAGAGAACTTCATGCGTGAATCTCAAAAGCAAAGTGATTCAGAGCCACGAGAAGACACTGTGTGGCGTAGTTAAATGCAGTTTCCCAAAGAGATGAATTCATCCGATGTTGTAGAAATCAGAACAGCAATTGCTGGATCTGGGTCGGGTAGATTGCCTGGAATGGGAAAAGGGGCTTTTTTTGGGGGGGGGGGTTTGTTCTCTGTCTTGACTGGTTGGTGCATTGAGACATTTATTTGCCAAACTGTAGGCATGCCTAGGTATGTGTGTTTTGTCTCTATGGTCCTCAACATTAGAACTAAAAAGCCACACTGGCCTGGGCTCGTTTGTATTTTCCAGGTTGGATATCAACACACCTAGAGCACTAGAAGTGGAGGTCACACACTCCTTAGCTGGGGCGGCAGGAGTGTTTCTCAGACCTGTGGGACTATGCACATACGACCCAGGCACTTTTATGGATCTTGGTATACACTTGCCTCTCCCAAGATCCTCCTAGAGTACAGAAAAAATAACTCATCGATCTCGCCTTGGCACTTCAGCTCCAGTCTTCTTGGCTCTTGTTTTTTCTAGAATTCCCAAGTGCTCCAGCCATACTGTTACCGAATCTTCTTTATTCCCTCGCTGGGATAAGTTCCAGCCGCACACCCAGCGTTACTTAAAGGATTCTCTGAACCCTGCCGCTGGAGTGTTTCACTTGTCTCCAGAGTGACTTTGGCAGGAGGAGGAGGGCGGGAGCCATTGTCTGAACCACCACCAGGTTCAACTTTTTTTCTTAACAGAGGAAAAAGAGGACCGGAAATGTGGTAGAATCCCACGCGGGCCCCTGCCGATGATTGACAGATATTTAAGCAGACCCGGCCTTTGTGCCGTGCCATCGGCTGATACATTAATAGATATAATTTGTAGGCACCCGAGGAGAGGTTAAAGGGGAGAGCAGATTCCTTTGAGCACACTTGGCGCTCCTGTCATCTATCCCCCGGCTTAATCAAGTTATCATATCAACGCGGTGTCTCTAGGACCTCCGCTCTGTGTCTGAATGAGGAAAAAATTTGCAAACAAATTTCTAGCAGCGGGGAGTTGGAGCTGCCCTGCGAGGCTGGATAAAAAGCACCTGTAACCTAGCAAGGTCTCTGCCCTGCTCCCGCTGGGGAGTTCAGTTCAAGCGGTCCTCTTACCTGATTAGGCCTCTCAGCCGCCACTGGCTCTCCTCTCAACAGCAAATATCACTGTTTTGTGTAATTATGGAGAAGTGGAGTGGGCTAGGCACTTTTGCGTGTGTGTGCTTGCCTGTCTGTAAAGAACCAAACATGCATGCATGTGAAAAGAATGCTGCGTGTCGGATAATAATGCAGCATTGATTTCTTTATATTGCCTTCCTCTGTTTGCAGGATGGAGTGACATCCAGACTCTTTTAAAAATCCAGAAAAAGATGCCTGCATCGAGTGCTGTGTACTAGTATTTTGTTTTTGTTTTTGTTTTTTGTTTTTGTTTTCCGAGACAGGGTTTCTCCTTGTAGGCCTGGCTGTCCTGGAACTCACTCTGTAGACCAGGCTGGCCTTGAACTCAGAAATCCACCTGCCTCTCCCTCCCAAGTGCTGGGATTAAAGGCGTGTGCCACCACGCCCGGTAGTATTTTTTTTAAAGGAGTTTGCTTTTTATTTTTTTATTTTAAAAAATTTTTTAAATTAATTAATTAATTATTTTCAAGGCAGGCCTTCGCCGTGTAGCCTTAGCTGTCCTGGAACTCCATCTGTAGATCAGACTGGCCTCAAACTCAGAGCTCAGAGATCCTCCTGCTCTGCCTCCAGAGTGCTGAGATTAAAGGCTTGCCCCACTGTCACTGCTGGGTTCGAGTTTGCAAATTAAAAAGCAAAAATTATTTTGAATTCTGTGTGTACCTGACACCGTGGAGCTAGAGAGCCCGGAGGTGATGTGTTTGCAACAATAGGATCTAAGTATCTTATTACAGATTCCTTTCTTCCATGACCTTACCACTAGGTTATTTAATAACGGGAGTCCAAGTTTCCATTGTCTCTGTAAAAACCTTCCTGGACTGGATATGTGCATATTCCTCACTTGAGTTTACTATGGTGCTACATGTTTTAAGCATGTGGACTTCTCCAGATTGCCTTTAAAACATCCTAGAAATGAAAAGAAAGAAAAAAAAAAGAAAAGAAGAGTAGAGAAGGGAAAAGAAAAAAGACAGAAAAGAAAAGAAAGGAAAGGAAAAGAAAAGTGTCCCTGCATAATCAACTTAGAGGTATAAAGAGAATTTACAAGGTAATCCGTGCATTCCTTTCGTGGTGGTGGAAGGTGATAGTGTCTGTGCCCTGGGCATTTTCAAATCAGCCTGCCTCTGCTGCATGAGAGGGAGCTAATCGGGCTGAGTGCCACCTGGGCTTGGGGACAGACAGTGCGGGGCGAGTAAGAAACGGAGGGTCCTCCCTTTAAGCCATTCACTCCGCTGCCAAGCTGAGACACACCCTCCTGAACCCAAGGTGTCCTTTTAATTCCTCGGGTTAGCAGGCGGGCGGGAAAGCCTTGAGCCGGCGGTCTCCGGGCTCGTTAGCGTCTTTATTGAGGACTCGCATGGCAGTTCCCACGGGGCTGGGAAGTCAGCGTTGAGGGGCGGCCGGCGGCCCGGGGCAGGAGACGGCTGGCTTTTATTTCGCGCCATAAAGGCCAACACAATGTCTGCTGGAATTTCAAGTTAAAGAGAGCGCTCGGCACAAAGGGGCGCTCAGGGCTGTAATGGGGGAAATAAATTTGATTTTCTGAATTCCTTGGCAGCTGGTGACAAAGGGCCAGGTACAGCTCCCGGTGGGGGTGATCCTTGTAGAAGACCGTCTCGCTGCGGGACATGCAGCCCGGGAGGCACAAGGGCTGGGCGAGTGCAGGCCACAGCCAAGGCCAGGGGCAGGATCCCTGACTTAAGGGGCCTTCTACTCCCCCCCCCCCCTAAAAAAAAAGCCACAGAGACTTTTAAAACTAATTCGTCAAGAAAAGCAAAGGCAGGAGTTGTGGAGCATGCATATACTACCGTCACTCAATAGGTGGGGACAGAAGATCATGAGTTCCAGGTCATCCTCCACTACATAGACTGTTGAGGCCTGTCTGGGCCACATTGGGCGCTGTTCCCCATCCATCAAAATATAAATCAACCCTTTGGCCAATTCAGAGGGTTAGCAGGGGCCACAGGGACTCACTTTCCTTCTGAGGATTCTTCTTGGTTGTCAACTTGACACACGGAGAAGAGGAAATCTTGCTGAAGAATTACCCAGTCAGATTGGCCTGTGGGGAAATGTCTTGGTTGTTAATTGATGGGGGGCGGGGGGGGGCGGGATACAGCCTACTGTGGGCCTGGGCTGTGTGAGGTAGCTGAATGGGGGTTTGGGGGAGAGGCTTTTTTGCTTTCTTCCTGGGTTTCTGTTCTTCCAAAGCAAGAGTTCCTATGCTGACTTCCTTTAAGGACTGGGTGTGATCCAGAAGTATAAACCAGATACCCCCAAAGTTAACGCTGCTCCTTTTTTTTTATCACAGCCACAGAAAAGCACCTCTGAGTCCTCTAGGCACAGTAACTGAGGTCTCCCAATGCCTTTAAGTGCTGTGGTTTTATGAATCTGCCTAACTTTCTATCTGAGGGTTGCTCTTTCTCCTGCCGACTCAAACTCAAAACTGACTGGGAGGTACTAGGAAGTCATGGGGTGGCGGCTCCAAATACCAGATTTGAATGTCCTCATCATTGCTCTCAGAAGTCCAGTTGCCACCTGCGGACACCTGTCAGCCTCTGGTCCCACTCCTTTCCTGTCTAAAGTGGGGCTGTCCACAGTGTGAACTTTATTCATAGAACATGCTAGAATCTCAGAGGAGCATACTTGGGAGAAAATGAAATGTGCTAACATCTTTTTTTCTGCTCTGTTGAGAGAGGGTGTCTCATGTCCTCAGAACGCTTGTCTGTTTTTAAATCACAAACATTTTTTTAGATTTTTAAAAAATTATGTGTATAGGTGGGCGTCTTCTCTGCTAGTTGAGGTTTGACTTTGGTCTTTCCTAGAACTAAGCAATTTTGTTTGGAGCTAGCTCTTGCGGCTTCCGCCCATCACCGTGAAGCCATCAGAGATGTTTAACTGAAGCATGAGCCTAGGATCTCCCCAGATGTCCCATGACATCCTAAAATGGTAAGGAAAGACCTGAGAAAGCTGACCTTCAACCCCAGTGCCAAGAGGCTTCCTTCCTTTCAACCAGAAAGAGTCATGTGGGAGGGGCTGGAGAGATGGCTCACCGTTTAAGAGCACTGACTATTCTTTCCAAGGTCCCGAGTTCAAATCCCAGCAACCACATGGTGGCTCACAACCAACTGTAATGAGATCTGACACCTTCTTCTGGTACTGTCTGAAGACAACTACAGTGTACTTATTTATGATAATAAATCTTTAGGCCGGGGTTGGGAGGTGGGGGGGGGGAATCATGTGGAAGATTCAAAGTACATTCCTAGGAGAAAGGTCGGGTGGGCCATTGCTGTCACTACAGAATGACCCTATAGCCAAGATGAAAAGATTTATGTGGAGTGAAAAAAAAAAAACCCTAAGAAGTCTTCATGGAAATTAGCATGAAGGAAATAGCCATTAGACGCATCTGTACTTTCTGCCTGTATCCTGGGTAGAATCCTCTGCAAATGATAGGATGGGGGAAAACAGGGAGTCGATTTAGGCCTACGTCAGACACTGTCCATACTGCAGACAATGCTGTGTGGCAGATGTGAAAGCTTTTCTTTAAGATGACACTATCCAGCATCTTTTGAATAATCTCTGTGTGCGTTCCGTGATATGTTTTGATTCTCTCCTTTTTCTGGGGCTGGGATCTCTTCCAAACTTGTCCCCAGTGATCTGTATGGAATGCATGGTTTGAATGCATGTGAGTGACTTCATTAGACCCTCATGGTTTAATTTGACCCAAAGACGCACAGGTGAGTCTCAAGCATTCTTTGAGCTTTAGAAACCTCAAGTCTGAGATGAAATACAATCTCTTGAAAGGATGTAAATAGAATTTGGGGTAGTTTAGTTAGAAGGTAATAATTAGAGTATGTCACTGGATTTCCTAACCTGCAGAAATTTGTAATAAAGGCATTCTTGTTAACTTAATTCTTAGTAATAAATGTACAGAACTGATTAAAATGGAAAAAATATGTGTATGAGTGTTTTGCCTGCACATCTATCTGCATACTGCATGGCTGGTGCCCACAGAGATCAGAAGAGGATCTCCTGACCCGGAGCCCCTGCACTGAGATTCTAGATGGCCCCCGTGCAAGCATCTTACTGAGGCTTTTTAGTTTGTCTTGGTGTGAAAAAATATATATATATATGAACTCAGTGTGTTTATCTTCTATTAAACTCCTGATTATAACATACACACACACACACACACACACGCACACACACACACACACACACACGCGCGCGCACACACACACACACACAGATCAATTCATCAGGTACCTCATCCCTTGACCTTTTCTCTCAGAACCAATCAAATAATCATAACAAAGCCTCTTGCTTCGGGTCCTTAGGATACCTCAGAGGAGAGCTCTTTCCTGCTGGAGGCATTTTACTTCAGGTTGATCCCTGATGAAATTTGGTCTTCCCTGACACCACAAGTGTGCCCAAACTCAAACAAGAAAGTAGCAAGCGCAAGCGCCTATCTGAGTGTGATCAGAAACACTTATGAACGTCAGGGTTGGCTGAGTCCCACCAGCACTGTCTCTAATCCTCTTCAGCTGAGGTCTAGGAAAAAGAGAAATCAGCCATCCACACACATAGTGACAGACACTGCCTGCCTCTCTTTATTTCCAGCAAACTTAGACATGTAAGAATATATTGACTTAAGTAACCAACCCACTAAGAATGACCTGCAGGCCAATAAGACAAATAGATCCAAGCCTCCCTCCCTGGGGCCATCTCCCATAACAGCCTGTCCCTCTGGGACCGGAGACACACTCAGAACCTGGCTGCAAAGGGGGAAAGTTTAAAAGTCAAACCATCAGTCGTCCTGAGATCAGCTGTGCACTTGGCCGGCCTCTGAGGAAGAATTGGCTCAGGTCTTGAGTTGTGGGTGTGGCACAGCTACCTCAGTAGGGGGTCCCCAGGTGAGCACACTTCACTGATAAATGCAGCACTACCTAATAGGAGCTGAGTTTCCTCTCTGTAATTTCAGGAAGATTTCAGCTCCTACCTCAACAGGTGGAAGCAAAGCCTGATTAAATATGAGATGTATGGCGTGTGCGTGCGTGCGTGCGTGCGTGCGTGCGTGCGTGCGTGCGTGCGTGTGTGTGTGTGTGTGTGTGTGTGTGTGTGTGTGTGTGTGTCTTTTTTCTGGGTCCAAGTCTTCAATCCACTCCTCTCTGTCTGTACTGTAGCTTATAAAACATGCCAATTTTTGGTCTCAAATGACTACACTTGGCCAACAGTCTCCCAGCAATGTTAGGACCACCCTTTCTTCTTCCCCCCTGGACTCCTATGACAGAGGCTCTGGCTGTACTTAGCTCCCATCATCTTCAGGGAGTCATGTATGGAACATCAAAAGCAGGATGTAAAGAGTTCGTGCCTGTTCACCTTGGTGCTCTCTGGGTGGCTCTGAGGAGCTGAAATCCCCCATCTGCTAGGAAAGTTGGGAGAACAGCAGAGGCTGCTCCTTAGACCTGTGTGCTCACTGGGCACTTGTAGTCTTGGGCCGGTTTGTGTTTCACCTCCCAGCTCCATGTGGACTTTCTGAAGATAACTTGCTTCCCAGCAGAAGTCGCAAGCAGCCAACAAAATCACTGGGAAAGGAAATGAACGAAGCATTTATGTGGAGAGTAAGACAAACTCTTCTGGGCTGCATAACCTGCGGCCTTTGTGGAGCTGTTTCTACCACAGCCAGACCCGGCATCAGCATCTGAAGTGCGTTGACTGGACCACCGGCCTTCTGGACTCACTGGCAGCAGCCTTCGCTAATGCCGATTATAAGGCTCACCCTTTGGTTCGTGCTACTTTCTGAACTCAGAGTAGCTTCTGTCACTACTTCCTGCTTGCCTGCTAGGTCAACCCTTCTACGACAAGCTCCAGACAGTTCCCATTTATTTCCTCCAGGGTTTGTTTTTTGTTATTTTGTTTTTTGTTTTTTTTTTCTGCCATCCACAGAGGCAGGGGGCTTTCCTCAATAAACTCCCCAGATCCTCCTTGTAGCCCTAGGTACACTTAAGCTGAGGCAGGAGTCCCAGGCTAGCCTCCTAGTGTCCTTGTGGCCAAACAGAGCTCAGCACTGGGATGAAACTGGCACTGGTGCCAACTGGCTTTAACGACTTCCAGGAAGATACAGGCCTCATAGGGACGGGTGAATTCTGGAAATGCAAGGAGCTCATGCCGCTTCTAAGCCAGGGCTTTGGGTTTTTGTTTGTTTGTTTGTTTGTTTTTGTTTTTGTTTTGTTTTTGTTTGTTTGTTTTTGAACAGGCGCAGAGCATCCAACACCATTAGATAGATGTCCTTCTGTCACCAACTCACTCTGAGAAAGGTCCCTTTTTGCTTATTGTACAGATGAAGAAGCCGAGGTACAGAGATGAGTCAGGCTTGCTATAAGTCATCTTACTAGTGATAGAAGCAAGGGGTAGGTCTAGATCTGCCTGGCTCCAGAGCCTGACTCATGCTCCCTAAAGTAGTGGTTCTCAACCTTCCCAGTGCTGAGACTCTTGGGTGCAGTTCCTCATATCGCGAGGAGCCCCAACCGTAAAATTACCTCATTGCTACAAGAACTGCGACGTTGCTACTGTTAATGAATCACAATGTAAGTATCAGCTATGTAGGATCTCTGATAATGTGACCCCAGTGAAAGGGGCATTCAACCCCAAAGGGGTTGTGACCCGCTGCTCCAAAGGCATGCCTGTGTCGGGGTTTTGTCTCAAGTTTACACTCGGTGAAACACATTTCAACATTTGTTGACTCTGGGAACACAGAGGTGAAAGAGGTCCTGGAGTGTGGGTTAGGAGCAGGAACTCAGGAGAGAAGCTTGCCCATTCTGCGATTCAGGCGGAAATGAAAGGGTCATGAAGAAACACACAATGGGAGAGCAGGCCTCACCTGGTGGGGGGACAGACAGGCCCCTCCTGGGGGAGGTAGCGTGAAGGATGCGAGGATATACTCAATCCATGGAGGGAATCTACTGAGTTTGTGAAGGGAGAGCCTGCTATCCAGATGCATTACATGGCACTAAAGATACAGCCGCTGCCCTCCCGTTCCTGCTGAACTAGTCCCTGCAGAAGTCCTCCTTTCCAGAGGCCACCATCATTGTCTGCTTGAAACATCCTCTGTTCCAGGCAGCTGTCTCCCCATTGCCCTTTCATCTTGACTGGAGAGTTCTGTGGGAATTTCTACTTAACCTTTACTGTTTGAAAGGATGTAGTGTTGTGACAGGTCGCGTCCCCCCCTCCCCTTCCCCTCCCCCTCCTCTAACCCTATGCCTCGTAGTTTGAAACATCACACAAAAGGTCCCTTCCTGCCTGTCTTTTAGCCTAGGTAAACATTCAAATCTCATTGTGTATAAAGTCAACAGAAACTGCCCGGTGAGATTCCACTTCAGTAGCTTTGAAATGAAACACCACCCAAGAGTTACACCTGTGCACAAGGGAAGAGAATCAAGTCTGCTGCCCCTGCCCAGATGTCCCTCCGGCTGAATGAGTCCAGTTCACCTTCTAGCCAGACCCTATGGGAGTCCATTCATTCCTCCACAGGAGGCTCCAGCTGTTCCGCCTTCCCCTGAGTTGCTAGCAGGCTGAGTCTAAACCCACAGGAGTAATAGCTGCTACATATGAGGAATCGGTTGTATCACTCCTGTGCCCACACTGCGTGTCTTCCAGCCCCTGTGACCGGCAGAGGCTGGCTGTACAGAAGCCAAGTGTCCTCTGAGGGGGGCATCAGGGAAGTCATTGTTAGATCCACTGAGCATACACAGGATTGGCTGCTGGGCTTCATGGATTTATAATCCAGTCCCAACCCTCCCCTGGTTATTTCTCTCTACCATCCCAGGCATGCCAGCTTCTTTCCCTGGTTTAGTGGGTTCGGTTCCCAGATGTTGTACCCGTGTGCTCAGTTCCACTTCAGGACTTAAGTCTATCCTGCTAAAGATGTGACCCAATGACTCAACCCTCAAAATGGAGACACTGGGTGGCAAAATAACTCAATTCCAAATGATGTGCAACTATAGGGGAAAAAAAATCAAGAATAGCAACAACGTGAGGCTGGAGAGATGGATCAGGGGTTAAGAGCACTGGCTATTCTTCCAGAGGTCCTGAGTTCAATTCCCAGCAACCACATGGTGGCTCAAAACCATGTGTAATGGGCATCCGATGCCCTCTTCTATAGTGTCTGAAGACAGCGACAGTGTAACCCACATACATGAAGTAAATAAATAAATCTTTAAAAAAAAAAGAAAGAAAGAATAGCAACAACATTAGTATAGTGGACCATTGAAGAGTGGAACAGTGGTTAAAAAGACCATGGGAGAGTTGATTAGACTGTGCAGTGGTGATGTTACCAAGCCTAACTACCCTCGACTGCTCTTTGGGACCCACGTGGCAAAGGAAGAACCTGATTTGCACAAGTTATCCTCTGACCTCCACATTGGGGCTGGCAAGATGGCTCAGCAGGTAAGAGCACTGACTGTTCTTACAGAAGGTCCTGAGTTCAAATCCCAGCAACCACCCATAAGGACATCTGACAAAAAACAAAAACAAAAACAAAAACAAAACAAAACAAAAACAAAACGACATCTGATGCCCTCTTCTGGTGCGTCTGAAGTCAGCTATAGTGTACTTATGTATAATCATAAATAGATCTCTGGGCTGGAGCAAGCAGGGACTAAGCGAGTGGGCCAATGGGAGAGAGCAGAGGTCCTAAAAATTCAATTCCTAACAACCACATGAAGGCTCACAACCATCTGTACAGCTACAGTGTACTCACATACCTAAAATAAATAAATAAACTTAAAAAAAAAAAGAAATAGGCAAGGCAAGTGGAAGTGGGTCTGGAGAGGAACAATCATTGTTATTTACCAATACTGACTAGCTTTGTCCTATATATTTTCAGTTGGAAAGCAAGTAGATTTCTGATATGTGTATTATTTCCATTCTGTCTACCTCCAAAGATGATTTGGGAGATATAGACACGTTACCGGCCAGGAAAAGAGAAGGAATTCATTACACATTAATCAAGGTCTTAAAACTATGTGGCCTCTTCCCTTCTCTGTCTCCCACATGTCAGATGAAGGGGTCAGAGCAGATAATCTATGAAGTGCTACTCAGTGCTGATTGTCTTTGTTTGATTAGACTGTGCAGTGGTGATGTTACCAAACCATTTGTTTTCATGCTTTCCTTCAGGGGTGAATTCACCGTCTTGGCACTCATCTCACTACCGGTGTTCTTTATGTGTCATTTTCCTAGACTGAAAGTGAGATCTCCATGTCAGAATAGGGCCTCATTCAGCCTTGTGCCATCTTAACACAGGGCCTGGCACATGAAAGATGTCACCAAAGACTATCCAGAGAGTTGAGATGTGGATGAAGTGACAGGAATAGAATCGGACACCCTGTGCTTAAGGAGGACTTTGCCAGGAAACCAAGATTCTGAACAGCCTATCCGAACACTTTATGCAGGAGCCCTTTCCCCGTGGTGCCATTTCAGGTTGTGGACTAAGGGAAATTTACAAGTCTCCATTGTGCTTGGAGATCTCTCAGTTGGTGCTAACTTTCCAGGCAAGTGGTGAAGAGAACTGGTGTGACTACCTCCTTAGTCAGAAGTGTCAGGATACTGTAGGCAGGTGGTTCCTACTTGATCTGAGCCACTATGGTGTCAAAACAATTCCTAAGTGGGAAGCTCAGCCCCCCGTGGCTGGTCTTTGCTGGTCTTTTGGTTCTTTCTTCTACCCCTTTTTCACCCTTTCAACCCAACAGTGGATAAGGGAGAGAAAAGGATAGAGAGAAAAGGAAAGAGATTCCTGAATAAAGTCAGGGGTGGGAAAGGGGGCAGTATTATCTTTACACTGCTTCCTGCTGATTAGGGCCATCAAGTGGGTTGGGGGGGTAACCAAAGAGGCATCCGGAAGAAGGAACATCATAATTAGACTTGATGTTTAAAAAGGGACGATGGCTAAGCTATGAGGATGGGGACACCAAAGAGAGTTGAATTTAGGGAGACCAATTAACAGGCTTTGGAGAGTCTCTGAAAGAGGAATGCTAGTGGGTAGTTACAAGGACCAGCCTTGGCTTGGAGAGGGGTTCCTGAGGAAGAGATGTTTGGGAGTAGCAAAAGAATAACTCAGAGTCAACCATGAGTACAAACTGACAGCTGCGTGTTCTGCTTAAGCTGGCTCTGCAGACAGCTGTGTAGATAGATCAGCTCTTGCAGGCCAAAGCCTAGTCTTTTACTTACATATCAATTCAATCATTAGCCCAGGTTCCCTTTTGATTATCCCACAAATCAGCATTTTATGACCTTAGCCCCTTGATTCTTAGAAAGAGACAGAAAGTACATATTTTATAATGTCTCGAAAATGAACTCGGAGATCTGTCTGCCTCTGTAGGCACAAACAGTAAGTTAGTTGGGTGGGATCTGGTTCTGAGATCACCTGGACATTGTTCTGTCCCAGACTGAACTTGAACTCACAAATCTGCCTTTGTATCTTTCTGATAATCTGGCTCATTAGTGCAGCTGCCTTTGTTCTTTTAGGTCCATGAAGCCCCCTCATACAAATCATATTGCATCCTTATATTTTGCATAGTTGAGAAATTGTACATTCTTGAACTCATGTTTTCAGAGTTCTTACCCACAGCCTTATGGGCTATCCTGAAGATCACAGCATTCACCATTTGGCTGAGGAACACACTCTCACCTCCCAGACTCATGCTGTTTCTAATTATCATGGAGTCATTAACCTTAACAAGGAGAGCATTCCCCAAAGGAGGAACATGAAAATATGTACATTATTATACAAACAAGCCCTACACCCATAGCAACTATCAGCACAACTGGGGACCCACCCCTTGCTAGCTCTGCTCCAGGAGCAGGAACTGTGTCACGCTGTCCCTTCCACATGGCAGGTAGTTCAAGACAAACCAACAAGAAAGATGCATTATATAGAAGGGAGGAGAAGGCAGATTCAAGAGTTTCTGATAACTGGGCAGTGGTCCACCCCTATAATCTCAGGAACTGAGGAGGCTGGAGTCAGTGTATTAAAAGCTTGAGGCCAACTTGGAACGTTTATGGAGACTGTTTCAAAATAACATAAAAAGGGGCCATGGGTATAACTCAGTAGTGAATCATTTGCCTGGGATGCCTGGGGCTTGGTTTTGCTACCTAATACCTTGGAGGATTAAAAAGAGAATGTAAGGTGATAAGCATGAAGAGAGTGGAGGGGGCCATGAAGTTGGAGAGGAGTGGACCAGGAGAAATCAGGGCAGTGGCATCAGAGCCTACAGTACATCTAGGAGAAGTTAGTGGGCAGAGAGCTAAGACAGGATGTGGGTTTGTGGAGAAGGGATGCTAAGATCCACCCCAGGTGCATTGTACTAAATTAAAAAAGAAAGTTCTTGGTACATGAAGGTGGGCATGCCCATAGGGAGTTTGAAACACAGGTCTTAGGCTCAGGGAGTGACCACAGCTGAAATAAACTTACAAACCAGGTAATGATGGAAGCCGCATACAGGGAACTCAGGTGGGTTTCTTCTGTGCCCTCTACCAGAATCGTAGTCTCTGTGCCTTAGACAATGTCACAAGTTGATTGTTCTAAATAAAGCACAGCTCAGACTCCGTGCCCTGTTGAAGTGTGGTCTTTGGAGGGTTTCCAATGAACAGTGAGGTACTTCCTATAAGATTCTTTATGACCTGGCTGACTTTGTCCTTCTAGAATGTGCTTCTTGTAATGCAAGTATGGCTGCATCCTTGCAAATCACACTGTCTGTTCTGGATATGCTTTAATGTCTGTTTAGTTCTCTCCTGCCTACTCCAAATTCTTCTTTTGTCTCTCCCTGTTGAAAGTTTATTATTGAGTCTTCAAAGAGTGAGGCAGCCGTGGTCTTAAATCCTTCTATAGGTGATCATTTAGGTTCTTGCATCTCTCAGGTTTTTTTTTTTAGATTTATTTTTTATTTATTATATGTAAGTACACTGTAGATGTCTTCAGACACTCCAGAAGAGGGCGCCAGATCTCGTTACGGATGGTTGTGAGCCACCATGTGGATGCTGGGATTTGAACTTATCACCTTCGGAAGAGCAGTCGGGTGCTCTTACCCACTGAGCCTTCTCACCAGCCCCTGCATTTCTCAGTTTAAATCATGATTGGTTACTATTTTCCTCTGAGACATCGCACTCTATATAATACCACCAGCAATAAATGCCTTGCGATACTCACAAGCCCTGGAAACGAATAGGGTTAAATTTTATGACATCTGCCTCCAGTAAGGGACATAATAAATGCAGAATGCAGAGAATATCTGTGTTAGATCTTGGCTTTTGAGTTTCAGAAGTCAAGAATGTGGAGTTACAAAACTAGACTTTCGAGTTCATATTTTATGTCATAGAAAACAGATTAAAACCCAGACTTCCTGGCTCACAAACTAGATGAACGTTCTCTAGACTGAGGAAAATGGGAGGGTGGGGACTATTGGAGGGAAGGGAGGGATATATTCTTTAAGATGAAAGAGCCAGCCTTGGAGCTGCCTCTCAGACAGAGAAGAATCAGCCAAAAGGATCAGGCAGCCTCTCCTGATCCTCACCGGTAGCAGAGAAGCACCCGTAGACCACATGGTTTCCACTCCAGCAAGTCTTCATCCAGCCTTCACCTTGCTATGCGAAAGACCACTCTTGCTCTTGGAATATCACCACGCATATCATTAAATATTTATAAATAAATCCTAGTGTGGGGTTTCTACCTGCCTCAAGGGTTATGTTCCCAAAAGAAAGACACATAGCCTTTATATTTTAATATGCCTTAGGCAGCACAATAACTGGACAACTGCCTAACCTACATGCTGTTAGAATCTACCTCCCACTGATAATTCTGAGTTACTACTTAGTAATTTCTATGTTCCATTTTGGCTGCTATTGACCCAACTGAGCAGCCCTCTGGGCTGCGTTCTCTTGGACCCCTTACAGGACACCTCTGCTTCTCTTTCCTGCACATACCTCAGGCATGGTGTCTCTCTCTACCTCCTTCCTCCAAGCCCTGGAGCCCTAAACCCTGACTCTGTCTCTCCTCCCCAGCTATTGGTTAATGGAATCTTTATTTACCAATCAGAATTAGCTGGGGGCAGGGTCTCGGAAGCTACCTGCACACCCTCTCAAGCAAGCTGTTCTGAGGAGACCCAATTAACATTAGAATACAAGCAGCTCCAACCATGGGCCATACATCAAGGGTGAGAAAGTTCTGTTAGCACTGGTGAGTCTATGGAGCCTTGGTCTGCATAGTGCTCAGGTGTTTAACACCTTTTTCCACAGACTGGGACTCCATTACAGATTCTACCCACAAGTCCCCCAAATACAGGCTGGGGCTCTGACAACCAGTGAACTGTGGGTGTTATAAGCTGCTTCCCGCACCATGTCTATATTGCTGGAACACTGCATATGCATAGCTCAGACTCTCCCTCCTGCAGTAGTAGCCTCTGCTACACACATCCAAAGCTTGGACTTTGAGTCTCTTTCATACTATGAGCACCCACAAGACATCTATCTCCTGTGGCCTCTCCACTTTTCCTGACCCCCGCTCTCCTCTGCAACGGCTGGTCTGTGGGACTTCAGACCTTAGGATTTCTTGTCAGGGATCTTAGGGATCCGAGGAGACTGAGGGGAGGGGCCAGTGTGATACCTGCTGCAGCTTTCTGATCTCCAGGATCTTTTCTCTGACTGCTTCTTCCAATATCATTCCTGCTGTATCTTATTGCTTCTGAATCAGGACACTGACAATTCTTCTGTTACAGTGTCTGTCATGCCCAGCTTTTGATTTTGTCTTCCCTGCCTCTGCAACTTCTTAAGGAGAGTCTTCATGGACTCCTCTCTTAATTATCACAGCTCAGATGTGGCACCAGGTTTCCCAATGGTATGCTATTGTAGAGTACATTCTTTCCAAAGATGGCTATGATGGCCTCTCTTCTCCCAATGCTCCTCTTCTAACAGAACTTGAACAAGATCGAATGATACTGTGACTTCTGAACTCAGGACAAAAGATGATGTCACTTCTGTCTGATTCTCTTGGGACTCTTCAGAGCCTTGGGCTGTCACGTAAAGAGTCTGACTTCTGGAGACAGCCAGGCTGTAAGGAAAGCAAAACCATCCCTCAAAGGGGGATGACACAGAGAGGTCATGACATGGAGCAGCCTTGATTGACACTATAACAAGAGTCCCTGGGCTGCTCTGGAGGCTTCAGCAGGGTTCTATGTGACAGTAACTGTAAGAAGGAGCTGAGCACTTCCATCTCCTGTATCACAGATATGCAAAGGATTGTTGACTCCTCCTTGTACAGTTGGGGTGATGTACTATGTAAGAAATGGCCAGTGAGGGGGGCACCAGGGTGCCACAGAACACCTGGAGCTGTGAATCTTCAGAAGCAAGCAGAAGATGTTCATTCTGGGCTCTGAGTTTCCTGTAATGATGGGATTGGGTCTACTTTGTCTGCCAGAGTAGCCGTGATACAAGAGTCCACTCATGGGGTTTGTAATGTAGCTGATGAGGAGTTTGGGCATTCTGATCACTTGAGAAAGGAGAAAAGGGAGACCATTGTGTCACAGACCATGTGAAGGAGACCCCAGATTCCACTTTTTTCCACTCTCAAATACATCACATTGACCCAGTGACCAAGGTAAGAGACCTTGAGTTCTTCTTTTAGGATGACATTTAAGTAGCAAGCTTAGTATCCATTGCGTTAAAATAAAATCATGGGCTTTCCAAAGATCTCTTGAAAGTTCCGGCTAAGTGTATCCTCCCCATTTCCTCATGTGTGTGCATGAGAATGTACATTTGTGTGTGCATGTATGTATGCATGTGCATGCATGCATATGCTCATGTGTGTATGCATGTGGGTGCATGTGCATGTGTAGGTGTGTGCGTGCATGCATGTGATCAATTCAAGGCCAGAACAAGACCTTCCCCAAGCTGGGCAATGGCATTAGACATAGGGAAAGAGGCCACTGCTTGGATAACATTCCTGCGATGACGGGTTTGGAAACTGGGAGTGCCAGAACTTTCCTGGAAAGTTTATTTTTGCTGAGTTTTAAGCCTGACTTCAGACCATTAGCTCTCATGGATAATGCCAGTTTGTTCAAACATGCAAAGGAGCCAGCTGTCTTAGAAAGGGGGGTTATCTCTTGCCAAGAGAGAGTTTTGTGGTCTGGCTTGCCTGTGTGCTTGATTGCTGAACTTTTAAAGTAAATTGTAAGGGGATGTTGGAGGGGATCTCCATTGCCCAGGCGGAGGGCTGAGATGTGTTCACGTTGGTCACCGCTCCCCGAGGGGTCTTAGGGTGTGCACAGCCCGACTTGGATGGCCTGAAGAGAGACAGAGGTTCTTCAGGCCTCCCTCCCTGGTCCCTAGCTAAGTACACAAGTTCTTCTAGTGGGCCTGGCTTACTGACCTGAGAAAGTCCACTTACTTGCCTTCCAGCTGACCCACCTATATTGGGTAATCTTTTCATTGACGCCCATGATGCCCCTTTCCCTCTACATTAAGAATCTTCTAAACCAGTGTTCTTCAACCTACACAGCACTATGACCCTTTAAAACAGTTCCTCACCCCCCCAACCACAAAATTATTTTTCGTTACTACTTCAACTATAATTTTGTTACAGTTATGGATTGTAATGTAAATAGCTGATATGCTGGATATCTGATATGTGACCCTTAAAGGGTTGTGACCCACAGGTTGAGAACCACTGTTCGAAACGGATAATACCCTTGGGCAAAAACGACATTCAGGAAGGGCCTCCATCTGAATGTGGTCAGCAATTCACTGCCACTGCTGCTAAAAGCAAAAATGTTTCAGACAGTGAAAGATACAAGAGAAACTATTCAAGGGACCACAGTGACAAGTGTGGGGACCACTACACCCTTCATCCGGATCTTTCCCAAGCTCCGACTGCCATACCATACTCTGCTGGCTGCTGTGGCCATCCCACTGCTATGCCATGCCCCTCTGACCTCTGGGAAGAGATGGCTGTAGTGTCAGGTCTGTGTTAACTTACCTGTTAATGGGCATAGTGTGGCTGGCTCTCTGCTCTGGACCTCAAAGGCTATGTGTGATTCAGATATCCACAGGCTGGACCCCTTTCTATACACATCTGCCTTCACAGTACAGGTTCTCATTGTTGTCAGCTGGAGGGTCTCACCTAGAGGTCACATGCAGAGCTGCAGGCACCCCATCTGCTTTACATCGCTTCCCTCTTCCTCTCCCTCTCCCTCTCTCCCTCTCTCCCTCTC
>LR755263.1:24573-76124 GCA_902729485.2 Mus minutoides
ATATATATATACACATAAATATACACATAAATATACACATACATATATAAATATATGCATTTTTAAAAAAACAATAGACTGCGTGTGTTATTGGGTATGGGCAGGGGCATGTGTCGTGGTACTGTGGAGGTCAGAGGACAATTCTGTGCATTTAGTTTTCTCCTCCTATGTTTTATGTGGGTCCAGGGATTGAACTCAGGTCCTCAGGCTTGCATGGCCTCTACCCATGAAGCTGTCACATTTTTGCTATTCCCTCAATTCTGCTTCTTGCCATTTGGAGAACGCCCTGGGCCTTGGCTCGGTGACCTCGAGCCAGCTCTAAGGGTGGTTCCTGGATGGCACAAACCTCAGAATTTCCTTCAGGATGGCTCCAGCAACAACAAAGTTCAGGATGTGTGTGGATGGCTGCAGGGACGGGAGACCCTTCCTCCCTTCCCTAGGATCTATGCTGCGCCACTGTGAGGCCTGCCAGTACTGGGCGTCACAGATTATAGCTGTGGAGAGTGGAGAAACCAGAGTCAAGGCTCATCTAAGATAACCAGAAATTCCCTACCTCTGGACTTTGCCAATTACTTTACAATTACTTCCTCGGCTCTTTGTAATTAAAATTGCTACATAGTATCTCATGGACCCACCATGCTGGAGCTTGGATAGGTTCTTTTCAACTCAAAGTGAAACTATGTGGGTATTGAGGTGGTGTGGCGACGTTGACTCTGCAGATATCATTAGGCCATTGAGAAGGCTCCCTGCCTTCCCCCTGGTGAGCTGGTGTTTCCACAGGACAGTTAGTCGCCTTGAGAGTGGATCAAACTTTGCTTCCTTCTTACACCCATCTGCCTCTCCAACTTCCAGCCGTTTTGACACCACCAGGCAGCAGCAGCATGTTCTTGGGTCTTCTACCTGCAGAACCACGAGCTAAATAAACGCCTTTATAAACCGTCTAGTCTCAAGAACGCTGTTCCAGTAACAGGAAACTAACTGACCATTTTCAACCATGTGCTTCTCCTGGTCTTTTAAGGCTATTTCTGTTCTTGCTATAAACAGCTCTGTAGTCAACATCTCTGTCTTACTTTTTTTTGCATATCTATTAAGTTTGTTGAAGCAGCCAGATTTATCATTATTGGGCTGTAGAATAAGCAACAGTTTTCTGATAGAACCTGCTCAAATCTGCTCACAGGAGGACAGACCACCAGGAGTAGATGGAAAGGATTGGGGGTGAGGGTGGGGAGAGAGACTCAAGTCCCCAAACCGTGTCCATCAGTGCAGATGCTAGATGTTAACCTGAGATGCTGGCACTGGATCCTAGGGGGTCCTCCGCTGGCCCAGGTGTTGTCCTTTGATAGCTAGTGATGAGGACGCAGGCCTCCCAGAGGGCCTGGGCCAGCAGGACACCGTGAGAACCAGAGAGCCGTCAGGGCAGCTGGTGTTTATCAGCTGTCATGGATCACTTAAGCACAACGATCCATTTGCTGCTTCCCCAACCAGTGCAAGCTACAGCTTACCAGGTTGTGTAACGCAGGTAGGGCCACAGGCTCTCTTTTGTAAGGTGAGGCTTCCGTGCTGTGTCTCTCTTTTGGATGGGCACATCTGTCAGTGCATAGCCAGGTTTGCTGTCCCTTGTTCCCTGTATGTTCCTAAAGCTAGAAAAGACCAAGGAGATGGCATTAGAGCAGAGCACAAGCCCTGTGGTCCATGCCCCGGGGCTCCCAGGGATGAAAGGAGAATGTCTCCCTTGTCTTGCTGTCTTTCTTTGTACTACACAGCATCACCAGAAATGGTGCTAATGTTCCCGTTCATCGCCCGCTGCACCACTCCCTGCATCCCGAGACAGCAACTCTGTGGGGCAGAGACCTTGAGATGGCACACCCAGAATAATGTAGCGAACTGTAGCTTCTCAAGAAATGTTCGCGTGACTAAGGTCCTGCTTGTAGGTTTGCTGCCTCTGTCTCTAAGAAGACAAGGAAGTTGACACTGGTGGGTGTCCCTACCCTGTTGGAGGTGCAGATTGAGCCGGACACCAGGTCAGGAGGCAAATCAGAGAATAAAGACGCAGCCTTATAGGAATCTCAGCACTAAAGCACAAAGACACCCCTCTCCCCATCAAAAGACCCCCCCCCCGGAGAATTTAAATGGTTCTACCAGTCCCTGGCTTTATTTCAGAAACTTTCAAATGTTGAAGAGGAAGAAAAATAAGGAGCTTGTTTATCATCTTTGGGGTTTTGAAAATGCTTTAAGGACCAGTGAACAAAAACAATGGGCTTCAACCTAAAAGAATGTTGCAAGGTGCAGTCCATTGTTAACCCAAGCTTGTAAGGTGGTTAGACAAGAAATGGGAAAGCGGTTTCCAGGACAACTTGAGTCCGACTATGGTGAGTTCAGAGGGTGTTTGACACACATGGATACACATCATTGATCCCTGGGTTCCTCATCTACAGAATGGGGGTGCTATTCTATGGAGAAATAAGGAGAGAGAATGACTTTGAACTCACCTGTGGGTTTAAATTCAGCATGGTCGGTGGTTCTCAACTTCTCTAATGCTTCCACCCTGTAATACAGTTCCCCATGTTGTGGTGACCCCTGACCATTAAATTATTTTGTTGCAGGCCAGGTGGTGGTATGCACCTTTAATCCCACCCAGCACTTGGGAGGCAGAGGCAGGCAGATTTCTGACCAGCCTGGTCTACAGAGTCAGTTCCAGGACAGCCAGGGATACACAGAGAAACCCTGTCTTGAAAAACCAAAAAAAAAAAAAAAAAAAAAAAAAAAAAAAAAAAAAAAAAGAAAGAAAGAAAGAAAGAAAGAAAGAAAAGAAAAAGAGAATTCAAAACAAAAGCAGCATCAACAAAAATTATTTTGTTACTACTTCATAACTGTAATTTTGTTACTGATATAAATCATTATGTATCCTGACATACAGGATTTTTTTTGTTTTGTTTTGTTTTGTTTTTTTGAGACAGAGTTTCTCTGTGTAGCCCTGGCTGTCCTGGAATTTACTCTGTAGACCAGGCTGGCCTCGAACTCAGAAATACACCTGCCTCTGTCTCCCAACCAAGTGCTGGGATTAAAGGTTTGTGCCACCATGCTGGGATTAAAGGTTTGTGCCACCATGCCCGCAGACATACAGGATATTTAATAGGAGACCCTCAAAAGGGTCACAACCATGGTACATGGCAAATGCTTTTGTCTAATTTGCATAACTTCTGTCTAATTTGCATATAACTAAGCTATAGAGGACAGAATTTTTTTTCTTTTGAAACAGACTCTCTTAGAGCTCAGGCTGGCTGCTATCCTGCTATAACTGAAGCTGACCTTTAAACTTGTGGTCCTCCTGCCTCCACATCTCGTGTACTAAGAGTGCAGACAGAGGCCGCCACACCTGGTTTGTGTGGTGCTAGAGGTGGAGTTTAGAACCTAGGGTTTTAGCATGCTAGGTAAGCATCTACCAGTTGACTATATCTCCGGCCACTGAGATTCGTTTTCATTGTGCAACTCCACCCTCCTCCCCCTTATTTTCGGAGCATGATCAGGCTTCCTTGACCCAGGACTGCAGCAATGAAAGCAGGACTTCCTCAAGAGCATTCTTTCAACCGTTCTGCACTGAGGGAGTGATCATACCACAGGGAAAAGAGCTGGGGTTGGGGTGAAGGGCTAAAGTAAGTAAGAGCAAGGGATCAGAGTTAGGGGGATTGGAATGAGAGACATGCAGAATTAGCAGAGAAGGCTGGGGGGCTCCAAGCACTTTCTGTCCCCAGGGCCACTTTCTGTCCCCAGGGCCCCAGGACAGAGGCAGAGTCTTGAGACGGGGAGGCTGGAATTCAGGAGCAAGAGAACTGCCAGCCTGCTGTGGTCTTAGAAGCAAGGGTTGGAAATCAGCAAGCACTCTCGGGCTGCTTGCCTGCTTCCACACCCTGGTACCTTCTGTGCCCCTGCCGCTCTGCCCACATGCCTCATATGCCGACTATCTCCAGAATGAACCTTTCACTACTCAGTCATGCGAGAACCTATGAACTCCTAAGCAGGATGACTTGAGTTTTAGAGAAGCCATAGCTAGAGGGATGGCTCAGTGGTCAAAACCACTTGATGCCGAGTCAAAGAACCTCGGTTTGAATCCTAGCGTCCACACCCTGGCTCACACCCATATGCAACTCCAGTTCTAGGGGTTCTGATGTCTTCTTCTTGGCCTCTACAGGCTCCAGGCACACAAGTGGTACATATACATAAGCACAGGTCAAACATCCGGACATGTAATATAAATGTGTGTATGTGGTTGTGTGTGTGTGTGTGTGTGTGTGTGTGTGTGTGACACATCTTTAATCCCAGCACTTGAGAGGCAGAGGCAGGCAGATCTCTGTGAGTTTGTGGCCAGCCTCCTCTACATAGTGAGTTCCAGGATTGCCATAGCTATATAATGACACCCTGTCTCAAAAAAAGAAAAAGAAAAAAAACACCAAAAACAAAAACAAACAAAAAACAAAAAACCACAAACAAACAAAGAAACAAAAAAACACCACCAACAAGAATACATATTAATCTAAAAAAGAAAAAAAAAATAATGTTTAGCCTGGCATGGTGGCTCACACCTTAAGTTTGAGGTCAGCCTGGTGGTCTATATAGTGAGTTCCAGAACAGACAGAGCTACACAGTGGAGACCCTGAAGGAAGGAAGGAAGGAAGGAAGGAAGGAAGGAAGGAAGGAAGGGAGGGAGGAAGAGACAAGGGAGGGGAAAATCATGTAAGCTTTCATTCAGTTTAAGTTTGCAGAACCTGTACAGAGGACACACTGAGCAGCTATCCTTGGGCCAGAGTGTTAGATGCAGGGCGCCCCCTTGGAAGCAACAGGCCCGAACTAACCAAATCACTGTTCTGCTTTTCCCCTCCAGTATCAACACACTCCTCAAATTGAATATCAGCCTCCCCCCGCCCCCCATCTGAGCCAATCCTTTATTGACTGGTTAAAAGACAGGGACCAAGACAAGATTCCGCTCCATATCGCTTCCAGTTCAGACCGGATTCGCGAACCGTGCAGTCCTGTTCTTGACTGAGACTGTGGTCCCAGGAACTACTCAGGTCCTGTTAATTTCCACTGCAAAACAATCGGCTTGTTCAAGACAGTTCACAAAAGCCAAGTTTCTGCAACTGCAGAAAACAGCCCAGATAATGCACTATTTGCGAGCTGTGCTCTCTCGGTTGGAATCTGGTCTTCAGGGTAGGATGTGCTGCTTGGGATTTTATTTTTAAAAGCACGGTGCCCGAGGCGGGAGAAACGCCAGCCAGCCCTTCCCTGGCAGTCTCATCTTTCACCAGGCTTGGAACATGTAAACATGACTGCGTGAGGTTCCGTGTTTATGTTTTCTCAATGACTTCCAGATTGAATTTGCTGTGTTTACAAGTTGGAGACACTTTTTCTAACCGCCAGCACTGCAAACTCCAGTGGGGGCCTGTGCCCCAGCTGGGCTCTCTCTGCTTCTAGTTATCCTGATCTCTGACAACATCGCTGTGGTGCCCCAGCAAGAGGAGAGCCCAGCTCAGCAGCCGCCTAGAGACACTGACTTTTCAGAATAGAATGGAACCAAGAGGCCATGATATTATTATGATTTTGAACTTTAAGCCTAGAGACCAGAGGTGGGATGCTGGCTAACTACAGTGTGTCATCACACTGAGCTGATAGTTTGATTTTCCTAGTGTCTCTCTCTCTCTCTCTGTTCTTGCTCTATCCAGACCCTACGAACCTCACTTTGAAGTTTCTCTAAATCCCCTGGAATCACAAGTAAATGCTGGCCTCCTGCCCAGGGTAGCCCTGGATGCCATTCATAGTACTTGTAGGTCATCTGTGACAGCACTCATCAGAGTTGTGCAGAACTTCAGAGAGGAAGTTCTTGAATCCTCTCTCTTTGTAAGAAACGCTGAAAATAGCATCTCATTGAACTTCTCTTATGCTAGATGTTCAGTGTTTATGAGAGTTGCTGCTTATACCATGGGGTACCAACTTGCATGCCAAATAGCCTCTTGGAGTTCTCATCCTTGGATGGAAGGCCCCCTGCTCACGGCCACCAGCTGCTCTGTAGACAGGCAGTGCATTGAGAAGAAAGAATGTCTCTGGCTCTAGAGCACAGGGTCGGTGCTGCTGTCTTTGTGACCTTGGCCCACACTGGGCAACTCACAAACACCAGTAATGGGGATGAGCTTGAGTTCTTGGGCCATGCAAGACATGAAAGGATTCTACAGCTAGGAAAGAACTGGGAAGGGAAGCTGGTCCAGCAATGGAGTTCAAGGTTTTAGGAAGATGCTGAGAGGGACCAGGGAAGCAGTCTGTTGCTGTGCAGTAGAGGTTACATGTAAAAGCAAATTTAAAAAAAAAATCTTATTTTTCTTTTATATGCCGAATGTAGAGTACGTGTGTGTGTGTGTGTGTGTGTGTGTGTGTGTGTGTGTGTGTGTGTGACACAAAAGAGGTTATTTGATGAGGGATCATGAGGACCAGTAGGAGGGTCATGGCACAGTGGAGGGCAGAAGGAGTATATGAGTAGGAGAATATAAGTGAAGTATAATGACATTCATGCATGAGAATTTTATAATGAGGGGTTGGAGAGACGGCTCCGTGGCTAAGGTATATAGTTTGCTGCTGAGCATGGTGGCTCATTGTGTTTAATCCCAGAACGCATGAGGCAGAAACAAGTGGATCATTGTAAGTTCAAAGCCAGCTTTAGAAAGTTACAGGCCAGACAGAGTTACATAGTAAGACATTATTATTGTTGTTGTTGTACATAGTAAGACATTATTATTGTTGTTGTTATTATTATTATTAAGTACATGCTGTGCAGAGGACCTGAGTTTAGTTTCCCACACATGCACTGGGCAGCTCATAACCACCTGGAATTCCAGACCCAGGGGATCCAGCACCATCTTCCAGCCTCCTCTGACACCTGCCCTCCAACATAGACATCATTTAAAAAATATTGTGAATCTTTATTTAAGGAAAATACAGTAGAACCCATTATTTTGTATGCAACCTTAAACAATAATTTTAAAAGGCATTAATGTTCATGAAGCTCAGACACAAGGGGTCCCATCGTGTCTGCAGGACCCACCTTTTCCTTGAACCCTGCAATTGATGTGGTTAATTATTGTTTTGTTTTGTTTTGTTTTGTTTTGTTTTGTTTTGTTTGTTTTTTTCAGGGCTCCCTGGCTCTCTATGTTGGCTGGAAGGTTCGACTTGGTGGTGAGCAGGGCCTTCCAGCCCCAGCGTACTATGATTCTGCTCTGTGGTTCTCAGGCTACCATGCAAAAAGACAGGATGAAGTCTGAGGGGAGGAAAACGAGAAAATTGATCACACAATTGAAGAGCTTTGACCAAGTGGAAAAGCAAACATTTTATTACAATGTATTAAATTAATTATTGATATTAATTAAATATAATTACTTTAATGATCATTACTTTTTTGTATTTCTACTTTATAGGTTTGGGCTACATACCCCACATACAAACAAACCACCTACATATGTACCTATCCACCATACATGCACTTCTCTCACCCTTCCCCTTCTGCTTCTGTGCCTTCCTTTCCTGTCTTTCTTCCTGGTTGATTGTAAATGTCTTTATTGATGTGTATGTGTGTGCAGAATTGTTTCTCTCATTCCTCCACCCCAGTCCTGGGATCAGTCTCAGATTTGGCAAGCAGTGCCTTTGCCTGATATACCAGCTCACTGGTCCTTTTGGTTTTATTTTTAAATTGGGTAAGTAATAGGCATATTTCTTTTAACAGTAAAGCCATATAAACACTGGAAATAGACCCTGCCCCATTACCCTAACTGTGCTCCAGAAATTCATAGCCTGGGCACCTCTCGTTATGAAATATAATGCAGTTTGGGGGTGCCTGGTGGGCCCATGCCACAGTGTCCCCCCTGAGGAATCACGCCATGCAATAGATCTGGTATAAAGGTTGGTTTATTTGGGGGAAGGGAAAGGAATGAGGGCCCGGAGAAGAGGCAGACAGGAGGCAGAGAAGCAGGAACAGAGAAGGACAGAAAGAGGGAGAGACCAGCTGGGAACATGCGGGAACAGAGAGAAGTGGGGTTTCTAGCAGTCTTCTTATATGCCACCCACACCTGGCGGTGGCAGGTAATGGCGGCAGGTGCCGACTAAGCCATAGCTTAGTCGTCCCTGGGAGGAGCCTAGCAGAATATGTCTATAATCTAACACTCTCCCATGTGCTTGCTAGTCAGGTAGATCCTGGACTGTAGTTTGGAGGAATGTCCAAGTCCCTTCTGATAGTTCTGCTGTGTGGCCTGAACAGTCCCTTCTCCTAACTGTATCACAGCCACCTCGTTTGGAAAATGAAGGAGTCATGTCAGATGGTGAGAGGTGACTTTCAGACTTCCTGCTCTTTAGGTAGGTGTGACTCACGTTAATAAAACCCAACACCTGGCCCAATCAGTGAAACCCACCTACCTACTCCAGACAATCTTTTGACTGACAAAGCAGGTGAAAGAGATAAAATTGCTTCGATGATTAAAAATCGTCTTAAAAATAACCGCTTTCTTTTAGATATAATTTATGTGTAGCTTTCCATACTCTCACATCCCAGTAATTGATAAGTTTCATCTACTTGGACATTTCGGTGATGGCTCTTTATCCTTAGCCACTAACGCTGCCACATCCATCAGGCAAATTGCCAAGAAACGCCCCTTTGGCGATCCACTGAAACCTCTAATGGGGGTGATGAAACCAGGCTTAATGTTCATGCCCGGGAGCAGCCGCGTTACAAGACTGCTATTGCTTCCTCATTACCGTTTTAAGTTCTACTATTAGGCACTTTGGGATTGTAAATCAGCATCAGCACCTTCCAGAGTGGAAGGGTAACCCTTCACCTCACAGCTGATCAGCATCCTGGGGAAGACTTGGAAATCTAGATGTTAAAGGATCGTATCTGGTATGACCTTGAATAAGTCACCTCCCTTCTCTGGACCCGTCTCTTCATGTGTAGATGGTGCAGGTCATTTGGACAGACCTTTGTCAATGTGTGCGTGTGTGTGTGTGTGTGTGTGTGTGTGTGTGTGTGTGCGCTCGCGCGCGCGCGCGCGCGCGCGTGCTCTCTAGACTTTTCCTGCTGTTGTGATATAGTATCTGGGGCTGAGTAATTCATAAGGACAGATTTCCAGCCATAGGGAGGGGAGTGGCTGCCATGTCCACACATCTTCAATGGATGGTTGTTCGGAACTGCTCCAGTTTCTTGATCAAGAGGAATAAGCAGACCTGCAGCACAGAGTCCAATAATTGGAAGGCCAGAAACTCCTTCCACTACAACGGGCTAATTCAACACAAGGCCATTGGAGTGGAGCCCATGATGGCGAAGGAGGCTTGGTGGTTATGAAATGCAGGTCTGGTCAGTGAAAACCTGCCACTGCTTACGTGAGGACCACCATCAACAAGGATGCTCAGACTACCCTCAGCAGCATCAGGCGTATGAATCAAAAGGACAAGTACCACCCTGATCTTCATATGGTAGCCATCCGCAGGGCTAGTGCCATCCTTCGATGCCAGAAGCCTGTGGTGGTGCAGAGGGAACAGATCCGCCCCTCCAAGAGCTCCTGAGCTCCAAACCTCAGAAGCAATAAAGAGTCCACTGACTTGTTCAAACACACACACACACACACACACACACACACACACACACACACACACCAGATTTCCTCCTCATGGTCCCAGAGGATGGAAGGTTCAAGATCATCAAGTTCTTGCCAGTCTTGGCGAAGGCTGACTTTGGCTCCCAACATACAACATAGTACTTTGTTACCATGGTTTCACGGGGCAAACACTGGAAGGCTGAGAAAGCATGGACAGTTTCCTCCTTTGCATAGGGCGCTCTTGTATATGACCTGCCCCCTAGAGGCCCCTCTGTTAACCATGCTGTGCTGGTGATTGGGTTCCTACAGGAGTTTGAGAGGGGATGCCAACACTCAAATGACGGTAGCAGGAAATAAGTGTCTGTTGTTCATAAGCCAGCAAGGTGTAGCCATTTGTTATGGGAGCCTGTGAGGACCAAGGTGGGCATGACCTGGTCAGTCATCTCAACAAGCACAGGCTGCTGGATGCAAAGAATCGATTCCCTTGGGAGGCAGAGGCAGGCGGATTTCTGAGTTCGAGCCCAGCCTGGTCTACAAAGTGAGTTCCAGGACAGCCAGGGCTATACAGAGAAACCTTGTCTCTGGAAGAAAAAAAAACAAAAACAAAAACAAACAAGAATTGATTCCCAATTCCAGAAAGCATCTCAGATGACTGCCCTTTCCCAGTCCATGTGGCTGTTTTCAGGTCCACCCGTCACATCCATTAGCTTCAGAGAGAAACACTGGTGATTCAGGGACTCGGAAATCATAAGAGGAGAGTCAACAAAGGCCTTAGGGGGCATAAACTGATGTTTTTGACTTTATGTGTCCCTTTAGTGGATATGAGGGCTGATGAGCCTCTAAAAGGAACAGGTTCCCCCACACCTACCTCCTCCTCTCTCCACTTCCACCCCTGTCAGCAGTCCCTGCTTAAGTATTTCCTAGGCTGGGATCTAGTTTATTCATTCCTCTCCCTCCTCTTCCTCTTCCCCCTCCTCTTTCTTCCTCTCCTCTCCTCTCCTCTCCTCTCCTCTCCTCTCCTCCTCTCTCTCTCTCTCTCTCTCTCTCTCTCTCTCTTTCTTTCTTTCTTTCTTTCTTTCTTTCTTTCTCTGAGAGGGTCTCACTACATAGCTCAAGCTGTCTTGGAACCTACTCTGTAGACCAGGCTCACCTCACATTCACAGAGATCCCCCTGCTTCCGCCTCCTTAGTGCCAGGATTAAAGGTGTCCGCTGCCACACCTGGCATGGGACCTACTTATCTACACAGTCACAAGGGGAAAAACATGTCCTTAGGTAGGTGGTATTCTGAACCCTAAGAAACAATAAAAAGACATGGCCTTTCTTCTTTTTATTGTTACTTTATTTCTTCATTTTTGAGGAGTTGATCTGGCTCTGTAGCCTACGTTGGTCTGGAATTCCTCACCTCAAGTGATTTTCCTGCCTCAGCTGCCTGAGTAGCTAGAACTATAGGTTCACACTACTTCCAAACCATAATATTCGAGGATGGGTTTTCCACAGTTTGGAGACCCCAAAACCTTTTTTGTTAAAGGTCCAATGAAGAAACTTCACACAGACTCAGTACATACATAAAAGGGGATTTAGTGCATACCTTTTTTAAAAAATACATTCTTATTGTAGCATTCATTATGAATTCAACACGGGGTTGTTGTGACTAATAAAACGGTAAAGCTGAGATTATAAGGGGCAGTTTCTGGTTTATCTGCCTCAGCATCTGGTTAACTTAGGCACTGTGTTTTGACACATCCTTCCAGGTTGCAAAACGGGACTTTTTCTTAGAATGGCCTTGAGTAGGCAAGTACACAGAGATCCAGCTTTCATCCCAAGGTCAGCTCTGAAATGAGTCACAGATGTCTATGCCGCTGGTTTCTGGTGTCTTAATGACATAATACTTACTTCTTCTTGGCGTCCAGTGGAAACGTTTCAAACTATGAGTAAAGATATTAGATTCGCTCATTACCGGCTCGAGAGGGATTTCTGTGGACAATGGACGTGAGAATTCGAGGTCTCCGAGTCAGCTCTGCAGGGGACACAGAGTGTTGGGTGTGGTCCTTGACACACAGAGGCAGGGAGAAGGACTCAGGCCCGGATGCTGCCGGGTGGCTCTCAAGCCTCACAGGAGACTCAGTCATGTTTTCTTTTCACTTTAAGCTGCCAACATTCCGGTCTCCCTTCAGCAAACTCCAGACCGCACCTGGAGAGGCTCTGAGAGCCTTTGTGTTGGAGGAAGCCTGCCTCTCCTAGGAGACTACCTTGATTGGAAATGGTGGGTTTCAGGAGACTCCAAGGAGAAGGGGTCCTCCACCTACCTTCCATAAACCTCTTCCTACCTAACTAGTCCCCTTCCATTGTGGCACTAGAAACTCTGGACTTTATTGTCCCTAATTAAAGCTGGTGTTTCCTTCAGACTTTAATGTGTCAGGTGTCCATCCAGTCCCTGTGGGAATCCCAGGGTCCAAGAGGGTCAAGCTGGTCTGCAATGGCTCATAGTCAACAGAGAGGGGGGGTCCCCAGGCCTGTCACCTGAGAGACAAGGTAGGTTCATGGAGTTTTCTTTGGGGGGGGCGAGGGGGTTCGAGACAGAGTTTCTCTGTATAGCCCTGGCTGTTGTCCTGGAGCTCACTTTGTAGACCAGGCTGGCCTTGAACTCAGAAATCTGCCTGCCTCTGCCTCCCAAGTGCTGGGATTAAAGGTATGCCCAGCCCCTCATGGAGTTTTCAAACGTTATTATCACCACCAGTTTGCTTCAAAGGTCTTGGGACACTAATTTTTCCAACCCAGTTAGAATAGTGAAATGTCTCATTTCTCTAGCCCATTCCCAACTTCAGGCCGGAGAAAGCATTTGTCAGTATGTCACTAATCATTGATGGCTTGATTAGTAGGTCCAAGTCCCAAGGTTTGCTTCAGAGCATTAGGAAGCACTCAACATGGGGAGATAACGAGTCACCTGCTAGCAGTGTCTTACAACTCAAGGAGTTAAAACAACAAAAAAAGGATTCTCTGATATCTATTCTCAAACAGTTTATCAGAATCAGGCAGGAATTGGATTTAGAGAGAAGGAAACTTTTTAGAAAAATAAGGAAAATAAGAAGCAACATGCGCTGGGCGTGGTGGCACACACCTTTAATCCCAGCACTTGGGAGGCAGAGGCAGGCAGATTTCTGAGTTCGAGGCCAGCCTGGTCTACAAAGTGAGTTCCAGGACAGCCAAGGCTATACAGAGAAACCCTGTCTCGAAAAACAAAACAAAAACAAAAACAAAAAAAAAAGCAACATTCTGGGCTGGTGAGATAGCTCAGCCTGTGAGATGCTCTGCCCCTATGATGGCTTGGTGAGTAGACACTTGCATAAGCAGGATGAACTGACACCCCTGGAACTTGACTCCTGGAAGTTGTCCTTTGGTACCTGCATTCAAGCACAACACACACACACACATACACACACACACACACACACACACACACACACACACACACCACATGTTCATGTTCTCTGAGCATGTTAATTCTAATTTTCTATTTCCTATTTCTCAGGACTCTGCCAATAGAGAAGCCAGAATCCCCATCTCCAAGCCCGTAGTTCATAACGTAACAAGCAGTCTGTGGTCACTGAACACACAGGCCTCTAGAGGTCACTCAATTTGACAGAGGCATGGTGGATGAGAAACAGTCTGTGAGCAGTTGTGGTCAATTGGTAGAGCGTTTCCCTCACTTATGCAGAGCCTCACATTGGATTCCCTGTGCTGACTAGATACAGTATGCTTGCACACTCTAGAGGCATAGGCAAGATGGAAAGTTCTAGGTCATTCCCAGCTGCCTACCAGGTTCAAGGCCAGCCTAGGCAACCTGTGACCTGTCTGACAGACCTCCTCTCTCTGCTTCGGACTGGCTAATGCTGGATCCCAAAAAAGAGTCCTGAGGAATCCCTGGCCTGATAGTTAACAGGTCTGGGGCAAGCTCTGAGACTATTGAGTTCCTTCTTGGGAGGTTCTGGTAGGGCCTCACGACCTTGCTGAAGCCCAAGGTCTGGATCTGTAAATAAGGACAGTCACATCTAGGTCACAGTGTCCTCGGGGCACTCAGTGTTAGCCTTCAATCAAAGGAAACCGCTGCTGTTGGTAGTTATGAGTAGTGGAAATGGAGGTATGACTTAGCAAAGATGGCATGCTGGCAGACAAAAGTTTCGCAAAACGCTGTCCAAAGGCTTCAGATGATAAAAGGTTGGGACATTTTACACCAGTCCGTCCTAAGATTCCTTATTTTCAGTGGGATTGGGGTGGGGTCAGGGGTAGACCTACTCTCATGGCTGAAGTTGAATTGGGAACTCTTCTTTTATTCCCTTAGACTGATTATATATATTCTCTGCTGTCATAAAACTCACACCCAGGTCCATAGCACAGGCCACAGGCCACATGCCCCATGGTGACCCTTTTCTGAGCCATCTCTGTGTTCTGTCATGGTGGCCTCTGGTCCCATTCAGTCAGTACAGTGATCTGTTGACTTAAACCTCTTCTTCTCCCCCTTAGTGACACCAGGTGGGTGGGAGAGGGGGTTGAGGCCCCTTTACCTGGGAATGAGGGTTACAGCCATACGGGATCCAGTAGTAATACCAGGGTGGTGGACCTTGTTCCACCTCAGATACTGCTCACTCTTCCAGCCATCTTACCATTGGGCTTTGTTTCCAGGGTGGCAGGGAATGTTGAAATATGTGATTTTTTCTTCTAAAAAACAGCAAACAGCAAAACAAAACAAAATCTGCTCTACAAATAGTCTATTTTAAAAAAATGTTGAGAACAGCCTTGAGATAAAGTTTGGCTCTCCAATCTTTTCATGCTAATGACTCTGAGATTGGAGCTCTTCACTAGGCCTCACTCCCTGGTGAGTAAGCCTGGGAAGAAATACTATCCTCCCCTCCTCCTTCCAATCCATGCCCCTGTCTCTCGCACTTGCCTGCAAGGGGACTGTAGGTCTCCTTTCCAGTGTCTGTCACCACTCAGAGGCTTCTATTACAGTAAGGCTATAACGTAAAAAAAAAAAAAAAAAAAGAACAAATTCATTTTCTTCTCCATAAGACACTTGAAATGTTCGTGGTGTGGGGGGGAGGGGAGCCTCACTATTGAAGTCCATTTGGTGTCTGACTATGACAAAAATGGAAGAAATAGAGATTAACAAGTCAAAATGAAGCGTGTTAATTAACATTAACTACAGTCACACAGCCTGCTGGGAATCATCTCTTTCCTGCTTAATTATGAGGATGAAAACCTCATCTTTTACTGGAATAAAATGAAGTCTTCCTTAGCAGAGAGAAAAAGGTTTCCCAAGGCTGACTGAAGATGTACTGTTCTTCTAGGGGAAGAAAGAAAGATTTTAAAACAAAACAAATAAAACTAATCTGTTGTCCAGAGACTAAAACATAAAAGGGGCTTCAAGCATGGGTCTAAGCCCCTGCGGAGATCAAAAGACCCTTTCATAGGGGTCACATATCAGATATCTGAATATTTGATATCAAATATTTACATTAGGGTTCATAGCAGCAGCAAAATTACCGTTATGGAGTAGCAATGAAAATACTTTTGTGTGTGTGTGTGGGGGGGGTGTCACCACAACGTGAGGAACTGAATTGAAGGTAGAAGCATCAAGAAGATTGAGAGCCACTGTCCTAAAGTGAATCCTTTAATGGAGTTGCTTCTGGTCAAATACTTGGGTGTAGGGAGATGTCTTACACAGTGAATGCAAGCAACTAACCTAGGGGTAATGATTATAAACACCTTAACAGGCTCAGGACTGCTGAATCCATACCAGTCTGTGGCTCTGTCACAAGCGTAATTATAATCAGAAATGGTGTCTACCATGTGCTGGATTTCATCACCCACTCCCTCCTGCCTGAAAAAGTGTATTTATTCTGACAGGGCTGCTGCTACAGTCGTGTATTAATGTGTAGCGTGATTAAGCAAGCCATCACCTTTTAAGATGTGACTCCATCTCCTCCCCCACAGACTTCCACCCCTGGGAGAAATACGAAGACTCTAAAGGAAGTAGAATAAGATGTAGAGCCCTGGACTTTAACCTTGGAGTAACTAACTCTACAGTGAGAACAGGACACCGGTCCAAAAGACAATCTCTACTGGCTCCAGGGATTAGGAGGGACTGCTCACCCCTGTGGCCATCTGTCCTGTCCACCATCCCGTTAGGACAGACAACCCGTTGGGAGCTAAAGAATGGCCCTTTTATGTTTGAGTCTCACCGCCCCTGAGACCGCCCTTCAGAAACCCTATCTTTCCCATCCTCTCGGTTCTCAGCAACACTAAAAGTCCTTTGTAAACATCCTCCCGGAACAGTCTGCAGATCTGTCTGATAAACCGCGAATGGAAAGGCAGATTAGGTAGAGAGTTTAAAGGAGAAGTCTGTCGGAGAAGTAGCTGGGGTCTCGGCTTGAAAAATCCCAGAAAGGATAAAATCCCGAGTCTTACCCTGAGTGTGGAGCTGCAGGCTTGTAGTTCCGGCCCTTGAGAGGCAGAAGCTGGAAGTTCAGGAGTTCAAGGTCATACTTGGCTACAAAATCAGTTTAAGACTATTTCATGAGCAAACAAAAAATAACGTCTAATGATGTTGCAGACCCTCTAGTTTGCATAAGTACACTGTGCTATTTACTCTGATGATGCATTTCTCACTATATTCGGCAGTAATTAGGTGACACAGGACCATACTGATAAATACCCTGTTTACTGCTCAGGAGAATTCCTCTCGTCGGTTACCTTACCCTTTCATTGTAAGGTGCAGCTTTGCCAGGCTTTCATTTCAAGTCTAATAGATTGTGTGCTGGGAAGATGCTAAATTAAAAACAAAATTGTTCTCTCAAACCCTTTGGACCACCTCATCTTATTTTGTGCCCATTCTGTTACTTGTATTGTTGGTCTTGCTTATTTTAGAGATTTGAGTGAGTATGTAGCAGGCTTGTGTCTCGCTGTAATTGTTTCACACAGCCTTGCTGACAGCCCAGGCTATCCTTAACTCACTATCCTACTGCCTTAGTTTCCCCAGTGCTGGACTCAGCAGCATGTGCCTTCTTAACCAGCCATCACTGTGGCTTTAATGTGAGCTTCTTTAATGACTATCGTTAATTGTCTTCATTTGCTTTTGTGCTGTCTATGTGCTTCTTGGATGAAATGTCCGTTTGAATCTTTTGTCAGTTTTGTAAGATTTGTATATTTGGATGTGGCTTATTTACCCGGAAGCTCATGTATTAGGAACGTGACCCTCAGTGTGGCAGCAGTAGGAACTTTAAGCTGGGGTCGGTCTCGTTGAATCACGGGGTCCATCGTTAGAAAAAAAATTGATGGTATTCTTTAAGAACCGAGCTGGTAACCGAGGATCAGCTGTTACAAAGCTTGAGCCTGAGTCCTCTCCAGGCTCATTTGCTTGTTCATACACATGTGACCACAGGAGGGCTTTGCTGCTTCTCCACCATGCTGTGATGTAGCCAGAGTGGTACCACCTAAAGATACAAATAAACCTTTCTTCTTTGTATATTAACTGGAATCAGTCATCTTGTTGTAACACCACAAGGTAAATTAAGAATTTTTTTAGACATAATCTGTATTATACAATTTCCTTTTCAGACCTGTGATTTACAAATATTTTCTACAGATTCTTTTTCTATTTTCTTCATTTTTTTTTTATTCTTTTTTTTTTCCTTTCCCCCTTCCCTTCTCCCTCTTGCTCTTGCCCCTCTCACTCCGGCAGCATTTATTCTAAATGGAGTGCCTTCTGAGGATAAAAATTTAAATAATATTTTAATTTAATATTTAGCATTTTATGTATGTAAGATCACTATATCCAGCTTTACTCTTTTGCCAATTTTTTCTACCGCACAATACAACCTCCTTCCCACTTTATGCTCTTGAAGTGAAATTCTTGGGCTTTTTAAAATTTAATCCGCCCCCCCCCCACACTAGTCTAGGCTGGCCTCAAACTAAGCAAGCAAGGTTGACCTTGAACTTCTGATCCTTTCACCTCTACCTCTGTAGTGGGCTGATTGTAGTTCTATGCCTTATTTACACAGTGCTGGTAATCGAACCCAGGATTTTATGGATGCTATGGAAGTACCTTCCCATCTGACCTACCCATGAAGTTCCAATGAATAGTTCTGTACTTTGGCCTTATATCTAAGAAATATTTTCCTGTTCCTGGCTGCAAAGATTTTTCTCCTATTTTTCTTCAGCAGTTAGGTTTTGTATGTAGGATTTCTATCCACACAGAGTTAGTTCTTATAATGTGGAAACAATTTTTTTTTTCATTTTTTAAATCCAATTTCTTAGTATAATTTATGGCATAGCTTTTCCTTTCTGTCTATTGAAGATCAAGTAACTATATATTTAGTATAGCTATTCCTGGACTCCCTATATTATTACATTGATCCAATTGCCTTTGTTACACAACACCACGATGGCTTGGTTACTATGGTTTCATAATGAATCTGAACATCAGATCACATAAGTCTTTCAACTTTATTATTTTTCAAAAGCATTTGAATATACGGTTTCCTTTGTTTTCTATGTACATCACACATCTGTACACGGAGCGTGCAGTGGAGTGTCCCAGTAGACCACACATCCGTGCACTAAGCCTTCAGTACCAGGGGTCCCTGTGCACCACACATTCCCCACACTGAGTCTGGGGTACCAGGGGTCTCTGTAGAGCACACATCTGTGCACTGAACCTGTTGTATAGTGGTCCTAGTTGAGCACACATCCCTGCACTGAGCCTGCAGACCAGGGTTCCCTGTGAGCTCACATCCTTTCATAGCTGTAGCCACATTTCCTTGTTTGCTGTTGGCCTTGGCAGGAGAGAGGAGGCAGGATGGGGGTTGGGGGTCGAGGCTAGGACTGTGGGAGAGGCTGATTGGCACCTGGGTTTTAATTTCAATGGAATGTTTTCCTGGGCATGGCCTTTCTCTTCCTGGGTGGGTAGATGCACACAGGAGGAGTGTTTTTCTTGGGCACTTTTTATTGGGTTTCAACTGAAAGACACAGGATATTGGTATGGACTTTTAGGTTGAATTGCAGTCTGCCCCCAATACTTCCTTGAGGCTACATTTTACCCGACCTTTCTTAAGTATCACTTGCGTGCGTACCCAGCACGGAGTTACAGAGTTCTGAGGCTGGAAAGCGCCTTCGGGACCATCGAAACGATCTAACCCTCCAATCTCACTGTTCGACGAAGAAAAGAGAAACTCAGTTCCAATCATGTGGGACTGGTTGGTCATAGCACTGGCCTCTAAAACCTGACAATGGATAGTGTGAGCAGGTGCCCAGGTTTACCAAGGAGAGTCCTTGGTCCAGTATATTGCCTGGGTGTAATTATTGATAATCACTCCTTTGCTTCTCCAAACGAATAAAGTAGCCAATGGTTGGTAGTACTTTCCACCGTGTGGGTGCCGGTGTGGAGGAAGGGACGGAGGACTGTCTCAGAGTCACATTCGTAAGCTCACAAAAACATCTGTAACTTCTCAAACATGAGAAAGAAAATAGGTTGTCAGGTCTGAAGGGTTTAGAAATACACCGCTCAGATGGTACATAAAACCCTCCAGTGCTGTGTTTGGCTGACCCAGCCTCCAAGGTGCTTCTCCTTTCCCCGGCCTCCTCCCTCCAAGCTCATTGTCCTACTGCTCTGGCCCTGGAGGCTATTGGGGTCCTGTCTCGGCCTCAATGCTCTGGGTTCTTGGGTATATTTTCTTTCTGCGGAACATTCCTTTCCCCGCCCTCCCCCCTTCCTCTAATGTTCCCAGACACTTCCTTTAGAAACATTTGTTCCCTACCCCCCCAACCCCCTGAACTAGCCCCCAATCTTGATATCCACAGACACTCCCTTTGAGCTTGTTGGGGGCATGTCTCCTGCCTGATTTGTGAGCAGTCTCAGGGGCAGGACAGTCAGTAAGCTCTGAGCACTGAGGTTGGTACAAGCAGAGGGCACAGGTAAATACCGCCAATTACATTCATTCAAGAATGATTTACAGAGGATTACAGTTTGGTCCAAGCACAACACTGTGGGGTCCCACAAGTGTGCCCAGCACCCTTATGCCCAGGGAGCTGTTGCCTAGTTCTGCCAAGATAATGTATAGGCCTATGTGCTATACGCTGTTAAGTCTCAAGGCTAATTTATCCACCAAAGAGGACCTAGCAGTTGCCTAGTCAGTCCTAGCATTCCTCAGTCCTTACCTGGCAGACCCCACCCTCTACCCTGAACTTTTCTAGCTCAGGGGCTGGGCTGCCCTTCCCTATATGATCCAGTCATTTCCGTTACCTAGCCTTTCCATCTACCCTTTCACCTCCTGGCCTCTGCTCCCTCCTCTCCTCGCATGGCTCAAGGCTATGCTCACTCAGGGCTACGCTCTCAGATGTCCCTGCCTGTGGCTATGCTCTCCCTTTTATCTGCAATAAGCTTTCTCCTCCACCATACCTAGAAGGAGTCATGCTCTTCTTCTTTTATCCCACTCCCACCCCCACCCCGTTCATACACCCCCCCTCCATGTTTGTTTCTTTCCTGGAATTTTGTGCTCCTTTAGGAGAAAAAAAATAATCAGTCCACTAGTCTTTCCCACAAAGTTTATTTGTGAACTAACAGCATAAATCTCTGATCTATTTTAAAATAAGGAAAGGGAGGCTAAAATAACTTTTTCAAGGCCTCCGAAGTCCGTAGTTATTCTGATTGTTAAGCCCTGTGCCCTGGACCCTCGCTAGCTCGGCCCTGGGGAAGGAGGTGCCCTGGGCACAGCCCAACCTTGCCCTTGCTTTCTTAAGTTCAGGGTCTTTCCCAGCAGTGTTAATAGAAGGCAGGGCAGTGTTTGTGGCTGAACCAGCAAGGGCTTTTCCTGAAGGCTTCCCAAGGCCGGCCTCGGAGCTGACCAGGAGCCATGCTCGGTCTCTTGTGAGGCAGTCTCTGGTTTTGGTGAACGGTGTGTGAAGTATCTCAATGGAGATGGAAGGCACATATGCCGGGGACCTCGTGAATCCAGGCTTAGAGGAGATTGCCCAGTGGAACCGGAAGCAGGAGACAAAGGGAGATACAGAACTGGCGTACAAGCAAGGGTGGGGTAGGGAGGAAGGAGAGCGGGCAGCAGAGGAGTCTGGAATCCATCTGTGGAGAGGGAGGAAAGACTAGAACTTGTATTCTTCAGATTACGGCAAATCATTCTCACACTCTCCCCACCCACCGCACCACCCTCGCCTCGGTTCAAGTCAGTCATCCTCTAAACGCCAGCCCTTGCTTTGGTTACCTTCGCTCAGAGGTTGGGGCGACTTCTCCCTAATTACCAGAGGACTCTCCTCGGGTCTGAGAAGACTGTGTACACAAAAGGGAAAGGTGATCGTGCCGAGGGAGCTGGTCTTCCCAGGCCAGGCAACTGTGTCCGTCATCAGGATCTTGTGCTGTCTCCTTCAGTGGACGTCCTCCCAGCTCTGAGCAACTAGCTGATTCCACCACAGCCCTTTTAACTAACTTAGAGCAAATATGAAGCCATAGAGGGGATAAAGCGTGACTTGGAGGTGCAGAGAAAGACCAGATGCCTTCAGGGAGCCTGGCCCCACGAGCCCTGATCACTCCAGCACTCTGGAGTTTGCCAGGGCCTCATTCCAAAACTGCCTTGGGCCTTTTCCTCCACCCTGCAAACTTCCCTATGGGAGAGGGAAAGGGAAGGATTTCCTGAGCCTCAAAGGCCTGAGGGCGTAAAGCTGAACTTGGAAGTGTTAAATGGGAGTGTGATTGGATTGTCTTGGACAGAATCTCTCACCAGTCTTTACTCCAGGAAATCTGAAAGAAAAAAAATCCAATAACCTGAAGGGAGGTATATGGGGCCACACAGCAAGACAGTCGCTTCTTCAGCCCAGAGTTAGACAGCTCGAGGGGACTGAATGTTGAACTTCTGGGTCAGCCTGACATGTAAGATGGCCCGGCCAGTGGAGGGCCTTCTCTTCTCCTCCCCACTTGGAGATTTCACTTCAAGGTGGGGTCCAGGGCAGGTCTGGGTACAGAATATAGCATCTGGCACCTAAGAAGCACTAACTGTATTCCTGGAGTAAACCAATAAAATAGGAAGCAGCCGCTTCTGATGCCTTCTTGAGCCTAGGCCACATTCCACGAGCCTACCTTAAAAAAGCAGATTAAAATGTAAAACAGCAGCAACAATAACAATAAAACCAATGAGCCAAACAGAGAGAGGGGACCAGAGGGAGACAAGGAGATGGGAAGCTACGGTGTTGAGTGGACACATGGTATAACTTTTTAAATGTCCTGGGAGGGTAGAGGGACATCACGATGGCTTTTGCCACCAAGCCCGACAATCTAAGCTTCACCTCCAGAGCCCACTCGATGGAAAGAGAGAAGGAACTGCCATGAACTGCCCTCTGTCATACATGTGCCTCGCTCGGCACACACCCACAGGTGAACAAAGAAATGAATGAAACATTTTAAAACGGAAAAGGCGTTCTGGGTCTTGAGGCGAAGCGTGTCCTTAGAACTTAAGAGGCCACGGATGGCATCAGCTCCAGCTCCGGCCTTGGAGGACTCACAGGCTGTCATGCACACAGCTTGACCCCACCCAGAGATTAGGTCTGCTGAATGGCAGGTCACAAGACTCCTGTCATACGATTCAGGAAGCAAAGGGTACGACATTCCCAGGGTTAACCGTAAACTAAATTGTTAACAATTTTAACATTAAATGAGGTAGGCAAACTTGTCATGGTGGTAGAGATTAAGGAGAGGGTCTGTCTCCTGGGTAAACTGTTCTGGCTTCCTCCTTGCCTCCCTGTCAAGGATTTAAAGAGACAGCTTTGCCTGGATGGAGATCATTTGATGGCAGTGATTCATTAACTCTTGAGCCCAGCTAGACTTAGCCAAGCTCTACCCTGCATCCCCCGATCACATCCAGCCCTGGTGCTTTTTTGTAAAGTCTCCTCTATCCAACACTTTCACGATGCAGCTACCCAGAATCCTTCACTCTTGAGGAGAAACATGTTTGTTTGTTTGTTTATTGCTCAAATCACTTTAGCAAGCCACTATTTTTCTCTTCTTATTTTTAGCTAAATTCCCAGCGACGGTGAAGATCTGGGCAATCTTTCCTATGGGCTGTGTGACTCTAGAGGGACCAATGAATGTGGGTTCAGTGTCACTACACAGTAGGTGCTCTGTAAGAAGGACATGCTGGGAGGAGGAAAGATGAGGACATAACTCCCTGGGAAGCTGTGGGCTTTATGAGGTTAAAACCCTGAACTGGATGTCCAGGCAAGGAGTACTACATCTCTGCTGGGCTGACAAAAACTGCTGGTCATGACACGGCCATTTATTATCAAATACATCGAAGGACTGAAGCAAGCTCCCAAACTGAATTAAAATCAAGCTAAACCAAGTTGGCAGATAAATCTCAGGAGATGGTACTCCACCTGAAGCAGCCTGTGAACCTTCACCTCTTTTTTGGGGGGGGGGGTTGTTTGTTTGCTTGTTTGGGTTTTTGTTTGTTTATTTAATTTAATTAATTTATTTATTTGAGACAGGGTCTCTCTGTGTAGCTCTGGTTGTCATGGACCTCACTCTATAGACCAGGCTGGCCTGGAACTCAGAGATCTGCCTACTTCTGCAACTACCACCTGGCTCCCCTTTCAACTCTTTTTTTTTTTTTTTTTAAGATTTATTTATTTATTTATTTTATGTATACAAGTACACTGTAGCTGTCTTCAGACACACCAGAAGAGGTCATCAGATCCCATTACAAATTACAGATGGTTGTGAGCCACCATGTGGTTGCTGGGAATTGAACTCAGGACCTCTGGAAGAGCAGTCAGTGCCTTTTTTATTTATTTATTTTATTTTTTCTTTTTTTTGGGGGGGGTGGGGTTTCAAGACATGGTTTCTCTGTGTAGCCCTGGCTGTCCTGGAACTCATTCTGTAGACCAGGCTGGCCTCAAACTCAGAAATCCACCTGCATCTGCCTCTGCCTCTGCCTCTGCCTCTGCCTCTGCCTCTGCCTCTGCCTCTGCCTCTGCCTCTGCCTCTGCCTCTGCCTCTGCCTCTGCCTCTGCCTCTGCCTCTGCCTCTGCCTCTGCCTCCCAAGTGCTGGAATTAAAGGTGTGCACCACCAATGCCTGGTGCAGTCAGTGCTCTTAACCCCTGAGCCAGCTCTCCAGCCCCCCTTTCACCTCTTAACAGGAATTTTCAGGTACCTAACTTCCAGCTCCCTAACACTTCACTTGCAAATTAATTCAGGAGTGAAAATATCACATCAATCAATAACCAAGAGGAGCTTGAATGTTCACCACTCCTATGTGGATAGCATATGAATTTTTAGTGGATATTTTTCGGAGTGGAGGCTATAAATATTGCATACTCAAGCGAAGATGACTTGGTTGGCCAAATGCCTGCCACACACAGGAACACCTGAGTTTAGATTCCCAGCACCCTTGTAAAAGCCAGGCATGCTGGTGTGGATCCAAGGGTCCTTGGGGTTCACTGGCCATTAGTGTAGCCAAATAGAGTTCCATGAGAAAGAGAGAGACCCTGTCTCAAAAATATAAGGGGGACAGTGATCAGCTGAAATTTAGTGTTCACAAACACCCCATGGATGCTTAGTCACAACCCCGTTCCCATAGTTTCTCAGTACAGCTGGCTTCTTAGAGCACGGCTAAGGCCTCCTCACTGTGCAAGAGCAAAGCCTCATAGATCAGCAGAGCGTCCTTGGGGTGCCCTCTGTCTCCTAAGTTGTGCCAAGGCCAGCTCAGGGTGAAAGGGAGGAGAAGAAGAGCCTCTGAATCTTTTTGGGGGTGTTGGGGATTGAGCACACATGCTGGGCAGCTACCTCACCGGTCTAACCTCTACCCCTTGACCAGAGGACTTAACTTGATAATTCAGAGAGCCTAGCTGACCTAAGACTGGATCAACTCTCAGGGCAGGGTCGTAGAAGCAGAGCTTCCCCCAGGGCCAAGAAGAAGGAAAGTCTCCTAGCGTAGCCTCAAGCAGAGGCCCCAAGGCTCTTTCCTAGCTTGTTCTACAAGCCAAGGGATGAGTCACAGTTCTCTGAGAGTAGCCGCACCTAGGCAGGTTCTGGGTGGGTCTTATAAAGAAGTGTGAAGAAGAGCCGGGAATCGTCTCTGGTGCCGGCCCACTAGTGAGAGACCCACAGAGACGTTCAGGACCCGGAAGAGGGCAAACAAGTGCACTGTGGGTTAGCAGCTGATCTCAGCCTGAATTGGCAGTCAAAAGGGGGGAATATTGTTCTACAGGTTGTCAAAGACTCATTTTAAAAACATGTAAATAGGTTAGGTATAAAAGTAGCACGAGTACTTGGGAACGGGGAGAAAATAGTCACTGCCCATATTCTCTTGACCCAGGCTAGACTCGTACATAGCCCAGTCTCGTGGGTGGATACTGTTAGGCTTCCCGGTAAGAAAGGGATGTAATCTTATCTGACAAGGCACCAGAATGAACTTTCGAGTCTTTTGTAAAGAATTCAGTTGAGGAAAAAAAAAAAACCCGGCGGGAGCTGGGCATTTCTTGAGTCTTGGTAAAGTACAACATTTTACACTACTGTGTATGGCTTCCCCGACGCCTCACGAGAAGCAGGTCTCAGGAAAACTCTGGGGAGCGAAGCGTGCCAACAGGGCCTGAGGTGGGGAAGGGAGGTGAGAATCGGAGAGGGAAAAAAGCCAAGACAGGTTGTACTGCAGTGCTGGGTGGCGCCCGTATGCTTCACAGATTTGGGGAATTTCTTTTTGCCTGCTTATTTAGGAAAATCTTATAAGTCCCTTGTCAGTAGACAACTTGACACGCCCAGGAAGCTTGAACCTCGACTGAGGAATGGCCTTCATTAGATTGGCCTATAAGTATGTCTGTGGGGCATTTTCTTGATTGCTAAGGGATGTAAAGGGCTCAGCCACCATGGGTGGCACCAGCCCTGGGCGGGTGGGTGTGCCTGGGCTGTTAAGCAAATAGAAGCAAGCCGATATGCATGGTTCTTCCGTGGTCTCGGCTTCAATTCCTTCTTCCAGGTTCCTGGCTGGAGTTCCTGCCTCGGCTTCCCTTGATGGTGACTGTGTAACCTGTAAGCTAAACCATCCCCAAGTTGCTTCTGGTCAGTGTTTATCATAGTAATAAAAGCAGATGAGGCTAGCCCTGTTGCAGGGCAGGCACTATTGTAGGTCCTAAGGATGCAGTCTGTGTGTATGTGTGTGTGTTTACACACTCACACGATTGGTAGTTTAAAATGGCAGCCCAGTACATAACGAAATGATATCAAAACAAAGTCTGAAGAGAAGGCCCAGGCGAGGCTTCTGAGGCTGCAGAGTCTAAGCTGAGTCCTAAAGGTTAGTGTTAGCTAAATTTATTGGCCTGGGGCTGGGTGAGTGGGGTGAAAGTAGGGATTTAGGAAAACGTACTTTTTTTTCCCTTAGATATTTTCTTTATTTACATTTCAAATGCTATCCTGAAAGTACCCTATACCCTCCCCCCACCCTACTCCCCTACCCACCCACTCCCACTTCTTGGCCCTGGTGTTCCCCTGTACTGGGGCATATAAAGTTTGCAAGACCAAGAGGCCTCTCTGGAAAACCTATTGTTTGTTGGTTTGGTTTCCTTCCTTCTTTCATTGTCTTTTTTTGTTTTGTTTTGTTTTGTTTTTGTTTTTAGAGACAGAGTTCTTTGTATAGCCTTGGCTAGATCTGCCTGCCTCTGCTTCCAGACTGCTGGGATTAAAGGCTTGCGTTGCCATTCCAGATCCTCCTCAATCTCTCTGTCTCTCTGTGTCTCCCTCTCTGTCTCCCCCCCACCCCGCCCCCTATCCTTCTGTGTAAATAACAGCGATTATCTGGAGTCTAGCATCGATGCTCACTCTACTTAGACCCAGGCGGGTCTTTGGCTGATGGTTGTTAACACTCTTCTCCTGAGGTGGTTTATAACCCCTGTTCCTCCTGTGATCCTGTGTCCCCCTTAAAACCACTGGGGTTTGTTCATGTCCTGGTCTCCATGGTTCCCAGCACAAGGCAGAAACTCAGAGAAGTTTACAGAAGGAGTAAATAGGTGGGAAGCCAGGCGGTGCGCAGACACTAAGGGATGACCTACCTACCCATCTCTGTACTAGCTTCTTACTTCAAATGTTTAGAGTGTTTGCTAATGCCGGGGAGCTTCGCAGCAGTTCTGTGACCATAAAACCATCAATAAACGACCCTGGTCCAGTGTGTAGCCAGGGATGGCCAGAAGTGACATGACATGTTCTATTTTCATTCACTGGTCCCTTCCAAATCAGATTGCACTTTTTGTTTAGCCAACTGTATTTTCCTGTCTTCCAGTAGCGCCCAATCAAACCCAGGGCTTTGCATACACTAGCACCTGCTCTATCTTGAGCCATACCCAAGCCTCACCAAACTGGAATGCGAGATGCCATCAGCTGCAAGAGGGAGGGGAATTATATCTAGGGTGCCAGTGTGATTATTAGTACTGTCAACCTGACAAGCTCTAAATCACTTAAGAGACAGACCTCTTTGAATATCTGAGGAAAGTTCTAGATTGGGTTGCGTTGGGAAGATCCACACTGAATGTGGGTGGCATCATCCCAGGAGCTGGGCTGCTCTACGGAATACAAAGAGAGAAATCAATCAGCTCGGGAGGTGGCTCAGCTGGGCAAGTGATTGCTACAAAGGCAAAAGATCCTGAGTTTGGATCTGCAGCATCCCCATAAAAATCCCGGCTTGATGGTGCGCTCCTGTAGTCCCACTGCTAGGGAAGTAGAGACAGTGATGCATGTTTTTAATCCCAGGAGACAGAGGTAGGCCGATCTCTGTGAGTTCAAGGCCAGCCTTGGTCTAGAGAGAGAGAAAGAGAGAGAGAGAGAGAGTGTGTGTTTGTGTTCCAGGTTCCAGGACAGCCAGAGCTACACAGAAAAATTATCTGAAAATAAATATAATAATAATAATAATAATAATAATAATAATAATAGTCACATGGCAATGAAGAGGGGAGAGGACAGAATTTAGAAACAGTATTTGAGAAACAAGGAGAAGATGGAGGAGTCATGGGGCGGGGCACTGAATTTAAGGGAAAAGGGCAGGAGATAAAAAGTTGGGGAGTAGAGTATTCACAAGGACAGGATTTTACCCAAGGAAGGAAGAGCAGTGGGTCTGCCAAGGCTTCACAGAAGGCAAAAAGTGTGTCTCTCCTCTCCATCTCTCTAGCCCTAAGTTGCTCTCCTGGTCTGGTACCTCTCAACTCCTCATCCCAGTGCTCTCAGTCATCAAAGTCTCTGTGCCAGGTGTTGGGGAAGATGGAGGGAGAGAGGTGTTCCTTTAAGACCCAGAGAGTGGCGAGACTGAGGAGGGCCTTAACAGAGGACAAAAAGAGGAACTGGTCCCTGGAACATGTGTTTTACCTAATGGGCTTGAGGAAGCCTTCTTGTAAGCCTTGGGTCCTTAGCCCCAATTCCAGCCCTCATTAGAGAGTCACAAAGTAAATTAAAGTGTGTGTGTGCATATAAACACACACACACACACACACACACACACACACACACACACACACACACATGTTTATGCTATCTCATGCCAGGAAACAATACCGTTTGCTCTTTACATCTGCAATGCTGTTCAGGGCCTTAGCTTCTGAAATGGGTTTGACACACTGAATTTATTCTCTTGTGCTCTGCTAAAGAATAATCCCATTTTATGGTCTTGATGGCTTAGGGATAAATTTTATAACCATATATCCATGGGGAAAAGCTGGTGGAAGACAAGCTATCTACCAGAAAGCCCAGAGTCTGGCACGGTGCTTGTCAACCCTAATAGGCTTCTCCAGGCCGGAGTGTTTGTAGACTAGATCTATAAAGTTCATGTCTCACATTGACGACTGGATTATAAAATAGGCAGAACATGAAAACAGATCGCACTTATGAGAAAAAGTCTTTAATTACAAAAGGCATTCCTCAGGCACCATGGCCGACGTCAGTCAGCCATACGTGCAACTGAGAAGGGAGACACATGTAGAAACAGGAGGAGAGTCACAGCAAAGCCTTGTTATTAATTTCAATTACAAGTATTTACTTGGGCTGCCACCGAGGCTTCCTTCATTCTTGTTACAAGGATTTATAGCATAAATAATAAAACCAGAGCCATGTTTACCTTCTCTGAGTCTTTAGATGACATCACCCTGTTTTGTGTTGTTCTTAATTATATGTAGCTGTGTCTGTGTGTCTTCATGTGAGGATGTACATGTGTGCAGGTATTCCAGAGGCCTCTGATCCCATGGGGCTGGAGTCACAAACTGTTGTGAGCTGCCTGATGTGGGTGCTGGGAACCAAACATGAGACCTGCTCGGAACTGCCGGGACATCTCTCCAGGCCCCTACTACATTCATCTTATGAATGTAAAGTACTTATGAATGTAAAGTATAAACCCGACTCAGACTCACTATGTGTATTTTCAAAGTAACTGTTGTACCTCCTGGATAGCTAAGATTTGGTCGTTCGCTAATTTAGACTGGCATTTAGTGTTTAGTCAGACTAGTTCATTAAGTTCACTTAATTAGACAAACAGACTAATGGGGAAAGCCTAGCCAGTTGGGGAAGCAGGCTTCTGAAAAGGAGGGAATCCTGGTGAGGACTTGCAGATTGTATTTTCTTTTTAAAGAAGTGGGATGGGGGTAGGGCTGGGGGCTGGGGTAGGGGGTGGGGGGCAGATGCAAAGGGTGGGAAAGTGGGAAAGCAGGAGTATTTTACCTCGCCCTGCTCTGAGAATCACAACAAAGGGTAGGATCACCGCAGAATATATTGGAGCAAACTCTGTGAATGTGATCTTTCTCCAATGCACTAGAGCAGAGATTCTCAACCTTCCTAATGCTGCGGCCCTTTAAATACAATTCTTTATGCTGTGGTGACTCCCCAACCATAGAATTATTTCCATTGCTACCTCATAACTGTAATCGCGCTTCTGTTATGAGTTGTAACATAAGTGCCTGTGTTTTCCCATGGTGAGGGTCTTAGGCAACCCCTATGAAGAGGTCATTTGACCCCGCAAAGGGGTTGCAAACCGCAGGGTGAGAACCACCGTGCTGATGGAAGCATTAGTCTTATTAGCATGTCAGGTGGCCTTTTTATAATAGTGGTGATTTACAGGGTCCATTCTTGAGGTCTCCGTTTCTATATATGTTAATGGTGTGTGTGAAATAATGCCAGGGCCATGGTTGACAGTCTGGAAGTATGCCTCATGTAGGTGTGTCAGCGGGAGAGCGTGTGCAGGGACCATGTTGGTGAAAGGACTTCAGCGATTCCTGATTTAGCCTTCTCACCTCGCTGCGTGAGAACCCGGAGCTCAGACACTTAAGTGGACGCACTCAGCATCTCCTAGATAGTGGCCCACTTGGCACTGGAAGCCACATTTCCTGACCCTCAGTCCTTCTTTTTGACTGTGTTGACTATGCTTTTTTAGGCAATGGTAGTGTTTTAAGTTCTAGGCATTGAACCTAGGGTCTCAGGTACCCATAGGTCCCTCGGCAAGGAATCTATGACTAAGCTATACCTCCAGATCACAGAATGATTCATTTTGAAGTTAAATACTTGACAATAATATTTCCTAGGTAAACTTTGACTAATTATTGATCATACTGGTAATATCTATTGTTACAATGTTAATGATAACTCAGAAGGCTAAAAGGTTGCTTGGTGGATAGAGTCTTCTTTTGTATCAGCCCTGAGTAACACTTCCCCTTTCATATCATTTAAGTTGTCCTGAGTTAAATTGTTACTTTTTTTTCATTTGGTCTCTAGAGGGCCAGGCTGTGAGCATTTAGCTACAGAATTCATGCCTTTATCCCTAGTGCCTGGCTTAATAACTAGCATGAAATTTAGAAACTACGGAAGAAACTGTGGTCTCCCTAGGGCATGGTGCAATCGCAAGTAGATGCTAAAAAATCAATGAACAAAGGCCATAACTAGCTTTCTTATCTGGTGAGTAGGCGCTGTGGTCTTTCCCCAAAGCACCGTTGCAGAGGTTTCAAGTCCATTTACATGCAGATATCTAGCACCATTTGTTGAAGATGCTGTCTTTTCCCCATTGGATACTTTTGGTTTCTTTGTCAAAAATCAAAAGTCTGTAAGTGTATGGTTTCATTTCTGGGTCTTGGATTCAATTCCATTGGTCAACCTGTCTGTTTTTTTGTGCTAATACCATGCAATTTTTACTACCCTTGCTTGAGGTCAGAGATTGTGATACTTCTAGAAGTTCTTTTATTGTACAGATTTTTTTTTTTAGGTATCCTGTTGTTGTTGTTGTTTTTTTCATATGCAGTTGAAAATTGCTCTTTCAAGGTCTGTAAAGAATTGTTTTGAAATCTTGATGGGAATTGCACTGAATCTACAGTTTGCTTTTGTAAGATGGCCCTTTTACTGTGCTAATCCTACCGTGAGCACCGGAGATCTTTCAGTCTTCTGAAATCTTCAATTTCTTTCTTCAGAGACTTGAAGTTCTTGTCATACAGGTCTTGCACTTGTTTGGTTAGAGTCACACCAAGATAGTTTATATTATTTGTGGCTATTGTGAAGTGTGTTGTTTGTCTAATTTCTTCCTCAGTCTGTTTATCATTTGTGTAAAGGAGGGCTATTAATTTTTTAAGTTAATTTTGTATCCAGACACTTTGCTGAAGGTGTTTATTAGCTGTAGGAGTTTTTCTGTAGAATTTCTGGGGTCACCTGTGAATAGCAATACTTTTGACGTCTTCCTTCCCAATTTGTATCCCCTTGATTTCCTTTAGCTGTCTTATTGCTCTAGCTAGAATTTCAAATACTATATAGCCAGAAAACAGAAACACTCTAAATGTCCCCTGACTGAAAAATGGATAGACAAAATTTACACAGTTGAAAGCTACTTAGCTTTTAAAAACAAGGACATCGTGAAATTTGCAGGTAAATGGATGAACTAGAAAAGATCATTCTGAATGATCTGAGTGACCCACAGACAAACATTAGGTGGAGGAATTCAGGGAGTCCTGTGAAAGAGTCAGGGTAAGTCTGAGGGAACGGCAGGAGTCAAGGACATCACAAGAAGATCTACAGAGTCAACTAACCTGAGCCCCACAGGGGCTCACAGAGACTGAACCACCAACCAAAGAATAAGCGTGGGTTGGACCTACATATCTGTAAGACATGTAGCATATGTGCATCTTGGTCTTCATGTGGGTCTCCAAACAGTTGGAGTGGGTCGTTTCTCTGACTCCCTTGCCTGCCTTTGGATCCCTTTCCTGTAGCTGGGGCTGCCTTATCTGGCCTCAGTGGGAGAGGATGCTCCCCCCCCCCCGCCCCCCTGCTTGGACTTGATGTACCAGGACAGGTTGGTACCCATGGGAGGCCTCCCTTTCTATGAGGAGGAGTGGAGGGAGGAGTGTGAGGGTGGGAATGGGAGGAGAGGAGGAGGGTTGAGATGGGGTGTGAACTGAATAAAATTAATGACAAAAAGCTCTAACGACAAAACCACAGCACAAACAGATGGATTTGACGTCCTCAAACATTTAGGGAACAGAGACCCAGACCATGTGCTTCCAACCTGATTGCTATGTCACAGTAAAACAAGAACAGAAGCAGGGAAGTAAGGCCACCTTTGCCCTTTCTGATTTCTAACAGAGCTTGTATTTTAGATAGTTAACTACAAACAAACAAACAAACAAACAAAAAAAATAACAAAAAACCCAAAAAATGATAGTAAAACATTAGTTTAAAAAAAAAAAAGAAAAAGTAAAACCAAAACTTCCCCATCTACACCTACATTTTAACCGTCTCTGTTCTCTTTGACAACCAAATCCTAACTCTTATTTCTGTTGTTTTCAGACAGTGTCAGATAGCCTAACTAAAATTGACCTTATTCCTTCCCTTCCTACCCATCCTCCACCTCCCGAGTGCCTGGGGGGATTGCCACCACACCTTGCTCCTGACTCTTTTTTTTTTTTTTTTTTTTTTTTTTTTTTGTTAAACCGTTTTATTAGAGAAATGAGGACAACCGGCTATCCCTGTGGTCCAGGCAGGCGGCTTTGGTCTCCAGTTCCAGTCGAACCTGTGCCAGAAAACAGCAGGACACTAGGGGACACCCAGAGCCTGTTTGTCCTTTGTGTTGACTTTTTCTCCTCCCTGCTTGAAGGGAAAAAACTTCCCCGGTTTCTTCCTCAGTAGGAACTCATCTGTCTGGGCGCCCTCTGTTTAAACTGCAGTCCTGGCACCTAATACATCACGCGTGGGATTAGTCACAAGCGGGTCTGTCTCGGTGGCTAAACAGGACTGCATCGCCACCACGGTAGTCATCTTAGCGCCAGCTGCAGGCTGCCGGGCCCTTAGTAGGTGCTCAAGGTGCTTTAGAAACGAGGTTCCCCTCTCTTAGGATCTCCAGCATCCTGGTCCGGTGCAAGGCATTGGGGGTGGGGGATGTCCGAGGTGGTCCCTGCCTGCCTTCTCCTGTCCCGCTGGCCTGACTCCTGGCAGGGCCCTGCAGGCCTCCGGTGCCCCGACCCTGGCCCCCGCCCAGCTCCGCGGCTTCTAAACGCTGCCCGGAGCTACCGGGAGAACTGGAAAAACACTGGCAGGCCGCCCCACCCCCAGCGGGCCGGGCGGCCGCGACTCTGCGGCTGGGGCCTGCTGCCTGGGCGGCGCTGGCCCGGGGCGGGGGAGCGGGGGCGGCGGCCTGCCTGTCAGCGGGAGCGGGCGCGGGCTCGTGTGTCAGCGGCTCCCGCCCCTCGCCGCCCCCGCCGCCGCCCGCCGGGCCTCCCGCCGCCGCCCGCCCGCCCTCCCCGCGGCCTGGCAGGCTGCCGGCTGCACAGGCGGGGGTTCGCGCCGTTCTCACGACCTCTCAGGTTGCCTGAGCTCATCTGGGAGCTATTCATTTCCTGCCAGAAAGCAGCCGGGCCTGCTGGGCGAGCCACCTTGGCCGCAGGGCCGCCGGGGACCGGCCCGGTGTGGCCGCCCTGGGCCGCTCCCGCCCGGCCGCGGTCCCCGAGGCCTCCCAGGAACCCCGAGCCACCCCGGCGGGCGCGCGGCGGGGGCAGCTCGCCCGCCCATCTGGTTGCACTTAGAAAGCCCGGAGGAAGCGAGCGGCGGGTTGTTACCGGCCAAAGGGTGTGGGGAAAGTTAATTGACTTTAATGACAGGTTCCCCGTGACGATGTGGGGGTCTGGTTAAACCTCTGGGTCCCCACTGCAGAAGCGCGTGGGAGGGGTCAGGATGAGACCCCCGAGGAGGGGGCGAGCCTCAGTTGCTCACCCAGAATCAGGCCCTCACCTCTACCTCTCCAGATTGATGCTAGAAATCTCCGGAGACCTGGAGAAGCTCCAAGGATCTTCAAGGAGAGGCCTCGAGGTCTCTGGCCTCAAGGACAGAGTTTGGAGCTGTGTCTTATTACAGGGGAGATCAGCTCATCAGGATCTGGTAGAGGGGCAGCTGGGTGTGCCCTGAGGTGGTATAATTAGGCCAGGCCCAGAGGATCTGTAGGGATGCCAGAATAAACTGGAATGCTTCATCCCCACCCCCTACCCCACTCCCAGCTACATATTTAATAAACAGTAGGGATCCAGAAGGCAGCAGTGTCTAAGAAACTACTTGGACCTATCCTAGAGAAGGGAAATGACTTATCCAAGGTGATGCCTGCCATGAGTTAAGTGGTATAGAACAATATAAAAGCCCCCAACGAGGATGTAGTCTTTCTTCTACTTATTATACCGAATAGGCTTCTTTAATAATGTAAATCTAAATTACGAGGGGGGAGTTCTTTTCAAAAAGAACAAATGGTTTATTTTCCTCTCACTTCTTCCTGATGCTGCTGCGTGACACTTTTGGTGACATTAATAAAGATGCATGAAGAAATAGAAATTCCTCTTTTAGCCCCCCCCCCATAAATGTAAAAGGAATTACTTTTATAAAATTGAGTTCCTGATGTCGTGATTATTTCTACTAAAGAAGCTAAGAATTCTTGGTGGAAACAAGAGGACAGGGTTTACCAGATTTTAATATCTGAATTTGGGATGTGTCTTAATGGAGTAATTGTTACTATGTTTATGTATAAACAAGAAGGAAAACCAGAAAAAAATGGAATGACAAAGAAGTATGCGTTGAATACCTTTCTTGTGCAGAAAATAAGGCAAATAGGAGCCAATTAAACAAAACAAAACAAAACTATCTTTTAAACCTCTCTCTCCGGGGGTCGAAGCTGAAGGTCCTGGAAAGAACCGGCTGCTGTCTGCTAGATCATTCCGGTGATAGAGCCGCACTCCTCACTGGCCTGTGGGAAAGGCTAGAGCCAGGCGGGGGAGAGGTAGGGCTTTTGAAATAAGACAGAAAATCGTTGGCTTTATCTTTGTTAGGAAAGCTTCAAAGATTGATCTCTCCCGCCTCATCCTTCTCCTCCCAGAAGCCGCCGCTGTAAGGGAAGGGGGGGGGGTGAGGGGCGGGCGGGAGGGGCGGGGGCTGGGCGGAGGACTGGCCGGCTGTGGGGGAGGAAGGGCGCGCCGGCCAGACCCACAGCGCGGCTGATGTGTCTGGTCTCGCAGGGCTCGTGGTTTTCATTTCCCCAACACCTGGATGCAGTCAAACACCTGGCCAAATCTGAGAAAATCTGACAAGCCTTTGTGATGGGATTTGGAAGAAATTCCCTGCAGATCCTGGCACAGTTTAAAGCTGTCCGCTTTGAGTTAGGACTTGTTAAGGAGGGTTGTGTGAGCTGAAACCCGAGACAACCCTTTTGCTTCTATCTGGAGCCCACATCTTGCCTGGAAATGGGGCATGACCAAGCGAAGGGGTCGCTTGCTGTTTGTATTAAAAGGGGAAAAACGGCCCGTGTGCCTGCCAGCGCAACCCCCACATGCTTTCTCCATTAAAGTCAAGCGCAGAAACTTATCAGAAACATATGTCTGCTGTTAATCATCTGGCCCGGGCTCCACTTGGGAGTCTAACTAGTTGTCCCCTGGCAGAGAGGATCTGTTGACCTTTTCAGCTTACTTGAAGAGGGTGAAGAGAGGTATTTCAAACTTTGTGATGCGGGTGCCAGGGGATGCCTAGCTGCGCCTGAGTAAGGACAGACTAATGAAGGTCCCAACGCTGGAGGGCTGCAGTGTGGCCTGAGTGTGCTTTTACTTTAGGAGGTCAGGGGCTACTACAGGGAGAGTTGGGAGCCGCCCTTTGGGAGGTAAAAAAATAAGGACTGTTTATCAGGAAAGCCCCATCAAATGAATTCTCATAAATTAGGTCTTCTTAGATAATTGAGTGTTGTTGAAAGGTTTGATGGTTCCTGTTTAAAACATTAAAAAAAAAAATCCTATTTCTGAATTCCCAAACTACATGAATGGCAAGCCCCCCCACCTTTTTTTTTTTTTTTTTTTTTTTACAAATTTTGAAATAATCAGTTCTAAGACATAAAAGCCTTCACTCTTTTATTATATTTTCTCAAATAAACTTCCCCAAAGGAAGATATTTTAAGAGCATTTTCAAACATCTTTGGCATCACATAAAAAAAGAAATCTCGTGTAAAAAACGAAATGTCATCTCAACTTTTATAATACAAAGGCGCAATCCAATATGAACATATAAAATATATACAAACGCAGTGCATGGTCAGTCACTTAATACAGCTCTCTACAAAAAGTAACTTTTTAGAATTAAAAAAAGCAACAAAATAACCACCGAATTATAAAAGTCTCTCCTAAAATCCAAGTTCGTATTTAGTGTCCGTCAGAAGAGAGAGGTGGGCTAGGGACTTTAGGGGTAGCAGTGGCCTGAGGCCCTCAGTTCCGCCACGGTCTCCACATGGAGTCCGAAGTGAGCGAGGAGCCACTGGAAGGTGACACTGCGTTAGGACCCACCGAGGTCCCACTGTTGCTGGTGTAGACCGGGATGACCGGGCCGCTGTGGGCGAAGGCCCCGTTGGGGATGAGGAAGGCAAATTGGCCGTCAGGAGCCGGCACCACTTGGAAGCCGCCAAAAACCTTGGCAGCCTCTCCAGCCTGGCTGCCCAACTTGCAGGGTGCGCTGCCGGGAGGGGGCGCCGCGCCCCCGGGGATGGGCACAAGCGGCGGCGGCGGCGCGAATGGCGTGTGCTGGGGACCGCCAGGTCCTGACGGGGGCGGCGGCGGCGCCTGCAAGGCGGGGTGCGCCTGCCCGGGGTAGGTCATGGCGTTGATCTGGGTCATGCAGTTGGCCAGGTGGCCCAGCAGCCGAGTGCGCACCTCGGTGTTAACGCCCTCACACGTGGACAGGAAGCGGGTCACCTCGTTCATGCACTCGCTGAAGCCGGCGCGGTACTTCCCCAACACGCTCGGGTCTGTGCTGAGCGCGGCTGCAGGCCAGAAGGAGAAAAGATGGGTCACCGAACAGCCCTGGCCCCGGAGCCACAGCCTCCCGCCCTGGGAGGTCCCCGCAGCGCGCCTCCGGAACCACCTGGGTTGGGAGGGTGGGGTAGGCTAAGAACAGCCAGCTCCTTCTCCCTAGGTTGGGGGACATAAGCCAGGACACTCCTTCCATCTAAACCGATCTCAGCTCCAGATCTGCCACCCCTAGTCCCGCGCGCGACCTGACCTTGGACAATGCCACCCAAGGCGCCTTCCAAACCCCACTTCTCCTCCTGCGGCAGGGGTTGGACCGGTGCTAAACCACTTTCTATCCAGCCCCAAACTGCCTCAGTCTTACGTCCTTTCGCCCTCACCGGCTTCCACCACAGCCAAGCTGCCCACCACCCTTCTCGGCTACAACCTCTCCCTCCATTTCCGGAGCAGTAACAACTTGGGAGTTGTGGCTATAAATAAGACCCAGACCGTGGGAACGCGGAGTGAGCCAAGGCAGTAAAATGTAGCTGAATGCCTCTCACAACCGCGGGCGGAAGTCTGGAAGAAATCACCGCGGGCCGAGAGGGACACCCGCAGAGAGGGGACGCACGCGCGATCCTTACCGGTCATCTGCGCCCGCTGCAGGTTCCGGAGGTGCTTCACTGTCATTTCCAGAATGTCTGCCTTCTCTAGCTTGGAATGCCGGGAGCTCTGCGCAGAGGAAACAAGGGATGAAAGTCAGACCCCCTTGTCAGCTGCCTCCGAGTTCTGAAGGTCCCTTCCCGCATGTCCCACATCCCAGGGACGGGCGGCCTCTCTCCCGCCAGTGGGAACGCAGTGCTGGCGAGGTAAGATCCACACGCAGCAGGCTAAGAGCTTACTTAGTTCTTTGTGCCTGGGAATGTCATTACACTCGTAATTAAAAAAGAGAAAAGCATAAAAAAGCATTGCACACTTACATCTTTCTTAAGTGCATCCAAAATCAGTGTTTTCAGTTGGCTCAGACTTTCATTTATTCTTGCCCTTCGCCTCTTCTCCATGATAGGCTTTGATGACTGCAAAGGGGGAGAAAAGAGGTCCTGAGTTCCCACGGGATCTTCCATTGCACCCCGAGGTTTTAAGAGAAAAGTAAAAGGAGCCCCGCTGCGCACAACCCACTTAATTTCTAGGGGCATTAGAGAGACGCAGGTACTGTCTTACCTTTCTGTGCTCAGAGGCAGTCTTTGGTTTGTCCGGTGTCGTGTTGACACTGGCTGGGGTAGCAGCCACCGGGGAGGAGGAATTTTTCTCCATTATATCAGCTGGCATTTTCGTTTCTTTTTTTTTTTTCCTCTTTCTTCTCAGTCCCCAGAGAATTTTATTTTTGGAATCCTTCACGCAAAAAAATTATTATTTTTTTGCTTACTTCCCTTTTACTTGACTTTCATAAGAAAAGCTGAGCAGTTGAAGGTTTATTATGTCTTAGGGCTACTTAGTGATCGGTAGCACTATTCCAGGACCAAGGAGAGAGGTAGACGGGGGATTCCGCTGTTATCAGCACCAGCTCCAGATCCTGTGTGATCCGCAGGCCCTGGCGGCCTCTATATATATCTGGGACTGCACGCGAACGGCTCGTGTGAAACTTCCCAAACTTTCTTTCCCACAGTAACTTTCAGCCAATGGGAGGAAGAGACACGCGGCACCGCTCGTGGACTGCGCCCCCCCATTGGCCGCTAGGCACAAGGTCTGGCGGCCAATGGCGCGCGCCTGAGCCCGGGGCACCGGAGGCTACAACGTCAATCAAAAGGATTTTAACCCTTTGCTAACTCTTTCCTCTGGGCTTTGCTTTAGAGGGTTTTTTTTTTTCCGCCTCGGTTTTGGTCTAGTCTATTTCTTTTGTGGCCAGGCCTTTGGTTTTTATTGTTCTTGCTACATGCAATATAACTACTTTGTATAATAAGTTCATTTAAAAATATTTTGAACAGATCTAGGCCAAGACAAAATTTAGTAATTGACAAAAGGAGGGAACAAGGTAAAGAGGATGTGTTACTCTAATGTCTTCTTGAATTCCCGCTCGAACTCTGTTTAGGGGAGTCAAAACTGCTCATGAGGTGGGGGAGGTACTAAACCCCCCAAACTAAACACACCCTTACACCCCTCTCCCCCCCCCCCCCCCCCCCCCCCCCCCCCCCCCCCGCCAAATGCCTTCACAGTCAGGGTTTTCGGAGCAAGGTGTCTTTTGGATGCCTATCTCCCTCTAGCCCGTCATTCCTCTTCTGGAATTGCAGCCTTGGACCTCACGCTTCTCCAGGAAACAATCAGAATAATTTCCTACTGGGCAGAAAGGAAATGGAATTTCAAATGGAAAAAAAATGAACAAGGGGGGCTTTGATAGCAATGCGACAGGAGGGGCGCGCTCGCTCCTCCGCCACTCTTTCTACTTTTCTCCCCCGCAGGCTCCCAGTTGGCAATACGGAGAGACGGCGGGCAAGGGAGTCGGGGCTCTCTCCCCTCCTCACCCCGCGGGCGGCTAAGGCGGCCTCGGCGCCCCGCGCGCGAGCCCTTTAAGAGCTCCACCAGCCGAGCTGCAGTTTGACATCAGCCGGCCGGCGAGGGCGCGCCTGGAGTCGGAGCACGTGCCAGGATGTTTTATTGCCGCCGCGGCTGCGGCCGGGGCCCAGAGGATGTGTGTGTATGTGTGTGTGTGCGTGCGTGTGTGAGTGTGTGTGCGCGCGCCCCGGGGACAGGGAGGCGGGGGCCGGCGGCGGGCGGCCGGGAGGGAGCGGGGGCCGCCTCTGGTCCCCGGGAGAAGCCAAGAAGGTAAATAGCAGCTGCTGTGCTCGAGCCTGGGAAAACCCCGCCCCCTGCGCCTGGCCGGGGCTCATTGGCGCGCGCTGCGTGTGGGGTGTGTGCGTGCGTCCGTGTGTCCGGGGGCCCCCTCCTCCGGCCCGGGCAGCCAGGAATCCGCGGGGGCGGCGGCCCGAAAGCTGAGCCCCCGCGCTGGCCTCCCTTTCCCCCGCCCCGGCCAAGGTCAGCCCTTCCGGGCAGGGAGCGCACGCCCAAGGGTGGCGATCGGGGAATTCGTGTCCCCCCTGTACCCCCCCCCCATCGCCACTCCTCACCCCCAGCCCGCCGGGACTCCAGGCTTGGGGATTTGAGCGCGGACGAAACCACCCCAGCGACTGTGGCGGGGGAGGGGTCCGGGCGCCCGCCGCGGTCACGAGATGCCTGACCGCACTTAGGAAGCGGCCGGGTCAGCCTCCTGCCTCCGCCCGGCGGCTTGCGGTTCCAGCGACTTCGCTGCCGCCCGCCCCTTCCCCGGGTCCCTCGCTGCGTCCAGGAGGCTGCCGGCGGACGGCTGGGAAGAGACGGGCGGCTGCGTGCTGCCGGCTGGCCGGGGCTGCGCGCCGGGAGTCGCCGCCGCCGCCGGGTGCCACGTGGCGGGCGCCGGGCCGGGAGCGCCAGGGCTCTGGCGGCGGCCTCCCTGGGGGATTTGCCGCGCGGCGCGGGCGGTGCGCACTGCCCCGGCGGCTGCCTGCCTCCCTCCTGCCTGCCCTGGCCTCCACCCGGGTGCCCCAAACCCCTCAGTTTTCCCGCCGTCATAAACTCGGGGCAGCTCGGGATCCAGGGCGTTGTTTGATCCCCGCCCCCAGTCTTTCCCGCGTCCGGGAGGCCTGGCACACAAGGAGCACCGGCTCGCCCCTTCGTCCCCTCCCCCAACCTCCTACTGAGATCATGTGAATGATTTCTCCGGCTCTGGTCCGGGACGAGGTGGTGCTTCCTTGACTGCATGACCTTGGGCAAGGCTCCCCCCTCTCTTTTGTGATGGAACGCCAGACACTGTTAAACCCTGGGATTACCACGATGAGAGATAGAGTGGCCGCTCCCACGGAGTATTTATTCTCCAACCTACTGCAGGGGCTCACAGAACCCGGCTCTCTGGCCAATGCTTGGGGATTCTGTTTTTCCCTTTGGGGGCTTAGATGGTGTTGCAGGGAGGGGTGCCTTTAGGCCATGAAGCCACACCTTTATCGGGTGTAATTCATTAACAGTGCCTTTAGAAAGCTCGCTGCCTGGTATCTGTGTGGTATGGCTGCCATCTATAGATTCCCCAGAAGATTCCCCTGGGAGTGCCTTTAAAAGAGGCAGTAGACAGAAGTAAAACGATGTAGAGAATCCAGGAGAATAAGTAGTACGTTAAGCTTCTAGTAGAGTTACTGGTGGAGAGGACCTGTGTTCTGTACCTCAGAAAAATATGGCTGAGGTGTTGGAAATATGCTGAGTCATGGGGCTGGAGAGGAAGGGAGCTACGGATGGCATTTAAGGCACAGAACCTGATGTCCTCAGTTATAGAACACTCACAGTGGGTGTAAATGGGCATGTAAGAAATTTGAGACCACCACACGCAAGACCCTTGGGCATCCTGCTTTATGAAGGACTCTGAACCTTCTCTTAAGACAATGAAGAGACAGAAAGAAGGTTCGCAGTGGAGAAAAGACACCAGGGTTCTCCTTAGTTGGCCCTGAGGAAAGTGTCAAGAGTGGACTGCAGGGCTTGGAGACACAGGCCATCTAAGGGGATCAGATCAGTAGAGACGGCTCCTAAGTGGCACAGGTAGGCTGGCATGCTACCTGCTTGGTTGAGGTTACCTGACCACTAACCACACACTCCACTGACTTGAGTTAGAAGCTTGTTTGCCCTAGGCGAGCTGTTGTCTGTTATTTCACGGGGTTCTAACCATTTTTATCTTCTAAGCCTCTCTTCTATCTGCCAGGACAGCCCTCCCCAGAGTTTGCAGACAAACCTTTACCTCAGTGTTGACTTGCCCTTTGGGGAGATAGGGAGAGAGAGAGAGAGAGAGAGAGAGAGAGAGAGAGAGAGAGAGAGAGAGAGAGAGAGAGGAGATATATATGCTGCAGAGTGGGCCGGTCCCTGTCTTGTTTGAAGAAATGATAAACAATGCCTTCTTTGTTGCCCTGCAACCTGGACCAATGAGTTTGGGCATTCCTTTCATGTCCTAAACAGATGGGAAAGTAGTGGCTGCCGAAAGAAAATAAGAAAATCGTCGGTTGCTTTTTAAACAGTGGGGTTTTCCTGTATGTTTGAATAATCCTCTAGGTGAAAGGTGGGGTTACCTTCTTTTCAACTGTAACCCCAATAACCTTCTTAGCTCTTCTTTGAAAGCTCTTTTAAAAAAAACCCTTCAACAATAACAGAACACCACACAAATTCTCCCAGGGGGGCGTTTACCCCTCCCCAGGTTCCCTCCAAGACCCTTCTTCAGCAATAAGGTCTGTTATGACTTTGGCTGCTGTCTGCTCTTAAGCCCTCACTCCCCAGCCTGGGATACCATTGTCCCTTCTAACTTTTCTCTAGTCTGATTCTATTGCCTCTTGGGGCTTTGGTTCCTGGCAAACCAAAAAAGTGTGTGGAGAATGAATAAGTCACGTAGGGTCTCCCAATGCAGCCTTCTGGGTCAAAGCGTTAACCACAACTCCTTAACTATCACTTTAGAAAATTTACCCTGCTAGAATGAGCAACTGACTTCACATACACACTTCTAAGCAGAGGGACAGCAGACCCAAGTGATCAAACATTACGTATACATTTGTGCCTCTGCACTGCCCTCTCGAAATAGTGTTAAGAAGCCATGGAGGTCCCGAGTCTCGATTCTGCTAAGTAGTCAAGAACAAGGTCGCTTTGCAGACAGACCCCATAGATGAGGTTTTAGTCTCTTACTCTGAGCAGTGAAGGTTTGTCAAATTGGTGCTGTCCACCCCCGCCAACGGGGGCAGTGAACTCAATATCCAGAAAGGCTTTTTCCGACTTGAAAAGTTCCCTGGAATGTTTTTCAGTCCTATCTTCCCCTACTCCCAAAGCAGGAGGAAGATGGAGTCCTGTGCCTCAGTGGGGGTGTTTTGAGTGGAGGTCTTTTGGCTCCCAGTATGGTGTCAATAAAGCAGAATCTTACACACTGCTTTGTGCCCAGTAATCAGTAACGGGGGCTTCTCTCTGCCTGTTCCCAGTGTAACCCACCACCCGTGAGGGTCTGACTTCTCTGTCTTGGTTTATCACCTGTTGGCTTTTAAAGCATAAAACAAATGTCTGTAGCCTGGGAGAGACTCCCCCCCCCCTCCATTTTTAGAACTGTTTTGTGGGTTTGGTTTAGAGCTAGGGAGGGGTGGTGGTGGTGGTATTTTGCCTGAGGTCTCAAAGCTTTTTTTTTTTTTCTTTCTCCCTCGCATGACTGACTTTCTCACACTCGGATTCCCTGCAGCCTGCCAGAGACGAGGTTGCTGCCTTGCCAAGCGCTCTCCTGGTCGGGCTATTGAAAGAGCCCAGAGTAAGCACACACTGGGCGGGGCGGATCTCTCTCCTCCCCTCCTACCTGCCCCGCACCTGTACTGGGAACAGTCCTACACATATCACCTGATCACAGCCCTTTCAGACACCGTGAGAAAAATAAAGCCTAGGAGAGAAGAGATGTATTTGCCTTCCCCCACCCCCCACCCCGGGGGTGGCAGCCAGCTAGCTCCTTGCAGCTGGGAGTGTCCAGAAACACATTTGACATTCCAGGCATCCTGTGCTTGCATGTTTGTCTGTGGGTGCCTCCTGCAGATACGGGGACAAGAAGGAAGCTGGAGATCATTTTCCTGTGGCCTTTTTTTTGGCCTGATCTCAGGTAGGCATTTAGATGGCATCTGGCATCAGTATCCTTTACTGAAATCATCATCATCATCATCATGTATTCTTAGATAAGAGTCTTTGAGCTCATCACAGAATCCCCAAAGAGAACTTCTCATAACCCTCAAAATGAATTCAAAATTGTTCCTCTATATGTCCCCTTTGTGTCTAACTAATAAATATGTTCCAAATGAACAAGTACGTCACCTTCTTACCCAAGGATGGCCCACGGCTTTCATCAGACCCAAAGATTTTCGGGCCAGAAAGGTTTAGGCAATCTATGCCTCCAAGTGGGCACCCTAACCTCCAGAGAGGGAGGGGCAGGCAGGAGGAAATACAGCAATGTAAGGCTTGAGGTAAGGGGGGAGTTGCGGGGGTGGGGGGGTGGGGAGGCATAGCCCAGGCTTACCCACTGTGGTAGTACTGTGGTCCTCAGATTGTTCTAAGGTGGGATTTACAGAGTTTCAGTCACCAGCCAGGGCCTGCCTTTTAAAGTAGAGACATTAATAATGAGTCTTAATTTCTGCAATCTCAGAAACCTAAGCTGATCCCTGGCCAGCGTTTAGATGGAGAAAGGAGAAAAGCAGGAGAAAAGCACCTTGGGAAAAGCAGGTTTGGGAATGCTTGGGAACAAGAGTTTGGTTGCCATGCAGAGGCACTGGAAACAACTGCGAGACTGCATTCCATCTTTGATAAAAATAAGTCGCCACTTCTGAACAAAAAAAAACGCCCGCTTGATTCCTGGCCAAGCCCAGACGGTGCGAGGGGAAGTCGGGAGGGGGTGGAAAACAGAGGCTTTCAACATTGGCTAATAGCCTGTAATGCTCTCCCACCCCCTAACGCTCACTGGAGCCAGTGAGACCAAGGGAATGTGCACTTCCCTAATGGGCTCTGGAGGAGGGTGGCTGCCAAGAAGACCTTTCTCAGCAGGGTGGGGGTGGGGTGCCCACGGTCTGCTCAACTCTCCCACTTGGCTGAGGCACAGGGGGCCGGGGAGGCCCTAACTGTGCTCATAGCCAATAGCCTAACCCTCAGTCTGACTTCTGTGAGGTAAGCCTGTAGGCTCAGAGGTGAGGAAGGCATTTCCAGGCACCATGGGATGCTACCTCAGGACTGAGGGCATGAAAGGTTCCAGCTGGGTTAATGACTGAGGCATGTGAGGACAGGCTCAAGGGCCTTGGGAAGGTTAGGAATGTGGGGGTGAAGCTGGGGCCCTCAAAATCCAGGACCTGAAATTATTTGGCTTGCAGATAAGCCACTCAAAGGGTGACATCAGACCCAAAGTCTAAGAATCAAAACCAAAATAAATATAACTGCTCAGAAAAATCAATTGAGTAAAATTCAGGACTGGATATGATATGCGCTGGGCCTGGTAATGCTTGTCTAAATCCCTCTGAGGCTGGAAGATTACAAGATCAAGACCCCTCAAGACCCACCCGAGCTAAAGAGTTCAAGACCAGTCTTGGTAACTTAGATCCTGTCTCAGAAAGCTGAGGGCTGGGGATACAGCTTAATTTTAGGAGACCGCGTCTAGCATATATGAGACCTTACATTCCACTTCCAGTACCTCAGCAGGGTGTGTGTGTGTGTGTGTGTGTGTGTGTGTGTGTGTGTGTGATGGATGAATACATACAATATATTTTCAATCTCCTGCTCTGCTCCGTTCTCCAGTTTATCTCAGATTATAGGAAGCCATAGGCACTGGGCACCACGGAAAGAGATTCTTCATTCAGGCCAGGAGGAAATGACTTATACAAGTGTGGTTGCCTCTCTGGAGGATAGCCAATCCCAGATCAACCTCAGGCTCTCAGACTTTCAATCTAGAAGCTTACCCTACCCTCTCTATAGGAGAAGGACACTTTGGGTCACCGTATTACCCTGTATTCCAGCTGAGAAGGAAGAGGCCCTGCTGCAGTGCACCTTGGGTAATCTGAAGCATGGTGCCTTTAACAGATATTCTTCTGAGTTTTCTGGACTGTGTCTCGCCCAGGTTTGCTTATCATCCTGTCTTCTCTGTGAGAGAAGGGATCTTGACTCCTCAGTTCCAGGAGATAGGAAAGCTTTTGTAGAAGCCACAAGAACAGGCAGCTCAACCCCTCCCAGTGATCCAAGCTAAGCCAAGCCACTTGGCCTTCTCTCTTAGGGTTAATCTTTATGCACTAAAACGATGGCTCCCAACCTGTGGGTCGAGACTGCTCTAGGGGGGGGGTCAGTCAACCCTTTCATGGGGTTGCATATCAGATATCCTACATATTTACATGATGATTCATAACTAGCAAAATTACAGTTATGAAGAAGCAATGAAATAATTTTATGGTTAGGAGTGACCTCAACTCAAGGTACTGTATTAAAGGGTCACAGCGTTGTAAGGTTGAGAACCATTGCTGGGAAGGCAAGATTGGAAGAGAGAATAGTTCCGTCCCATGAATTTGAATCTTCGGATGCTAAGTTTTTCTATCAGAAACAATGACTTTAGGGGAGAGAACACAGAGAGAGACCTTGCTTGAGCTTTGGGCCAATGCCACATTTATCAGAGGGATGGGTAAGACAAATAATGATTTCCGAAGTTGCTGAGAGATGATGCTTACATGTGAACTATCTATGTTCCTTTGGGATGTTGAACTTACAGAGAGCAGTTCAGGAAGAGAGTCCAGGAAGATGTCACAAATCTCTGCTACAGTCTCCCTCAGAAGATCTCAGAACGTGACGTCCGCTTTCCCACTGAAGTCCCTTGAAAGACTTCTAGAACTTGTGCCCTTTCTCAGTGGTTAGTCGTCTGTTCTGTGTGGTCTGTAGCACTATCGTCATAGATAGATCAAATCTCATAGAATGGAAGTGGGTTTTCATGGCGCCAGGGAATGGGGTGGAGAGAGGTGGAATCCTGCTCTGGGTTCTGCACTGGGGGGAAGAGGTTCTAGTGAGGACATGGGACGGTTGAGGACAAAGGGAGACACAGCAGCAAACTTTAATGTCTGTCATCCCTCAACTTCTGTGGGCGTGGTGGAGACTATTTTGGGTCCCCTTGGGGTCACTCAGTATGTGGACATTATGCGAAGTGTGAACCGAGTTCTTCCTTTTGTGGGACTGAACTGCAACAGGGCCAATCTTGGCTGCTATCCTAGAAGGCCCATGGAAAATGAGCTCTCTGGAAACATGCTGGTGCATGCCAGGCTGGCCTGACCTCACAGGAGAGGCCTCTTGATCGAGTATGTTGTTAGCTCCTGGAGGAGGTTGCCAGGCACCGTGTGGCTCACACAAATATCCAGCTGGGCCTTAATCTCAGCAGGCTCCCACAGTCACTTAGGAACCAAGTACCCAAGTTCAAGTACTGTCCTGCATGATCAGACAGAGACTTGGTATCTGGACTGTGGTCTGTTGCCTTGGTGGAAGGCTCCTAGTCGGTTTGCTTTGTGTCTTAAATGAACACTGTTGACTGTGAATATAGTGAAGGTTAGATTTTTCCATTTCTGGTTAGTTGATTAATTCTGCACAACAACCTTTTTGAGCACCTAGTATTCGGGAGTTAGAGTTATCTACCCATTCGACAGTTACTTCCATATCTTCCCACTATATAAATGTTATTCATCTGTTTGGAATGGTGACATTTCAAGTTCATAGTTCAGAAATGCCTCCCAACACACACACACTTTCTCTATTTTATTATTATTGAATGTTCATTTTATTATTTACTTAATTATTTGTGTGTGTGTGTGTGTGTGTGTGTGTGTGTGTGTATGGTGCCAAGAATTGGAACCAGGGTGTTCCCTAGGCAAGCACTATACAGTTAAGCTATATATGCTAAGCTTCATCTCACACTTCTCATTTCCCTTTATTCTCTAATAAGTGAGCTATTTGGGAAATAGCCTCCTGCAGAGTAGACACTCTGATATCTGAATCATAAACACAAGAATAAGCTTTGACTTAAGGAGACCAGTTGTATGGGCAGTTAAGAGATCCTTGGGCCAAGCTTATTTTTTCCAAACTTACTCAGTTGGGTGGGTTTATGTTTGACCACTCCTGGTGATCACCTGTGGGCATCCAGCACCCTCCTGGATACTCCTTTCTTGAGGAATCTGTACCTGTCCGTGTTTTCCCAGGCCTATCTTTATTGATGGTTATTAAACTCACACCAGCACACGGCAATGTGCAGGTACAAAGCAATTCCCAGGGTAAGGTACGTGGGAAGGAGCGAGATAGTGCACTCCCAAACAATTCTCCTGTAATCGCAGCCTGCCATATCTTTGTAAAGTTAATAAGTAAGATTTAAGCAGGCAGGTCCCATCATTGCAACGCAGATAGAAAGGGTAAAAGTGCCAGTGGGTAGGCCATGCATCCTCCTGGAAGACTGACAGAGAAAAGGAGGAGGGCAGCTGGGACAGGTGACCCCAGTGAGCCCTCACTGAGGCCATACACAAGGGCAGCAGATACCTGGGAGGTGAGACCCTGCTTCTTGCATCCCCCACTGTCCTGCTTCTCTTTTCCTGCCAGCTCCTCGTGGGAGATTCTGTGCAGTCAAGAAGTAAATAGTAATCAGGCTGGGTGAAGTGTGGCTGGGGCACACCTGTTTTTATAGAGCAGCCCCACACACCTTTGGTTTTATGGTGCTGAGTGATAAAGGAGGCTGTAAAGTCTCAGGGGCTATGTCCTGCTATTTAAATAGAGCCTTCCTCTGGGAGTGGCAAGTGATCTCCAGCTGAGGCTTGATTGACCTGATGATTACTTGCATTAGGAATGTTGGTCATAGACCATGTATGTGCTCAGGAAAAAAAAAGGGGGGGGGGGAGAACAGAGTATCTGCAAGGCTGACTCCTTAGGAGACAGGCTGCCTGAGTTCAAGTTGGAACTTATGTGATTTCTAGCTGTGTGACATAGTAATTCAGACCTTCAGTTTTCTTACACACGCGCACACACACACACACACACACACACACACACACACACAAATAGAAAACATACAACTGTATATAATATATAAATATGGTTTTTTGGGTTTTTTTTTTTTTTCGAGACAGGGTTTCTCTGTTTAGCCCTGGCTGTCTTGGAATCACTTTGTAGACTAGGCTGACCTTGAACTCAGAAATCTGCCTGCCTCTGCCTCCCAAGTGCTGGGATTAAAGGCGTGCACCGCCGCCACCACCACCCAGCGTAAATATGTATTTCTATAGAAATATATAAAGTGTATTTTATAATATACTATATATTGTATATTCAAACATATATTTATCTATGTCATATCTTATCTATTTATTTATATATTATATTAACATATACTAATATATAATAATGATATATGTAGTTCATAGTATACATAATATATATACCTGTATGTAATTATGTGTTAGCATATTTTAATATATGTAATATATGCATGTATATATGTCTATATAATACTTAAAATAACTTGCAAACATAATGTACATGTTCAGATGCTTTTATTTTTCCTATATGTGTATTTCTGATAACTAAAGTACTTCGATTCATCTAAAAACATTCACAGAATGTTAATATTGTCAAAGAAATAAATGGTGAAGCACTGTAATGAGTTGGTCCATGCCCATATTTGACAGAACGGAAGCTTCAGCCTGGTTAAATTAATCACAGCTCTGCGGCCAGGAGAAAGCCTTAAAGACTCTGCTGCCTCTGCTGTCTTTCCAGGGAGGAGGGTTGGCTCGTGCTTATTTGCTGGCAGATGGGGTGCAGAGCTTGGTGTGGCCTTGACTTCCTTGCAGTGAGCCCGGGTTCACAGAGAGGAACTGTATGCAAAGTGCCAAGAGCATCTAAAAGACTGTGGGCCAGGGTATGGGGTATCCTTCTCCCACCTTGCCCAGCACAAGGCACGGGGGACCCAGGACTCCAGAAGGACACTCAAGCAAAGAGAGCCCCAGACTTACTTAGGAAAGTAAGATTGGTGGATAAGATAAACATCCAAGACCTTTCCGGCTGGCTCCTTGTCTGTGTGGGTGGCCTCAGCTGGGGCACACAGGGGACAAGAGGCAGTGCCGTTCTTAATAGTCAGCAAGACCGGCGTAACCTGGGACACATGGCTGTCCTTGTCCCTGGGGCCTCTGACTGTACTAGATAGCTCGTTCACCTGTCCATTCAGCCATCTCGAGGCCTTCTGAAGGGAAGTTTGACACCTGTGGGAGGTGATGGCCTCCATCCACCGACCCTTGAGGAATGAGCTCCAGTTTGTTCATTCGTTGTTGTTGTTGTTGTTGTTGTTGTTGTTGTTGTTCATTGTTGCTGTTGTTGTTGTTGTGATAGGGTTACATGAAGCCCAAACTGGCCTTGGATTCCAGATCCTTCCACCTTCTACTCTTTAAGCGGTAGGATTATAGACATGTGACCTCATGTCAAGCTCGAGCCCCAGTTCTTGTCCAAGAAGCTTTCATTTAGCACACATAGGGCAGGGCAGAAGGAGAGAGGGGCTCGCTGATAACTGTGCTCTCTGCATCATCCGCTGGAGATGGCTTTATCTTTGATAGAGCAGGTGTGCTTGGGACATCCCTGTCACCGTTGGTCACTTTGCTACCTGGTGTGGCTACAGCACAGCAATCCTACCTCAGGCACTCGCATCTGCCAACCCTGGCTGAGAAGGTCCATTTTTTTTTTCTTTAGGTGTGCGAATATTAAGAAGGCAGGTGTTTCATGCAAATCTCAGGCCATCATTATTCAACAGCTGGCAGAGGCCCCAAGAAGGAGCCCTCTCCCACCCGAGTATCTGCCCTGTGAGCCTTGAACCTGACAAGTCTCGAACAGTTACGAAAGTGCAGTTATTTTCTGAAGAGGTCAAAGACAAAGTTTATGCTTTGTTAACTTGAGGTGGGGGCAGTGAGATAGGGAGGAGGAGGGGAGGGGGAGGAGAGGAGGAGAGGGAGAAGGGGAGGGAGGGAGAGAAAGAGAGAGAGAAAGAGAGAGAGAAAGATGGAAAAATGGCTCCCTTGATTGTGTATTCATCTATGTGCCTATTTAATGATTAATGCTAGTTTCTGGGCCATTGTTTGATGTGGCCTCTGCTGGTTTGAACAGGCGGATACTGATTCACTCTTCAGGCATTTAGGAATCACAGGTGTTTATCCTGAGACAATAAAGGAAGGGGGGAGATACAATAACACCCACACAGGCCAAGTGCTTTGACCAAAAAACGGGGGAATAACAAACACACTCTTAGGAACTAAACCCGGGGTGGGCCCTGCTGTTTTCTAATTCAGAACCGTATTGTGCAGGATGCTCCAGACCAGGGGATCTTGAGTGTCCTTGACTTTCTCTATCGCTTGTGGATAGATCTGAGGCAACTTTCGCCTGTTCTCATGGCTTGTACAGTCACCACAACTTGCCACTTGTCTGCAAGAGATGCTATTTCTTTTCTCGTCTCTGTGTGTTTTGTGTGCGCATGTGTTCGTGTGCATATAGAGGCCAAAGGTCAATGTTGGGTGACTATTCTCTACCGCTTTCAACTGTATTTTTTTTTTTTCAGACGGGGTCTCTCACTAAACCTGGAGCGTGACAATTCAGCTAGACTGGGTCACCAGTGAGCCTCTGGGAGCCTTCTGTCTCTGCCTCCCAGTGCTAGGATTAGAGGTATGTACAGGCTTTGGACACGGGTGATGGGGACCCCAACTCAGGCCCGCACATTTGTATAGCAGACACTTTGCACACTGAGCCACCTCTCTAGGCTACATGAGAATCTCATGTCTTTATTCTAGGGAGGCTCGGGGTGGGGGTGGGGGTGGGGGGCGGGATCAGTGTAGCTTTGTGGAAGACCGCCTGAACATGGGGCCGGCAAAGGACACTTGCTCCGAGAGATCCTGACAGAGTCATGACATTAAAGGATTACAGGAACCACAGAGAGAAATCAGGCGGGAGAGGCTGCAGACTCAAACCGTGTGCTCTGGCCTCATAGAGAAGGTGTTCCCTAAACACTCAGGGAACAGCTCTCTAGACTGAGCAGGTG
>LR755262.1:0-58371 GCA_902729485.2 Mus minutoides
TACAACTCCCCCTTCTTTATTAATTAAATATGAAGTCCTACAAATCTGGTCCGCAAACACCCTGGCCTGAGGGGGCAGCCTTTTTTTTTTTTTCAACATTTATTAGATAATTTCTTCATTTACATTTCAAGTGTTATCCAGAAAGTTCCCTATACACTCCCCGCTCACAGCCCTGCTCCCCTACCCACCTGCTCAAACATCTTGGCCCTGGCGCTCCCCTGTATTGGGGCATATAAAGTCTGCATGACCAAGGGGCCTCTCTTCCCAAGGATGGCCGACTAGGCCATCCTCTTCTATATATGCAGGTAGAGACATGAGCTCAGGGGTACTAGTTAGTTCATGTTCTTCTTCCACCTACAGGGTTGAAGACCCCTTCAGCTCCTTGGGTACTTTCTCTAGCTCCTTCCTTGGGAACCCTGTGTTCCATCTAATACCAGACTGTAAACTTCTACCTCCATGTTTGCCAGGCATTGGTATAGTCTCCCACGAGACAGCTATATCCGGGCCCTTTCAGCACTATCTTGCTGGCATATGCTATAGTGTCTATGATTGGTGGCTGATTGTGGGATGGATCCCTGGCAGCCGAAATCATTGGGTCCAACCTTTGGATTCAGCTTCACACTTGATCTCTGTAACTCCTGCAATGTGTGCTTTGTAGGAAGGGGTGACGTGTCCACATTTTGATCTTCCTTCTTCTTGAGTATCATGTGTTTAGTAAATTGTATCTTGTATAGTGTAGGTTTCTGGGCTAAAATCCACATATCAGTGAGTACATGTTATTTGAATTCTTTTGTGATTGGGTTACTTCACTCAGGATGATGGCCTCCAGATCCATCCATTTGCCTAGGAATTTCATATATTTATTGATTTTAATAGCTGAGTAGTACTCCATTGTGTAAATATACCAAATTTTTTTTAACCATTCCTCTGTTGAGGGACATCTGGGTTCTTTCCAGTTTCTGGCTATTATGAATAAGGCTGCTATGCACATAGTGGAGCATGTGTCCTTATTACCAGATGGAATATCTTCTGGATATATGCCCAGTAGGGGTATTGCAGGATCTTCTGGTAGTACTATGTCCAATTTTCTGAGGACCCGCCAGACTGATTTCCAGAGTGGTTGAACCTGCTTGCATTCCCACCAACAATGGAGAAGTGTTCCCCTTTCTCCACATCCACGCCAGCATCTCTTGTCACCTGAATTTTTGATCTTAGCCATTCTTATTGCTGTGAGGTGGAATCTCAGGGTTGTTTTGATCTGCATTTCCCTGATGATTAAGGAAGTTGAACATTTTTTCAACTGCTTCTCAGCCCTTCGGTATTCCTCAGTTGAGAATTCTTTGTTTAACTCTGTGCCCCACTTTTTAATGGGGATATTTGATTTTCTGGTGTCCACCTTCTTGAGTTCTTTATATATATTAGATATCAGTCCCCTATCTGATTTAGGATTGGTAAAGATCCTTTCCCAATCGGTTGGTGGCCGTTTTGTCTTGTTGACAGTATCTTTTGTCCTACAGAAACTTTGCAACTTAATGAGGTCCCATTTGTCAATTCTTGATCTTACAGCACAAGCCTTTGCTGTTTTGTTCAGGAATTTTTTCCCAGTGCCCATATCTTCGAGGCTTTTCCCCACTTTCTCCTCTATAAGTTTCAGTGTCTCTGGTTTTATGTGGAGGTCCTTCAACCATTTAAACTTGACCCTAGTACAAGGAGATAAGAATGGATCAATTCCCAGTCTTCTACATGATAGCTGCCAGTTGTGCCAGCACCATTTGTTGAAAAGGCTGTCTTTTTTCCATTAGATAGTTTTAGATCCCTTGTAAAAGATCAGATGACCATAGGTGTGTGGATTCATTTCTGGGTCTTCGATCCTATTCCATTGATCTACTTGTCTGTTGCTGTACCGGTACCATGCAGTTTTTGTTACGATTGCTCTGTAGTACAGCTTGAGGTCAGGCATGGTGATTCCACCAGAGGTTCTTTTATTGTTGAGAAGAGTTTTCACTAGTCTAGTTTTTTTGTTATTCCAGATGAACTTGCTAATTGTCTTTTCTAGATCCTTGAAGAATTGAGTTGTAATTTTGATGGGGATTGCATTGAATCTGTAGATAGCTTTTGTTACGATAGCCATTTTTACTATATTGATTCTGCCAATCCATGAGCATGGGAGATCCTTCCATCTTCTGAGGTCTTCCTCAATTTCTTTCTTTAGAGACTTGAAGTTCTTGTCATACAAATCTTTCACTTCCTTCGTAAGAGTCACACCAAGATATTTTATATTGTTAGTGACTATTGTGAAGGGTGATGTTTCCCTGATCTNTTTTTTTGTAGGAACTCAGAGCTATGAATTTACCTCTCAGGAATGCTTTCATTGTGTCCCATAAGTTTGGGTATGTTGTGGCTTCATTTTCATTAGACTCTAGAAAGTCTTTAATTTCTTTCTTTATTTCTTCCTTGACCAAGGAATCATTGAGTAGAATGTTGTTCAGTTTCCAAGTGAATGATGGTGTTCTGCTTCTTATGTTGTTATTGAAGAGCACCCTTAGTCCATGGTGATCTGATAGGATGCATGGGACAATTTCAATATTTTTGAATCTGTTGAGGGCTGTTTTGTGGCCAACTATGTGATCAATTTTGGAGAAGGTGCCATGAGGTGCTGAGAAAAAGGTATACCCTTTTGTTTTAGAATGAAATGTTCTGTAGATATCTGTTAAGTCCATTTGTTTCATAGCTTCTGTTACTTCGACTGAGTCTCTGTTTAGTTTCTGTTTCCAGGATCTGTCCATTGATGAGAGTGGAGTGTTGAAGTTTCCCACTATTATTGTGTGAGATGCAATGTGTGTTTTAAGCTTTACTAAAGTTTCTTTAATGAAAGTGGCTGCCCTTGCATTTGGAGCATAGATATTCAGAATTGAGAGTTCTTCTTGGAAGATTTTGCCTTTGATGAGTATGAAGTGCCCCTCTTTGTCTCTTTTGATAATTTTGGGTTGAAAGTCTATTTTATTGGATATTAGAATGGCTACCCCAGCTTTTTCCTTGCTTGGAATATTGTTTTCCAGCCTTTCACTCTGAGGTAGTGTCTGTCATTTTTCCTGAGGTGTGTTTCTTTTAGGCAGCAAAATGTCGAGTCCTGTTTGTGTAGCCAGTCAGATAGTCTATGTCTTTTTATCGGAGAATTGAGTCCATTGATATTAAGCGATATTAAGGAACAGTAATTGTTGCTTCCTGTCATTTTTGTTTTTAGAGTTGGGATTCTGTTCTTGTGGCTGTCTTCTTTTAGGTTTGTTGAAGGGTTACTTTCTTGCTTTCTCTAGGGCAGAGTTTCCGTCATTGTATTGGTGTTTTTCTGTTATTATCCTTTGAAGGGCTGGATTTGTGGAAAGATATTGTGTGAATTTGAATTTGTCATGGAATACTTTGGTTTCTCGGTCTATGGTAACTGAGAGTTTTGCTGGGTATAGTAGCCTGGGCTGGCACTTGTGTTCTCTTAGTGTCTGTATAATCTCTGTCCATGATCTTCTGGCTTTCATAGTCTCTGGTGAGAAGTCTGGAGTAATTCTGATAGGCCTGCTCTTATATGTTACTTGACCTTTTTCCCTTGCTGCCTTTAATATTCTGTCTTCATTTAGTGCATTTGTTGTTCTGATTATTATGTGTCGGGAGGAATTTCTTTTCTGGTCCAGCCTATTTGGAGTTCTGTAGGCTTCTTGTATGTTTATGGGCATCTCATTCTTTAGGTATGGAAAGTTTTCTTCTATTATTTTGTTGAAGATATTTGCTGGCCCTTTAGTTTGATAGTCTTCCTTCTCATCTACTCCTATTATCCTTAAGTTTGGTCTTCTCATTGTGTCCTGGATTTCCTGGATATTTTGTGTTAGAATCTTTTTGCATTTAGCATTTTCTTTGATTGTCTTGTCTGTGCTCCCTATAGAATCTTCTGTGCCAGAGATTTTCTCTTCCATCTCTTGCATTCTGTTGCTGATGCTCATATCTATGGTTCCTGATTTTTTTCCTATGGTTTCTATCTCCAGTGTTATCTCCTTTTGGTTTTTCTTAATTGATTCTACTTCCATTTTTAAGTCCTGGATGGCTTTGTTCGTTTCCATCACCTGTTTGGTATTGTTTTCCTGTAACTCTCTAAATTTTTCCTCTATAACTGCTTCTAGTTGTTTAACTGTGCTTTCCTGCATTTCCTTCTTATAGTCCTCCATCATCATCATGACGAGTGATTTCATATCCATGTCCTGTTTTTCTGGTGTGCTGTTGTATCTAGGACTTGAAGTGGTGGGTGAGTTTGGATCTGGTGATGCCAAGTACCCTTGGATTCTGTTGCTTCTGTTCTTACGCTTACCTCCTGCCATCTCTGCCCAAGGAGACCTGGTGTTGGTGGAGACCAGAAGGGAGCATCTGTCTTGTCCTGGGCCTTTCTCAATCTCCTGCTGGTGTCTCAGGTCGCTCGCGATTGGGCCGGAACAGATGCTGAGTTCAGCTGCTCACCAGTGGTCCTTAGATTGCTAGGAGAGTCCTGCTGGAAACCTGGGTGAGTGTGAGGCACCCAGGCCTTGCTCCCTGCGCTGGAGCAGAGCGGTGTGGACCAGAAGGGAAGGGGTCCGCTCTCCGCCTGTCTATCTCGCGGCTGCAGACTCAAGTCCCACGCATTTGGGCTGGAACAGATGTGTGTTCCTCTTACCAGTGGTCCGGAGAACGCTGGGAGGGTCCTGCTGGAAACCTGGGTGGGTGCGCGGCACCCAGGCCTTGCGCCCTGCGCTGGAGCGGAGCGGTGTCAGGGAGCAGCCTTTGACAAGTGATTGATAGGAAATCGAGCTACCATCAGACACGACCACCAGTCTGTCTCTGCAGAGATCTGGGGTAGGAGGAGATGCCACCAGCACATTGCTGGCGGACTTGGCTGTAACAGAGGTCAAATTGTTTGTGCAATCGTGAGACATTGTAATGAATTTCCGCCCTAGTCGTTGATAAGCGTACTTTAGCATACCTGGCTCCATATCTTTTTATCAGGGGGATGATAGGGCAAGATGACAAGAAACCTCCATGCAATTTGACATGCTCTATCCTGTATGGAATCTATCCTTTATGGAACATCCCCTGCACTGTATTGTGACACTCTGTCAGCAAAATTGAGTTTCCTTACTCCGCCATCCTTTGAGGTGGTATAGTGGGAGTCATTAGGTCTGTCTCTAAACCAGGGAAGTATCGGCAAACCAATCTGCTAGAAAATCATTACAGACTTTTAAGAGAGACCAACCAGAACTCGGGTGAAATGCCTTCATCTATGGCCATCAGGGCTCAAACAACGGCAGCCTTCTGCCGAGACTGAGTGCGTCCCATATGACAGAACAGCCAGAGGCAAAGTACACAACCCGCAAACACCAGGACACCCCAAAGTAGCATCCCAGCCCATTCTTTAGAAAAGGAAAAGGCATTGGACAGCTAAGAGGTAAAATCTCCCAAGGTGACAGGGTCGACTCTGGTGCCATTCAGGATTGAAATCTGGATAAGGAGCTTCCAGAACAGTTGTTCTGCCTCCGCAGTCCAATTCCCTTGACGATACTCAGACAACTCCTGCTGCATCTTCCAAGGGAAGGGGCACTCTTCGTATCAGTCTCTCGGGTATCCAAATTGGTTCTTTGTTCCTAGGAAAAACACAAACCGCTCCCCTGGACTGTGAAATTACTGGGTCAGGACCTAGCCATGACCCAGATAACACATCTTTCCATTTAACATATTGTGAATGTATAGGGATTATGGCAACGAGCCTATCAGCTGCCGAAAGGCCATTATTATAGTCTTTCTTTAGGTGATCTACCATGTCCTATTCCCTCTTTTTGTTTTTGTAAGCACTCCTTTAAAGTGCGATAGGCTCGCTCCACAATGCCTTGGCCCTGTGGATTATATGGCAGCCCATAACTGCAGATAACATCCATTTGTTTGCAGAACGTTTTACTTTTTTTTGTTTGTTTGTTTTGTTTTGTTTTGTTTTTCGAGACAGGGTTTCTCTGTATAGCCCCGGCTGTCCTGGAACTCACTCTGTAGACCAGGCTGGCCTCGAACTCAGAAATCCACCTGCCTCTGCCTCCCAAGTGCTGGGATTAAAGGCGTGCGCCACCACGCCCGGCATTGCAGAACGTTTTAAAAGAGTGTGCTGTATAAGCTGGTCCATTGTCAGTTTTGAGCTGCTGAGGCTTAGTTCTACAGTATGAGGAGAGCCAGACTGAAATTGGCATAAAATTGGCTCTCCTGTGCCTATTATATAAGCTCCATATCCTGTTTTTATTAGGAGCTCCACGAACAGGCAAAGTGGAGGTAAGTTTAGGAAATACTACAGGATGTTCTTTAAACAGAGATAGTAATGGAAAGTTTTTAATTCATAATTTGGCATCTTCAGGTAACAACGAACCCAATTAATGTCACCTAATAATCTTTGGAAATCATTTGAAGTCCTCAAATTATCCTTCCTAAACTCTACCTTTTCTGGCACTATCTGTTTTGTTCTTACTTTGGCTCCTAAATAATCTCAGAAAGTTATAGATATTAATCTTTACATCCTGTCCAGGTGAACAGCCACTCTCACCTCTGCATAGAGCTGTCCACCTAGGTTGAGGAGGTACTGCTTTACTTATGGGATACCCATATTTGGAATAAGCCACAGGACTCCATCCTGATACCAAAGAGACCATCGTATGCATTCCACATGGGCTCTTTTTATAGGAGAACAAAAGCTACCCTTCAAAGACACTTTAAACAAAACATTCCTTTTCCCTGACTGTGGATGGCAATTGCAAAGATTTACTGGTTCCAAAAATCCTAAGAAAAACCATAGTATCCACACTAAAGGGTTCTGGAAGTGGGAGAAAACAAACTGAATCCAGGTGATAGAATGATTATCAAAATCACCTGTACACATCACTGCCCTTTTACTGAGGTCTATCTTCTTCTGACCTTTTCTTGCTTTATTTTTGAGCTGATACCCTTTATCATCTAGGTGGTATCACTCCCTCTCATATTTAGCAGCCTCCTCATCCACCTCTTCTTCCGAAGAGGAGTCGAAGTTGGAAAGCTGCGATTCCTCGAGAGAGGGGTAAATCCCCTTTTCTTGTTTCCCCCTTAATTTTAAGAGTAGGTTCTAGCCTCCCTTTTGCTGTTTGGCTTTACCACTCTGCTTTACTGCTTCTAACAGTGTTTGGAGGGCCATTAAGACAACTAAAATGGCCACCCCAATTCAAAATGGATCATATAGGGAAGCATCCTCTCTAAAATATTCCGGGAAGCTTACCGGTACCGCCACTCCATAGCTGATGAGTTCTGATCCCACGAAGATAATCTTCAGTTCCTGAAGAGTTCAGATCCCCTGAAGATCTTTTTCAGTTCCTGAAGAGTTCAGATCCCACGAAGATCTTCTTCAGTTCCTGAAGAGTTCAGATCATCTTCGGTTCCTGGGTTCTCAGCACCACTTGCAGCGCACCTCCCTTGACCAGCAAGAAAGACACACCACCACCAGGATCTTCTCAGTCAGCTTTATTCTGGAGCACCTTGATAATAGATTCCCAGGACCCTGGACAGCAGCAGAGCTGCTGCTTTTATACTCACCCAGGGAAGGTGGAAGGGTATCGTAGTAGTTGCGGATTGGTGCACCAAGCTACACCTTATTAGTATATGGCCCGTTCATTGCTGCCACAAGCTGCGCCTCATTTGCATATTTTCCCTTCAGGAGGGGCTACTGCCTAAGGAGGACCTGAAGGGAGTTGCACATGCACGCTAGGCTCCCTCTCCTGGCAGCTGGCCAGTCCCGTGCCATCTTGTAATGGGGAGCCAGAGGCTCCCTGAGCCAGAGGCCTTCCCGGAGCCAGAAGCCTTCCCGGAGCCGGACGGCCTTCCCAGAGCCCGGGTGGCGGCTTTCCTGGGCACCGGGCGGCCTTTCCTATAGGAAGGCAGAGAGAGGAGTGGCAGCACCACCTGCCGCTGACTCGGGAGAGGCAGCGCCACCCGCCGCCGACTTGGGAGAGGCCGCGCCACCCCCGGCGCCCAGGGCTCCGGGAAGGCTGTCCAGCTCCAGGAAGGCCTCCGGCTCCGGGAGCCTTCCGCTCCGCCCTATTACAAGATGGTGCGGTACCGGCCATCTGCCAGGGGAGGGAGCCTAGCACGCATGTGCAACTCCCTTCAGGTCCTCCTTAGGCAGTAGCCCCTCCTGAATGGAAAATATGCAAATGAGGCACAGCTTGTGGCAGCAATGAATGGGCCATATGCTAATAAGGTGTAGCTTGGTGCACCAATCCGCAACCACTACGACACCCTTCCACCTTCCCTGGGTGAGTATAAAAGCAGCAGCTCTGCTGCTGTCCTGGGTCCTGGGAATCTACTATCAAGGTGCTCCAGAATAAAGCTGACTGAGAAGATCCCGGTGGTGGCGTGTCTTTCTTGCTGGTTGAGGGAGGCGCGCCGCACCTCCTATGATTATTTTCTTTCCCACATCTAAGTGGGATTGAAGCACCCTCACTTTGGTCTTTCTTCTTGCTAACTTCCTACAGTTTGTAGTTTATGTCACAAGTATTTTGAACTTTTGGGCTAATATCCATTTATCAGTGAGTACATACCATGAATGTCCTTTTGTGTCTGGGTTACTTCACACCAGATGATATTTTCTAGTTTCATCCATTTACTTGCAACCTTGTTTTTAATAGGTGACTGGTATTTCATTGTATAAATGAACTAAATTTTCTGTATCCATTCTTAGCTTGAGAGACATATGGGTTGTTTCCAGGTTCTGGCTATTATGAATAAGACTGGTATACCTCCAAATTGTTTGTAGTTTCTTTTTTAAATGAAGGCTATTTATTTGGAGGGTATCCTTGCTTGCAGGTAGGCCTTTGCACATCAAGCACACAGAGTCTACATCAGGCAAAAGAGGGCTTAAACCTGAGTTCTGAAAATCAAGTCCTCATGCATGTACAAGGAATGGAACCTGATAACTGGAAGAACAAGTGCCCTTAACTGCTGACCCAAATATTCTGCTCTTAGCTGTTCCTTAATTACCTACAATAGAGGCGCATAAATTAAAGAACAGTGAGACAGACTTCATGGAGCACCAAGAACCTTTTCTTGAAGTGTCAGATTGTGTGCCATGTCAGGAAAGACATTCAAATAGAAATAAAGTGAGAAAGGCACATTAAAAAGGTTGGCATCCTGATGCACTGAATAGGAAAGTCATTTCTTCATAATTCCATGCCTCAGGGCTTACGAGCATTTTGAAAAGCAGTCAATCTGAAGTAATATGTAGAAAGACATTAGTAAGGTTATGAAGAAATTAATGAAATAGATACAAAGACATATAGTCATTCAACACAACACACTTGTTGCTCTGCAGAGAATAAAGTACTGACAAAGCAGTGTTCACCTACTCTAAACTAACAGAGTGGCTTTCTATGTATTAGAATTAGAGCTAAAAAGGGGACACTGCAATGTTTGACAATGACATCAGCCTTACAGTATGCAGTGCTGTGGAGGGAATGTTATACATGAATAAATCAGAATTGGAAAAAAAAAGATGAGTTCCTTAAAAAAGTGGATCACAATCCACAATCACAACCAGCCAGGCAAGGCATACTCACTGGTTTCATAGTGGCAAGATGATTTGTGGGTAACAGAAGGCTTTCTGGTTCAGTATGAGGCCAGCCCCACTGGGGGAAAAAACAAAAACAAACAGGTTACACATGGAACCTGGCATAAAGCCAATGATAAGGAGGTATCTGCTACTGACATTTCCTATATTTTCAAACAGGTCAATTCACACTCATTGGGAGAATGTTGCTGCCTCTATTCTGGATCAAAGAAACTTTTTTCACTTGGCAAAAGTAAACCAACCTCCTATATTATAAAACTAAAATTTTCATCAAGCAAGTGCTGAGACTGAAGAAGGAAGTTTCCTCTAACAGTGTCTGAGGACTGGACTGAGGATGGAATCCTCCTTTTCTTAGAAAAACGTCATTCTAATGACAAAGGGAGAATATCGCATAAAACACAAAGAAAGTCACCATACAAAGCTAGCTTTGCCTTAATGCCCAAAGTAGAGAAGCACAAACTATTACATGCATCGAAGAACCACAGACCAGGATCTACAGAGATACAGATATCGTTTTCTTCCATAGAAATAGAAGGAACTCTGAGTTAGCACCAGAATACAAGGATATTTCACTGCCTACAAATTAATTAGTGTAAGATACCAACTATGTCAAAGTAGTGAGAGAGAAAAACTCCTGAAAGCCCTGTTGTAAAATATGACATTTGCTGAGTATAGAAGCCCTTAAAAATGTGAAACAGAAGTAACACACCTCAAAATAATAAAGACAAACAGAAGCACAGTTAACTCAAACAGTACCAAAAAAAGCACAACTGGAACTCTTTTTCTCTAGTCAGAACTAACTCAACATGATGTATCAGTAAGCACACATGTCAAGAAGGGCAGAGAAAAGTTTAAAGGGGTTAATATAGGAGAGTCAGGGGGTTATGGTTAGTGCATATTGTTGTTCCTCTTCTAGGGTTGCAGACCCCTTCAGCTCCTGGGGTTCTATCTCTAGCTTCTCCAATGTGGGCCCCGTGCTCCATCTTATAGATGACTGTGAGCATCCACTTCTGTACGAGACAGCTATATCAGAGTCCCTTCAGTAAACACTTCCTGTCCTATGCAATAGTGTCTGAGTTTAGTGACTGATTATGGGATGGATCCCTCGGTGGGTTAGTCTCTGTTTGGTCCATCCTTTCATCTTAGCTCTAAACTTTGTCTCTGTAACTCCTTTCATGAGTATTTTGTTTCCTATTCAAAGGAGGAATGAAGTATCCACACGCTGGTCTTCCTTCTTGATTTTCTCCAGAACCCCCAGAACTCGTGTCTCTAGCTCCATATTTAGCAGAAGATGGCCTAATCGGCCATCATTGGGAGGAGAGGCCCCTTGGTATTGCAATCTTTATATGGCCCAATACAGGAGAACACCAGGGCCAAGAAGTGGGAGTGGGTGGGCAGGGGAACAGGGCAGTGGGAGTGGGGAGGGAACTTTCAGGATAGCATTTGAAATGTAAATTAAGAAAATATCTAATAAAAATTGAAAAAAATAAACAAGAGGCTAGACATAATAAAGGTAGATTTTCTTTTTTCAAAAAAAAAAAAACCCAAATAAAATAATCTAAAAAAAATGAGGGAGGGAGGATTTAGGATTATAGATCTTTTGTGTTTGCTTAGCATATGCTAAGCTCTAGATTTTGTCCCCAGCACTACAATAAATCCAACTTATTTGTTCTTTAATATATATATATATATATATATATATATATATATATATATATATGAATGAAAGTCAGAAAGCAGGTTCTATTTCTTGAGAAAATAAAAACGCTACTACTTACACTTTCTACAAATATCTTAGACTCCCTGGGGGTAACATCCATAGTCTCAAAACTGCTATGCAGACTGGGGCAAGAACCAGAGTTATCAATGTCCATAAACAAGTTTGGATCCTGATTGCTACAATTACAATCAGCCAGGCAAGGCATACTCACTGGTTTCATAGTGGCAAGATGATTTGTGGGTAACAGAAGACGTTCTGGTTCAATCTGAGGCCAGCTCCACTGAAAAAAACAAACAGGTTTCACATGGAACCTGGTCAAAATCCGATGATAAGGAAGGTATCTGCTACTGACATTTCCTATATTGTCAAATGGGTCAATTCACAATCATCAGGAGAATGTTGCTGCTTCTATTCTGGGACAAAGAAACTTTGTTTCAATTGACAAAAGTTAACTTAGAGACTCAAAATTAATCAACTCCTGAGAAGAACTCACTGCTTACTGTCACTGAGAGGACTAAACCAGCAAGAGCTGGGCTGCCTCCATGACAGGCTGCAAATTGGCTGTTTTGGAGTCTAGGCCTATGTTCCTGTTTCCCAGAACTGGTAAAGTCCAAAATAAGTCAATTCAGGGCAAAACTACCATTCATAGTCAGCCAATCAAGAAGCTGCCCTACCACCTAGCCTAAGCCTACTTCACTGGCAGCCAATCAGGAGATGTAAAAGCAGCCCCATCACCTAGTTTGAGCCCAGTATAGTTAAACAGCAAAAATCCCCAAAATGCCACAGAGCATTAACCAATCCAAAAGGCATCCATATCACAAGAGAAGAACCAACCAATCAAGGGAAAGAAAGTTAAAAGTCTCCTATTCCTACCCTAACAGGCTTTAAATTAACCCTGCAAAGTTTACACTTCTGTCTTCCATCCAAATGTACAGTGAATCCCTGCATGCAGGTTCTCTATAAAATAAATGCTCTTTGCTGTAGCATACTATTTGAGTCTGAGGCATCATTCTTTATGAATTACAAACCCTTATATTTGGAAAATCATCTGGGACATGCTGAAAACCCTTACCCAAATATTTGAGCTTTGTTTCTTCCTTTACCAATCAGAAAGTCCAGGTGCCTGCTTGCTGCTTGCCTATCATCTTGTCTCTCTCTCTCTCTCTCTCTCTCTCTCTCTCTCTCTCTCTCTCTCTCTCTCTTTCTGTTTTGGATTTAATCTGGAGGCTGAGATAGGAAAAAGCATACATGTATTTTGTCACCCTGCTAGTAGCCACACAGGATGTTCCCAAATCCCCCATTTGGGAAATCTTGCTAGTTATCATCTGATTTCTGAATCAGCTGGGGATATGTGGGCCTTCCATGACAGGATGGAATACCATCTCAGAGTACTGTAGTCCTGAACCATTTTAAGGACTTCCACAAAGTTGTGGAAGTTTCAGGTCTAGTTGTTTGTCCTGGCAAACTAACCATCTTTTACAAGAATGAATGGCCTACTTATAAAGTAGGATGGTCTGATGTGGGAACATTTCACATCCCCACAATCTAGAAGGTGAAGGCTTTTGTCGCCATGAGGTCAAGGACCATCCAGACCAAGTGTCATATATCATCACATGGCAGTACCAGGTCAAGAAGCACCCTGTTTGGTTGAAACCCTTTTTGTCAATAGCTGTACTGCTTCCAACTCTCCTTCCCACCCCCTCAAAAAAAAAAAAAACATGTTCCTTCTCTCTGCCCCCAAGGATTTCAGTCCTCTTCCTTATATCTCTGCTCCTGCCACTGTTCCCCCTGTTCGACCAGTGCAGACAGAGGAAGAAGCAGCTCCTGACTGACTCCACAAGAAGTCCAACTCATACATGGGCTTATACTGCCCAGAGGGCTGACTCTATGACCTTACTCCTTCAGCCTGTGGGACCCCCAGATGTACAGGGGAAACATTTCATGACATGTGTACCATTTGCTAGTAATGGCCTTTACAAAGTTGCAAAACTCCCAATTTTCAGAAAGACCTTCAGTTCTTATAGGTTTTTTTTAGATTTATGCTAACTCACCAGCCCACCTGAGATTACTCTCAGCAATTGATCCATGTCCTCTTCATGAACAAGTAAAAATGAGAGAATCATGGAAGCTGCCCAGAAATTGGTTTGGGGAGTAAATAGACTGTCCGCCCAAGTCCAAGCTGATACTGATGCAGCCTTCCCCATGGCTTGATATAACTGGGATTACAACACTGATGGTGGTAAGGAGAGGCTCTGGGTCTACAGTCAGATTTTGATGGGAGGGGGGGTCTCCAAGAAGCCACTGAATTACCCAGAAATTTATCTAAGCTGAGCGAAGCAATGCAAGGAAAGAATGAGAGCCCCAGAGAAAGTCTAGAAAGACTTTTGGAAGCCTATACGAGGCCACAAGGGGACAGGAAGACAAACTAGAATGAATCCCCCCTCCACCCCCCAAATGGACATGACTTTTAGAAATTTAAGAAACGCCTTGCTGGCCCTTCTGGACATTCACAAAATATACCACCTGTATGTGGATGAGAGAAAGAGGACAGCAAAGGAAGTGCTCACTCCAACGTCGGACCTATGAAAGAGACCAATGGCTTATTTATGTAAGAAGCAGGACCCAGTGGCCCCAAAATGGCCAGTCTGCCTCTAGATAATAGCTACCACAGTCCTGCTGGTCAAGGATGGTAACGTGATAACCACAGCACAGGAACTTGTTATTAGCACCTGCCATGCTATTGAAAGGGTCTTCGGGAATCTGTTTCTGAATCCCCCTTGCACAAGCTATAAACCATCATCTTCCCTAAACATAGCTACCTTGCTACCTGGCCCATCCTCAGATGAGCAGCTTGATTAGTATAAAGTTTTGGATGCATGTGCAGAACAGGCCAGAATTGACAGACATTTCCTGGCCAGTGACAGAACAGTATCTACTTCACAGATGGGGGCAGCTTCATTGAGAATGCATCCATTTATGCTGGGATAGTGGGCCTGGACTTTGTTGTTTAGATGACTGGTTTGCTGTTACAAACACCAGCACAAAAGGCTGAGCTGACAGCTTTAACTTAACCTTTGAAGTTGGCAGAAGGGACTATAACCAACATTTATATTGTAAGCAGATATGCCTTTGCTGTGACTCATGTATAAGGGTCCATCTATCAAGAGAGAGGGTTATTGCTGTAGAAAAAGCCATAAAAAATGAGGAAAAAATAATTGCTTTGCTGGAGGCATTATGGCACCCTATCAAAGTGGTCACAATCTATTGCCCTGGGAATTAAAAAAAGAACATTAGGAAAGGCTCAAGGGAATGGACTAGCAGATAAAGCAGCAAGGAAGGCTGCTCAAGCATTCACCACCAACATCCTGGTATCCGTACCATCACCAGTGCTCCCACTATCCCCAAATATCCTGCAGAGAACAAACAGGCTCAGGCCAGATTTTAAGAGATTGATAGCCAATAGCTTGGCAGCACATCTGCAAGCTCTAGAACAAATGGAAGCAAAGTCACCTAAGAGGAATAGACGGCAGGAAATAATCAAACTCAGGGGTGAAATCAACCATGAGGAAACAAAAAGAACTATCCAAAGAATCAATCAAACCAGGAGCGGGTTCTTTGAAAAAGTCAACAAGATAGACAAACCCTTGGCCAGACTCACAAGAGGGCACAGGGATAGCATCCAAATCAACAAAATCAGAAATGAAAAGGGAGACATAACAACAGATCCTGAGGAAATTCAAAACACCATCAGATCCTTCTACAAAAGGTTATATTCAAAAAAACTGGAAAATCTGGACGAAATGGATAACTTTTGAGACAGATACCAAGTTCCAAAGTTAAACCAGGATCAGATTAATGACCTAAACAGCCCTATATCTCCTAAAGAAATAGAAGCAGTCATTAATAGTCTCCCAACCAAAAAAAGCCCAGGACCAGATGGGTTTAGTGCAGAGTTCTATCAGACCTTCAAAGAAGACCTAGTTCCAGTTCTTCTCAAAGTATTCAACAAAATNTTCATAATAGCCAGAAGCTGGAAAGAACCCAGATGTCCCTCAACAGAGGAATGGATACAAAAAATTTGGTACATTTACACAATGGAGTACTACTCAGCTATTAGAAACAATGAATATATGAAATTCCTAGGCAAATGGATGGATCTGGAGGATGTCATCCTGAGTGAGGTAACCCAATCACAAAAGAACTCACATAACAGGTACTCACTGATATGTGGATACTAGCCCAGAAGCCTAGACTACCCAGGATACAACTTACTAAACACATGAATCTCAAGAAGAATGAAGTTCAAAAAAAAAAAAAAAAGAGAGATTGATAGGAGAAATGTATGACTATACACTAGAGAGGGTTGTACCATGTTACATTAGAAGTTCGTTGAACAATCTATCCATCAGATTCATGAAGCTACACACCTGGGTCACTGAAAAATTAAGGAACCTGCTTTGAGAAGCAAACTACAAATTATTTAAAATGGGAAGACTATCAGACTAGGCAATCTCAAATCTCATAACTGTCAGCCATGAATCAAGAAACTTCAGGAACCAGGATCACAAGCCAATGGCAAAGAGCCAATTGGGAAATAGACTACAGAGAGGTAAAACCAGGGACATATCAATATAAATATCTGCTAGTTTTTATAGATACCTTTTCAGGATGAGTAGTAAGTTGCTTACTCTACAAAGAAGGAAAATTCCAGTATAGTAGCAAACAATCTTCTGGAAGACATACACAGCTATGGTTTGCCTCCCCAGCTTGATGGACCAGCCTTCATCTTCATCTGTCATATTCATCTTTATCACAGGTTCTTGCAATCAATTAGAAATTAGATATATATATATATATATATATATATATATATATATATATATATATATATATATATATATATATATATATATATATATATATATATATATATACCATATACACATATACACACACATATATGTATACACAAACTCACACACATGCACACGCACACACACACACACACACACACACACACACACACACTCCTCAGAGTTCAAGGCAGTTAAATAGGATGAATTCGACCCTGAAAAGAGGCTTTGACAAAATTAACCCTTGAAAATAGTGGTGACTGGGTATGCCTCCTACTTTATGCCTTATATTAGGCCAGGAATACTCTGTATACCTTGGGTCTTATCCCCTTTGAGATTTTATATGGGTAAACCCCTTCCATACTGCCCAACCTTCAGTCTGACATTCTAGGTGAATATGACTAACTTAAGTTCTTAAAATCCATGAAGGCTCTCCATAGAATTGGGGTAGTGAAAGGACAGGTTCCATCTACTGGGAGGCCCTGTTAAAATTGATTTCATCAAGCTAGTTGAAAGTGGAACACTCTCATGTCTTCCTTATCCATATTCATCTTGTAATTCCATGACACTAAGTTTCACAGAAAGAGGGAAACAAGCCACAAGATGGGATACAGACTACGTTTGGGGATTGAGAGGATTGAAAAAAGTAGGAAGCTCTTATTGAGGAATTTTGTTCCTTGTCCAACTACTTGTTAGACAGGTTCCAGGGGTACCTATTGGACACAATAAAGACCAGGCAAGGCCAGATCACTGGCCCTTGCCCACATCTATTCTCATTCCTACCCTTACAAGAGGCAACTTCACTAACATTCTGGTCCAACAAAATCCCACTTCACCACCTGGATCAGAACCCCTACAACTGTTGAAAGCTTCTTCCCAGATATTTAACTCCTCTCCTCCAGATTTTACACACGACTGTTGGTTATGCTTAGACACCGAGTCCCTACTACGAAGGAATAGCAGTTCCTGGAAACCATTCACAGACCACAGATAGTACTCAGTGTAAAAAGCAGTGATCAGAAAGAGGTAAGCTGGCCTTATAGTCAATAAAAGGGCAAGGTCTTTGTATTGGAAATAAGACAACCTCAGAACGTTCACACATCTGCATCACTCCTTTCTAACTCTTGGCAATATAGAATATTTGTACCTACTTCCTTCAGAGGATGTTTGCTGGGGTTATACATCAGCATGTAATCATTTCTTGCATTTATACTATAATTCTAACTATATCATCTGATTTTTATATCCTGGTACAGCTAGTTCCCTGAATTACTATACAGGAGAAGGCATTCCTAATCAATTAGACTCCCCAGCTCAACAGGTGAAAAGGGTTGCTGTAACTGCTGTGGTGTTTGTTATCCACACCAAAATATCCCTGCTTGGTATAGGAGTAGCTGGAACAGCTGGCACAAAGGCTTCGGCATGAATACTGCCAGGTAAGAATTACAGAATCTTACACATTGCAATAGACAATGTTATAAGAGGGAATAGAAGGATCTATTAATGTTCTACAAGACTCCCTTTCCTTTTAGCCGAAGTAATTTTACATAATACAAGAAGTTTAGATTTGTTATTTCTTCAGCAAGGTGGTTTATGTGTAGCTCTAGGAGAAGAATGCTGTGTTTAGGCTGATCATTCAGTAGTCAGAGAAAATATGGCTCAGCTTAGAAAAATATTAAATGACAAGAAATTACAAAGAGACCTGTTTCAAGGATATTAGGAGTCCCTTTTTAACTGGTCCTCTTGGTTGACAATCCTTGTCTTAGCTTTGAATGGCCCACTTATCCTGATACAGGCCCTGGTTTATGGACCCTGTATAATCAATGCTTTCATCATGTTTGTCAAAGAACAGATTTCCAACATTCAAGCAATGATTCTTAAACAGCAATTCGAGATCCTAGAAGCATATAAAGGATTCAAGATGGCCTAGTATTCAAAATGGGACCTTTTGTCTTTTTCATTTTCATTTCATTACATCAGTTATACTATGGTAATAACACCAGGAAGGGAAATTAAGGAAATTTTTAAATTAAATTTTTAGCAATTACATTAAAAGGTTAAAAATCATGAGATTTTAAAGTCCATTTGCTTTCTAAGTTCTGGCAAGGCTCCTGCAGCCCAAAGAGAGATAAATGTTCTCTCAGTTAAGCACTCTGCTGTTTCAAACTTCTGTTGTCCTGACACTGGCTTCAGACTAAACTAAACCGTATGGGACACTGTTCTTTTCTGTTATGCAAGTCTCTATATGAAGTATGTTTTTTGGGTCGAAGAATTTTATGCTATTACTAAAGGAGCCTGTTATTACTTCTATTCAAACCTGCTTTTTTTTTCTTTTATTGATGTAGATTTTCTTATTAGATATTTTCTTTATTTAAATTTCAAATGTTATTCCCTTTCCTGGTTTCCCCTCCGAAAGCCCCCATCTACTTCCCCCTCCCCCTGCCCACCCATTCCTAAAATCAAAACTGATTTTTAAGGCTCAAACTTAACATGGACTGATAGTTCCACTAAAAACTGATGCAGTTAATTATAAGCTGAAGCTTTATTTAGTCTCCTGCTTTATATTTGCAAAGTACAGTTTAGAATAAATGATGAAAATAGTCAGAAAGACTAAGTAGATACTGGACCTCAAACAAATCAGAGATCTGTTATCATGTTTAACATGTTTAAACTGATTATAACAGGAACTCCCAGACCTTAGCTATCACCCTACCTCCGAAAGTTCTCCAAGAAGAAAAGGGCTCAAGAAAGGACACCACCAGGAGTGTGATACCATAACTACTGGGTATAACTGCCTCAATGCCTAACCCACTGCCAGGGTCTAGTTTTAAGTAGAACCTGAAGTGAAAAGTTTTGGTTTGTTTGGAAAGTCAGTTATTTTAAATGATGTTTTGCTGGGGTACACAGGTGAAAGAATGTCTTGCTAAATCAGATACAGATAAAAGGATGTCCTGCTATAGTGGATACATGAAAGAATGAATGATGAAGGAATATAAATGTGACCCCACAGACAGTTTATTACAATTTATACTTCAAGTTCTCTGATCACATTGAACGCTTCTTGTAGCTTGAGATGGACAACAGGCAACTACCTCCTTAAATCAAGGTAGTCCAGTATTGTGTTAGTTTAATGGTTAATTTATTACTTAAAACCACCAGGTCTCTTCTTTAAAAAGCAGGCAGGTTTGCTTTGGGAGCAGGCTCCAAATTAAAATATAAATAGGATTCAGATGTAGCATTTTACTGTTGCTTTATTTACAATTCCTTTGCAATAACCGTTCTAACAACTGTTTGTGCCTCTGATAAATGTTTCTCTCCTGTATGAATTCTTTGATGACATCTAAGATAGGATTTCTAGGTAAATCAATTGTTCCATTCACTGCATCTGTAATGTTTCTCCCCTGTATGATTTTTCTGATGATTTCTTAAAAAGCATTTACTGGAAAAGCATTTGCCACATTCACTACATTTGGAAGGTTTATTTCCAGTATGAATTCTTTCATGAATCATAAGATATTATTTCTGGCTAACAGATTTGTCACATTTACTGCATCTGTAAGGTTTCTCTCCTGTATGGATTCTTTGATGACTTCTAAGTTTGCCTTTCTCAGTAAAGCATTTGGCACATTCATTACATTTGTAAGGTTTCTCACCTGTATGAATTCTCTGATGTCTTCTAAGACCACCTTTGTGGGTAAAGCCTTTGTCACATTCACTACATTTATAAGGCTTCTCTGCTGTATGACTTCTCTGATGAACTGTAAGATGGTATTTCCGAGTAAAGAATTTCTCACATTCACTACATTTGTAAGGTTTCTCTCCTGTATGACTTCTCTGATGAACTGTAAGATGGTATTTCCGGGTAAAGAATTTCTCACATTCACTACATTTGTAAGGTTTCTCTCCTGTATGAATTCTCTGATGAACTGTAAGATGGTATTTCCGGGTGAAACATTTCTCACATTCACTACATTTGTAAGGTTTCTCTCCCATATGGATTATTTGATGACTTGTAAGTTTGCCTTTCTCAGTAAAGCATTTGGCACATTCATTACATTTGTAAGGTTTCTCAACTGTATGAATTCTCTGATGTCTTCTAAGAGCAGCTTTGTAGGTAAAGCCTTTGTCACATTCACTACATTTATAAGGTTTTTCTCCTGTATGAATTCTCTGATGAACTGTAAGATGATATTTCCGCGTAAAGCATTTCTCACATTCACTACATTTGTAAGGATTCTCTCCTGTATATGGTCTACAATAGTATACAGGTTGAAAGAATGTACAGGATGACATAAGTCCTTGATTACAATCATAGGGTCTCTCTCCTCCAAGAACTTTCTGATGTTTTCTGAGACCAGAGTAGTAGATAAAGGATTTGTCACAATTACTGCCTTTGTAAGTATTCGCTTCAGGGTAGATGCTGTGATGTCTTTCAAAACCTGATGTATGATAAAAGCACTTACCACCTTCTGTACATTTGTAAGGATATTGTCCATAATGAATTTTGTAATGTACTTTGAGCTGTGACAAATGCAGAAAGGATTTAGTACATTTTGTACATTTATAGGATGTCTCTCTATTATGAGCTCTCTGATGTCTACTGAGGCTTGAGTACCTCTTGAAATATTTTCCACATTTTCTGAAATATTGTGGTTTCTTTCTAGTACTGTTAGTTTGTTTCAGCATGAGTTTATGTTTAGAGTCGTAGAGCTTCTCACACTCTGTAGTGTTCAGTTCTTTCTCTCCTATGTAGATTCTCTGATTCTGTCTAATGCTGGAACACACATTCAAACAGATTACACAGTCTTTAAATTTGCAAGGTTCATCTCCAGTCTTCCCAATTTTTTGTCTGTTTAGGTTTGATGTTTTAACAGATGCATCTTTATGTTTAGTTTTAAAATGTGTACTATGAGATGGTTCATGAATCATTTTGATAAGCTCATAACATTTATATGACTTTTCATAGATATCCACATGCTTGTGGACAATATGATTCATGCCTTGATCCAAGACTTTCTTACATTTATGGTGATTCTCTAAGAAAGAAAAAAAAGTCAGTTAGGAAATAGAGTGATTAATGCATGTATTCTCTAGAAAAAAAGTCAATTAGGGAATGGGGATTAATGCATGTGTAAAAGATTCAATAACCTTTGTTTATCAAATTTTACAAAGAAAGGCAATTTAGCCACTCTCAAGGAATGAGGTTTTTCCTATTTCACAATCACTAAATGGATGCTCATAAGTACCTCAATTTTGGTCTATATCAAATGAATGGAAATTAAGAGCCTTCTAAATCTACCTTAAACACTGTCCCAAAAAGGTAGAAAAAAGAGGTGATTAAGCAGTAAAAAACTTTAAGATAGGAACTATTTGAAGGATCATATAAACAAGGTCAGCTAGAAATTCATTATTTAACTCAAATTGGCATGGAGCTTACCATATACCCTAGCTTCTACATCCAAAGTGCTAGGAAAAAAGTCATTCTGTAACAGTATTAAAGATAGAGAGCATATGTCAAAGGGTAAATAAATAAGTAAAAAAGTCTCATATAACCAGATCCTTCTCTATCTGAAACCTTCTACATTTTAAAATTCTGAAATGAGTGAATAGTTTAATGCAATGTTAAAGATTTAAAATTCAACTTATTGTAGTTACAAAAATATATTTCACTTCTATGAATATGCAATATCCCTTGAATTTTGATGTTTTGATTGAAAAGGTTTATAAAAACTACACAGAATACAGTACTGGTTATTAGTCTTGAAAACACAAAGAAATGTAAAGGAAACACCCAGAAAATGTTATGTTGGTTACCAGAATTTTCTTTATTCTGGGCGTCTGTAGACATTCCAGAGAGTTTCCTTCTACAAAGATATGTAAATTGAAAGGACTAATTTGGAGTTCTACAAGAAGAGTATTCTCACCCACAAAGGATAGATTATTGTAATTCTCAATCATGACATCTCTATACAATGACTTCTGAGAACAGCTGAGGTATTCCCATTCCTCCACTGAGAACTCCACAGCCACATCCTTGAATGTTAACATACCCTGTAATAGAAAATTACCAGTTTACCATGTGATGTTGGACAAAAATGTTTTCCCAGGCAAGAAAGACCTAAAGAATAAGATATAATTTGTGATATGGATGAGTCATGGCAAATATTCAAGTACAAAAGTTTTCTAGAAGGGCCATAAAAGTGTGTCAGAAGTTATACATCTTCTATAGATAATATACAGAATGACTTACTATAGTGTACATATTCATGTTTCTGCTCTTTAGGACATTGCTGATGTTCTCTAAAACTGAGAAATAGATAAAGGATTTACCACCATCATTATATTTGAAAATTTTGTTTGCAGTTTAAATATTGTAATATCTTTTAAAGTCCTCTAATATGTCATTGTTTGCCAGCACCATTATGGTAGTACACAATGGAATATGAATCCCAATTCTATGATATCTAATGCTCTCTTCTTATCTCAACATGCAGGAAGAATACAAAGCATATATGCACAGAGTCAGTAGAATGTACCAACATATATAAAACAAAACTGAAATTTAATTTTAATAAAAAATGCTGTTTATTTTCTATGTCTCTGAAACAGGATGACATAATATTCTCATCATCAGCAAACTTTTAAAACATATATTGCACACATTTGAGGCCTAGGTGCAGGAATAGACCTTGACGAATTAAACACAATCCAAGTATCACACCACAAAGGGTCAAGTTATGACAAGTAAAACTATGCTTCAAAATTCTACAATGTCAACCTTGCTCAAAAATGGACACTTGATCAATCTTTTGTGCTGTTTTCTCTGACTGGACTCTCTTCTAACATTCTCAGTTGACATTCTGCGGCCTAGGAACAATACTTCAAATATTCTAAAAAATAAGAGGTAAAACATGAAATGCAGAATTCTAGCTCTACTCTTTCATAAATTCTAGTCTTCCATATATTGCTCATTGATGTAGGTATCCATGTATATGTAGATCAACATTCATAAGCTTGTTTCTGAAAACCTGATCATTCCTGAAATGCAATTTATATGGCACATAAGTCCTTTCTTCTTCACTAATATAAAAGGACACATGTCTATTCGATGTTGAAATTAGACAAAAATGTATCCTTTGGGTGTCATTTACAATAGATTCCCTTCTAGAATTGCATGTTAAATCTAAGGAAATTTATGTATTCATATTATAATATTGAGGGAAAATATAATGGGACAAGGCTGTGCTATGGTAATTTTGATTTTCAGAAATGAAAGTGAAGATAAATCATAGAACATAAACCCTTGAGCTAACATTACCAGATGCAGATAATTAACGTTTTTAATGGGTTCAATAAGAAATACAATTTTCAAAGAAATGTGGATATGGGACTGACCTCGGACACATTTACCAGGGAAGCAGTCATTCTTCTGTTGCTCTTCTCTGAGTTTCTGTCTCAAGAATAAAGACTAGAATTTGTGACAAAATTTCACATAAAGGTGTCAAAAATACAAAGCCAATATTAATAAAACTCTTTGTGGACAATACCAAACCATATAAGAAGATGTCCCCTGCCCCCAAACCAAAATGATACCAGGGATCTTGTCAACATTCCTACAGATAGAAGAACATGTAATGATATATTTAGTGTGGCAAGGAAAATAACTACAATCTGAGGTATTTTTCTACCTTCAGTAGGTATGAAGCACAAATATAGAATACATGATTACCTCCTGTAAAATATTAATTACTCAGGGATATTAGTGTGAACTTATCTTCCAGGGACTGGTGTCACTGACAAATGGCTAATGGGTATCAAATTGAATACCGAGCATAAAATGGAGTTTCATTAGTCATTACACTAGAATACAATATCTGACCCTTTGATCATACATTAATTCATTCTACTTGACAGATACAGGATATCTATTTTCCATGTGTGTCCTGTTGACTTGGAGTACAGAATATACTGTATCTACCAAATATGATTTTACTTAAAATGATAAATTGTCACCAGATCTAGTTACATCCATTTTCATCATCATCTAAGAACATTTTACATTATTCCTGAGGCAAGATGACTTTTATAGTTACTGCTCTGTTCAACACAGACCTGGTTTCTAAATTTCATACAAATGTTTGTGTGAGAATACTGATGACTTAAAATCCACACAAATGCATTCATAGGTAAAATATTACAATTTAGTCCACATATGTTGTTAATGGAATATCCCCATGATAAATGTTCTAAGCCAGTTTATCTACACATTTCTAATTGTGTGACCTTTTAATACAGTTCCTGGTACTCTTAAGTGGATGGATCTATACATGGCAGACCCACCTGGAAAATGATACAGGAGTATCTTGAGAAGTATGCAGACCACTTGTTGATTCTAAAAAATGATTCAGAGGCACTAATGTAGCATTAAAATGCTCAAAGAGCTTTGTAGGCTACTGGGCAAGAAAAACAAGATGATGACGACCCCTTGTGTTGCAATACCATCCTCTCAGATAATGTATGCCCACTAGTGTAATATTGCCAAAACTATTTTGTACATAACAGAAGCCCTTCTGGTTTGAACTGAGGTCAGCCCACAAAGAAATACATAGATTGCAATGGACAGTAGCCAAATATCAATGACTGTAAGTATCAAGGCCCGTGGATGGAATCTGTGCCTATTTCTAATGCAGAAATATTGCAAATGCTCTATGTCTCTGTCTCACTATCTATTTGTCTATCTATCTGTGTGTGTGTGTGTGTGTGTGTGTGTGTGTGTGTGTGTGTGTGTTGGCCTTGAATTCAGAAATCTGCCTGCCTCTTCCTCCCTAGAGCTGGGATCAAAGGTATGCGCCATCACTGCCCAGTGACAAATACACTCTTATTTGAACTCCTGCTGGGAATGCAAACTTGCAAACAGAAAAAAATCCCTTTGGTCCTTTGCAGAAACCACAAATGTTCTAATCACACCAGCGTTTAGAACTAAAGTATACAAGATTATTCCAATAATTATAGATAAATCAATGTAAGACAGAAAATATCTAGAGACTGACACAAGAAACATACTCATATGCATTCATCCATAAAAGGCCTTTGGAAAAATTTAACATTTGCTCACTATCAATATTTCCGAAATCTCAGATTAGGAGGAACATACCTAATAAGAAGCTAGAATGCCAAATCTTAACATTTACAAAATAAGGACAACTGGAATGATACCAGTCTTCTCGGGAAAGAGTCATAGCTGTCCACTATATCCACAATAACTCAGGACATTGGATCAATTCTTACCCAGGTTAAGAAGGAAAGAGAGCCAGGCGTGGTGGAGCACACCTTTAATCCCAGCACTCAAGTGGATTTCTGAGTTTGAGGCCAGCCTGCTCTACAAAGTGAGTTCCAGGCCAGCCAGGGCTAAACAGAGAAACCCTGTCTTGAAAAACCAAAACCGAAAAAAAAAAAAGAAGGAAAGAGAAAAGTCTCAGTTCAAAAGGGTAAGTAGATATAAGAGAACAACCTATTTCAAATTATAAGAAATATAGTTCCCAACTTCAAAAATTATAAAAATTCCATGAGAAAGGTCAGATCTGATAATCCTTGAAATAAGCCATAAATCCCAAGCTCCTAATGACTTGGTGTTTTATATAGCACCAAAATGAGGGTGCTATATACACAGTAGACTACTAAGACTTACCACAGTATTTTTGAATATCAAACATGCCTTGTTCATTCCATCTCTAGAGAAAAAGAGAGGAGAAGAAGGATCAATGACTCAGCCAAATGTGGACCCCAGTACCACACAGTCAGGAGAAGAGGGATCAATGACTCAGCCAAATGTGGACCCCCAGTACCACACAGTCAGGCTGCCTGGTATGGTAGCATTGGACCATGACAGGTACCAGGGAAGAATAGTAACAGGTTAGTCAGCACTCTTGTAGTTCTCCACTTTGTCTTAACTGTAGTTAATATACTGAATATGATAAATGACATCTGGCATATTTTGTTCATGAGAAAAAACTTTCTACATATGAGATTTGTCAGTAAACTGTATTACACATATTTAAGATAGTCAGAGTCTATATCACTTTGGATTTCTAGAATGTAAGGAAGGTTTGAAAGCAGGGGTGAAAGTATATAAAACACTCTGATTTACTGAACAAACTGCACACATACATTGTCTGATCCTTTGTTTCAGCCTTGTACAAAAAAAGTTTTTCTTGGATCAGAACTTGGTGGGTGCTTCCCTGGGTTCCAAAAACACTGCAGTAGTGTGAAAACAGTTTTCAATATAATGAAATGCTTTCTGATTAAATTTTTGGTCAACTCAGAGAACAAAATATGTAAAATTCACTGGAATCCTGGGCAAAGGTTAACAGATCATAGTAGACCACTGACTCTTAACAATTACATGGACAAATACACTTCCTTTATCCAGTTATCTTCAAGGTATAACCTGGTACTGCTTTCAGCCTGTGTCAGAGAACATTCCTATGCAATGGGCAACAGTTATTTCAAGGACTATTCCAAACAGAAAATGTAAGTCCTTAATTAAGATAATTAGAACTGAACAGGGAACACTGTAATGAATGTAAGTGGCATTAGTGATACCTTATGAAATGCTGTGGAAAGTCACACACACACACACACACACACACACACACACAGAGAGAGAGAGAGAGAGAGAGAGAGAGAGAGAGAGAGAGAACTGAAGAGAAAAGCAAGCTTTTAAAAAATGAGTGAACAATTCAACCTAAACCTAGAAAAGGCATTAAGCAGGGCTGAGATTGAAGCAGGAAGCATTTGCTCTAGTAATGTCAGAGGAATAGGCAGATTTAGCACAGAACTTTCCTTTCTTTTAAAAAAATCTTATACTAATAGCACAAGAAGAAGAGTGTATCAAACACCAAGAAAAGTTATCATACAAACCAAGCTTTACCACAATACCCAACACTGTTCGGTCCAAACAAATATACGCAAAGAAAACAAATCACAGAAAAGTTGCCAGGATGAACACAGACAAAGAGATTGTCTCTAAATCATATAGGAAGAGAATATTAGCTTACTTAATGCCAAGAATATAAGACTCTTTCAGCACCAATGAATTAATCAATCTAAAACACCAAATGTAAGACACACTTCTATAAGTCAGAAGAAACATGACCTTGTCAACAGATCCTTTAAAAGCTTGTGGCTTGAGTATCACATTTGCTTGATGTACAAACTTTGAAGAATGGAGAGCAAGAGCCATATACCTCAGCACAAGGAAGGTAACGAGGCACAAACTGAACCTAAGAATACAAAAGGACAGCTGGAAGCATTTCCCTCTAATCAGAAAAGACTCAATACATTTCATCAGAAAGTACACAGTTCAAGGACAGAGGAGATTTTCAATGAGGCAATATGGGAAAATATAAGAAAAGCAAGTGTGCTGCTTAATTAAGAAAGAATTCTGCAAATTAAAGGTGTAAATATCCATGAGACGGCTCACATCTGATAGCCCTCTTAATAAGTTATACAACTGACTAAACAACTAAAGTTTACTCCCAGAAGTCTTTACAACATACAACCATTCAAACTCTGCTTGCTGCTTCAGCTCCTTTGCCCTCGATCCACTGGCATTGGAGACCCACGTCTCACACCTGAACAGGAACTGGTGGAATGTGGGAAACTTGGAGCATCTCCCACCAAAGCAGCAGCATTTTCCAATGACCATTCTGCCTAAGGAGCAACCATCTCCTTTTTGTTTGTTTGTTTTTGTTTTTTGTTTTTTGTTTTTAATTTGCTTTACCTTCAGTTTGTGCCTTTAAAGGATCGGACACAGTTTTTGAAAAAAACTGACACCTCTCGATCCAAGTGACTCCCTGACATTGCCTAACTGTCCTCTACCTTCTTTCTGACCCAACAGCCTGACTTGAGTATCGGCAATAAACTTTTAGTCTCTCATAAAAATCTTGGTTACAAAACAATCATTCAAAACTCCCTAGAGCTGTTGCCAGTCTTTTAAATCTGCCAGAAGGCTCATGCTTGATGTGTCTTCTCAATAACAGAGCAGTGGAATTGCCTCACAAATGCTGACCACCAATGGTCACACTTCCTCTCTTTTCTATAATTGAGAATTCCAAATTAGTTACCTTAGAGCCTTACTTGATTGAATGAAAAGGATTTTAAAAATCTCCCAAAAGGAGAGCCTGGAATTCTGGAATGAGATTCTTCAATTCACACCATAGGTCCTATGGGTATATATTTCCAACCTAAACCTCTTGACCCTTATTGAGTACCTGGTTTACAAAAAGGAAGTCCAGGAAGGCTATCATGTGCCACTGTCCTTCCTCCTCATAATAGCTGACATTCATCAATGTTTAAAAAAACATCCCAACCCTCAGGATGACCCATTAGAGGAAGAATGTCAGGGAGATAAAGAGGAAGAATCAATGGAGTCAGAAGACTCTGAGGACTGTCCAGTAGCTGACTGGCCCACTATATAAAAAACAACTGATCTAATCAGAAGTTACTCCCTAAAACATATCCTCTTTCTCCCCTTAATCACTTCTTCCATCTAAGAGCTTGCATTGGCTACAGAAGACAAAGAACCACAAATCAGGACCAAGGCTCCTAAAGATAACCAGATAAACCCTCCACCATACTCAGCACTACTACTTAGAGCACTGACCCCCTGGTAATAAGCATCTCTGTAATATCAGAGAGGATAGAACAATTATTCCCCACCCATTCAGCCTCAAGCATCCAGAATCTACTCACTTGGACCTTTGTAGTTATGCTACATGTGTCCAGACAATATCTCGTGATTTGGTATCCCCTCCTGGTAGCAGGCTTAAAGAATTATGACAAGCCATTCATAAGGAAGTAATTCATGCCCTTTGGACCAACTCTATTTTGCAGAGTTTTAATGCCAACCTTTTAACTACCCAAGACTAAAGAGATATATTCAGATCTAAACTCCTTGGTCCTCTGTGTGTACAGTTGGAAGCTGTTTAGAGATGAATATCAGATGTAGGCTAGGAAAAATGAATTACATAATGAACAAATCGGATCACAACAAGGGCACCCCACCCCTCCCACATTAAATTAATAAACTGGAATTATGTCCAGCTGTTTAGCCAGCATAACTTCTCCACAGAGATTCAGCAGGCCTTACTCTCTACTGGCTGCTTTGAGCAGGTTCACTTATGTGCACTCCAGGCCTGGGATCATTTAACCCCCTTGTCCACAGAGCCAGGAGAGGCCTCTTCATTAACCTTCCTAACACAAACACCAACCGAAACTTTTCTGGACTTTATATTGAGGGTACAAGTCAGGTTAGATAGGAAAATACAGACCCTGAAGCAAAAGTTATGTACCTAAAAAAAATCTTATCTGGGAAGAAATGAACCTGGAGCACAGGCATGCTAGGAACTAGAAAATGAACATTACAATAATTGGACCGTAGCTACCCACTACACTGGGACTGCCTCATATTAGGCCTTGTCTCTCACCTAAGCCTTTGTAGCTGCAACCTGGCCAAATTCAACATGTTTTAAATATGGAAAGACCAGACATTGGATGGGATATTCCACTCCCAAAACGACACAGCTGCACTTAAGCTTCCGAAATCCATCTGTCCCAGCTACATAAAAGTATTGCATTGGAAAAAGTATTGCAAATCCAAAAAGAATAAAGAAGGCAAACCCTGCCATTTTTAAACTCCTTGCATGGCAATATTCAATTCCAGTAATAAGACGAAAAAACCAAAAACAACCCTGGGTCACTAACATACCAGAGGGAAAAAAAGGCCTCAACTTTCAATAAAAATTGACAATAAACATTTTAAATGTCTAATAGACAAACATGGGCAGAAAAGACTATCCTAAGGTAAGATGAAGTTCCTGACGGGAGTAGGTAGTTTCTCCTGAGCACTTTTGGCCCAAGATTTTTATAAATGGGAAGACCCAGGTGGTCAAAAAGGAACCATTAGACCCTCAGTGGTTAATGTTACCACAATTTTGCTGGGTAGAGTTATATTTGAAGATTTAAATGTGGTCCTTGCCAGTGGACAATAGGGAGAATGCCTCCAAATAAGAGGCATTACCCAAAATATTAATATCAAAAGGACCTTCAATTCTATGGGCTGATGTTAAATATCTTACTCCCTGACTGGAATGGATCAGGGATGATTTCATCTGGGTTGAACAGTGGCTTTGAAATAGGAAAAAATTAACAATTTTAAAACAATCAGTTAAACACCAATTAGATATGGGAACATTTGTCCCCGTAGAAGCCCTAGAAATACTTTGACTGATAACCTGTCTTCCCTGACTTATTTCCATAAGTACAGAACGTAGGGTATCCAGAATGTGGTGTCCCTTTAATTATATGACTGAGAATTCAATCTTTTTAAAAATTGAAGTATCTTGCTTTGGGGCTATTTGAAGTTACCCTCTCCCAAAAAATTACTGTCAAAAAATTGACAGTGTCCTTTGCCTTACAGAAGCTTTTCAGTTTTATGAGGTCTCATCTGTCCATTGTTGATCTTAGAGCATAAGACATTGGTGTTCTGATTTGGATCCCATGTGCTACAATCACAATCAGGCAGTCAAGCCTACCCATTGGTGTCATACCGGCAATATTATTTTCTGGGTAACAGAAGGTTTTTCCGGTGTAATCTAAGGCCAGATGTACAGAAAGAAGAAAAAAAAAAATCGTAGCCTATACTGGGAACCTGGCCAAAAGCCAATAATAAGGAATAACATAGGCCTTAGAAGGGAATCCATTACTGACACTTGCTACATGTTCTAATTTCTCCGTTCACACCTATAGCTTGATGCTGCTTTCAGTCCAGATCAAACAAATTTTATTTTTAATGGGCAACAGTCATTTCAGAGACTCCAAACTAACCAAGTCCTGAGAATAGCTGACTTCTTACAGTACAGCCTATAGCTGGAAATCCAAAATTACCACATATAATATTATTCTCAGTGAAATTTTATAGAATCAAGAAATAAAGAGAAACTGGCAAAAACAATTGCATGTCTTCTTCGTACTGTCACTTGAGACCGACCCCACGCTTTGCTCAATCCCTCTAATGTACGCGAATCCTTGGCTACAGTCTCTCTCTTCATCCTCCAGGGCTCTTAATTCTGATTCACAGGTGAGCAGATCTGGCTAAGCAGTGGTAGACCTGCATGTTGGAAAGTGATTCTTCAGAAAGCACCTAGAACTTTTCATGGACAAAAATGAAAGATGCTCACACTTGACAAAAGAATAAAAATGAAAGAAAGAGAAAATACCATAATAAATGTCTCTTTTTCTCTGAGGATTTCACTTTACTCTATGAGATGTTTGATTCATTCAGAGAGAGTTCATACACATGCAGTTGTTTTCCCAGGAACTCTGAAGAAGAGCAAAGAAGACTGGAAAAAAAAAAAAAAAAAAAAAAAAAAAAAAAAAAAAAAAAAAAAAAACGATTCTGACACAGAATCCAGACTGCTGCACTTCTCCAAAAGGTTTCTGAAAAAAAAGCTCTGACTGCTGAGTCTAAGAATTCCCACTCCTACAAGAAATCCACAGTCACAGAACTCAATGTCAACAAATTATGAAATAAAAACACAGCAGTCTGGCCACGTGTGCATGGATACAGTGCTTTTCTTGAACCAAATATATTTTTCTGATGTAAGTGAACAATCATAATTATTCAAAACTGCTTTCTAATTTTGTTAACATATAGTGAGTTTTCTAGCTATTAAAAAAATAGCTTGGCCAGATATTATCGTCTCACAGCATGTATACTGGTTATGTCTCAAAGAAACTTGAGATAAATGACTTATTCTAGTGCCCATTAATATACCTGATGGGTTATTTCTCCTACAGAGAAGTGAACCAATTCAAGCCAGATTAGAATATAGTAAAGGCAGGTTTATTGGGAAGCTAGTCTTGGGCAAGTTCACTGGGGCAAAGGATTGAAGCCATGAGAGTGCCCAACGGGAGGTGTGGGGGGAATAAGGGGAAGGACACAGAAAGAAAGGAAGAGAAGAGAGAAAGAGAAAGAGAGAGGGGGAGAGAGATTGAACTAAATGTCTGGATTATGAAGGGAAGAGTATCTGGGGGAAGAGCAACCAAACTCAAAGGCTGGAAAGTTCAGGGCTGGGGGAAGGGGGAGGGGTGGAGATGGAGGCAAGGGTTGCCAGGTAGGGACTGAAGGATGCTGGAGAACCTGGAGGTCAGGTCTGCTTTGACATGTAAAAAATTCACCTCACTTTATTTTTGTGAGGTCCAAAACCAAATACTATCAAAGAGTACATCTTTGACTATGTGCTTTCTTGGCTCCTACTTCCTCTCTTGCCTCTCCTCTTCCCTTCTCTTCCTTTCTCTCACAGACCCCCTCCATGTCCCCTTTCTGTTTATGGCCAGATTCACTCTGGACCTTCCTTTCTGATTCAACCAAAAATACACTGGTTCCTTAGAGATTACTATTAACTACAAAGCTGAGGATCCCTATTTCCCAGGACAAAGGGAATTCTCTTGAATAGTCAAATGGTGGATCAGGGAAATTAAAATGCATGGATAAAGTTGAATTTGAGCTTTGTAATTGCTGTAGCCAAGAGTGCCCCTTGTGCAAACTACACATACTGCAAATGACCTATGAGACAATGTTGGAAACCATATGGTAAATGGAACAAATCACGATAAATCCCAGTTCATAGGATCTCAAACTTACCAACAACAAAATTGTAAGAGAAGCGTCCATCCTTAAAAGCAGCTGCTGAAAACACACCCCTGCTCCTCTTCCACCCCTTTCCCAGCCTCTCAGCTCCTCTGACACAGGAGGTTCCAGGGCCTCTGGACTTTCGTTCCTGCCTCTGCTCTGCTGACAGGTGACTCTTGTCTATGGTTAGGGAATTCATGGCTCCCTCACGTAGTGAATGGATTGGTGGATTTTCCTGTCACTCTGACCTAGATCTTTGGAGCAGCTCCCCTAGACCTGCCCATCATAGCCAGATTCCAGAAATATCGAAGCTCTAAACTCTTTCAGGCCAGGACATTCACTTCCTTAATCACCTTCACAGAGTCCATCTAGCTACTTTCTTTATCCCTCACCCTCCTGGTGCTGATAATATTCACACCCCCACTAGTCCTTCCCACTCATAATCAGGCAGGCTGATTTGGATGTGCTCTGTACAGTCTCCCCACAAAATCATACTGACATTTTTGAAATATAGAGAATTTCTTCTGTATATCATAAAATGAGAAACAAAAGAAAATTTTAATAATTATGAGAGAAGGATAAACCCAAAGGGTTATTTCAAAATATATTAAAATTATGGCAGGGCAAAACATTGACAGCTGACAGGAAAACAGATGAAAGCATATATTAATGGAAAGGTAATATAGATTGAGTTTAATACTATGCAGAGATATTAAACAAATCTTTTAAAAAACCTGCTGGCATAATTTTAGGAAATGGAGAAATTAATCATCCAAGGTAAGACAACTTAAAGGAACTACAAAATGCACCAAAACTGTAAGAGCAGGTAGAACTAAGAGGTATCAATTGTTCTGATCAAACATTATATTAAAATTATAACAATGAAAATATTTAATATTGGTAAAAAGATATAATCAGTGATATGAATGGGAGGGGGACAACATCCCTCACATACAAACCAATTAAATTACATTTTCCTCTGTGCATTTATTCATACACAGAGAGTCCTCTAATACTTACACTGGGAATATTCTGACATTAGTCTCAGTACAGTTATCTAGAAACAACTGAAAGGAAATAGAATCTGTCAAAAACAATTCCATGTTCTCTTTCCATTGTCACTTGAGCCTGCCCACCCCTAAGTCTTCCTCATTCCCTCTAACATACCTGGATCCTTTGCTACAGCTTCTTCTCTTCACCACCCAGGGCTTAGTTCAGACTCACAGGTAAGCAGGACTGCCTGAGGAGTGTGACACTTGCATATGGCAAAGAGTCTTCAGAAAGCACCCAGAAATTTCCATGAAACAAAAATATATGACACCTCCAAACAGATAAATATGAGGGAGAGAGAAAATGTCACAACTAAAAATGTCTCCTTTCCTGTAAGGATTTGAATGTACTCTGTAAGATGTGAGTTCACTCACACACAGCTCAGACACAAGCTGAGTCATTCTACCAGGAATCCTGGGGAGGAGCTGGGGAGACTGCAAGAAAACTATTGTCACCCACAGAAAACAGACTGCTGCACCTGTCCAAACAGAGATCTCTGCAAAAATCCCTGTCAGCAAGGTCTAGACATTCCCACTCCTCCTACAAGAAGTCTACAGCCACAACACTCAATGTTAACAAACCCTGAAATTAAAAACAAAACAACCGAATCAAAAAAAAAAAAAAAATGTTTGGCTACATGTGTAAGGGCAGAGTGCTTTTCTTCAACCAATAAGCCAATTGTGGTACAGGTGATTATAATTATTTAAAACATCCTTTATTTTAATCTACTGTGGGTCTTCTAATTCTACAAATAGTGTGGTCTGATACACTCACATGGCAATACTGTGTTTGTGTGGACCTAAGTATAGCATAAGTACTCAGCATATGAAGATACGTTTCTGAATGTTTTACTTACATCCTAAACTGCATACAACTCTGATTAAAAATTCATAGACACTAAAAAGTCTGCCTATAAATGTTAATGCTTACATCAATAACTGTTACGCTAGATAAAGTACATTATCTGGTTCAATAAAATCTGTAGGGACTTTAATCCCAGTACTTGGGAGGCAGAGGCAAGCGAATTTCTGAGTTCGAGGCCAGACTGATCTACAGAGTGAGTTCCAAGGCTACACAGAGAAACCCTGTCTCAAAATAAAATAAAATGAACTCTGTAGTTTCCTCATATAATTATTATATACAAAAGTATGTCTATGGATGCCTCTTACCAAGACCAAAGGTAATTTTGTTGAATAAGCAATTAGTAAAAGAAGGAAGTTAGAAGACATTAATGAATTAACGTTCCAGGAGATTTGCAAACAGTATCAAACAGCAGATAAAGCAACTGCTCTACCAGATTTTTTTTACCAGTTATTTTATGACTGAATGTTCCGGAAGTGTAGGATAAATGGGGGGGGGGACAAAAAACAACAAAACAAAACCCACAAAGCACGATAAACCCCAGTTTTTAGGATTCCAGCTTCCCGACAATGGTAGGATATCCACAACAGAATTGTGAGAGCAGCGTCCTTAAGAGCAGCTGAGGAATCTCCCCTGCCCCCCTCCCGCTCCCGCCAGTTTCCCAGCCCCGCAGCTCCTCTGACCTGGGAGGTTCCAGGGTCCCCGGGCTTATATTCCTGCAGCTGTGCTGCTGATGGCTGTCTCTCCCAGGGCCACAACCAGGGAACTGCATCTGAGGTGACTTTTCCGATCCAGAGAGAACTAGTACCTCTAGTTAGGATTTAGGGACCACTCATTGAGCAAGAAGAATGGTGGATTTTCTTGTCACTCTGACCTGGATCTTTGGAGCCTCTCCTAAACCCGCCCACCACAGCCCGGTTCCGGCCACGTGGTAACCCTTTTCAGGCGTTTTCTCTTTCTTATTTATTTTTGTACTCTCCACTTATCCTTTTTTTGTTGGTTGGTTGGTTGGTTGGTTTTTGGTTTTGGTTTTTTTCTGCTGCCACTCTATTGGCCTGGTTCTTACCTTATCCTCGCCCTGCTCCAGGAAATTGGGTCCTTCCCACTCAGTCTCTGGCAGCCTGCCATACAACACCACCTGCCGGACTGCCCTGGACCTGCTAAGCACAGCCTCCCCCCAAGCTTTCTGCCAGCCAGGCCAGAACTACTGAATCTGGTAGGATGCTCCACCCTGATGTGTGATAGTAGATTTAAAAAGGGGGGGGGGGTGAAACAGAGAATGATGAGAGGGGGGCTGTGCAAGCTCTCTGGGGAGCTCCAGGGACAAAGGTCACTCTGTAGAAAGAGCGAACAGTAGAACAGGGCAGGTGGAAAGCATGGATAAAATTAAACTCCAGGAACCTTGCTGTGTCCACACTAGCAAAGAAAGTAGATAATGCAAATGCTTTCCAAGAATATTTCTCTGTAGTCTAAAAACTATAGTATGATTGAAAAGATCAGCACAAGACCCAGTTTGTGTACGTGAAAATATAGTGATAGCACAACAGAATTTTAATAGCCAAGAAAAAAATGCTGTCATGAGTTTATAATAGGTAAAATTCCAGGCATGGGGAATTCGTGTTCAGGATCAGGATGGTAAAGAAAATGGGCATAGAAATGCATGATTTTTTAAGGAATGGGGCATTAGTGCCTGGCACATCACTTTATCACTCTTGTCTGTAATATACAAGCTGAAATTTGGTTAAGGAATGCATTGACTATGTAGATTCCTTTTGGTGGGATAGCCAGTTTTACTGTTAATCTTCCAGATCCATGATTCTAATATCTTCAATTTTTTTCTTCAAAGACTTGCTATTATTCAAGTCTTTGACTTGCTTCTGCAGTGTTGGGCAAAATATTTAATACCAATCATGATTCCTACCTAGCCTCTAATTCGTCAGTTCCCAGATAAAGGGCATATACAATTTTTATAATAAGCATGTATCAGCACTAGAGCTGGGAAGATATCTGACCCATATGCTGTGATAATGTCTATTTCACAGCTATTAATCCCATTTTATTTTGCCATGTTTCCTTGGATGCTTTTAACTCCAATTAGCCAGCCAATATACCCATTATTAAGACTCTAAGCCCATGTTGGCTTCCTCGGTCTCCACCTTCTTCTTTCTCACCATGGTTCTTCTCTGATTCCCCTCCGCCCCCACCAAGCCTATCTCTCTTCTGCCCAGCTATTGGCTTAGGCACCTTTATTCTCCAGTCAGGGATAACTTGGCAGCAAGGTTTCAGAGCTTCACTTAGGTAACCGCAGACTCTCTGATCCATAGAGGCAATGAGGTCTTGGGCCAACTATTTAGCATTATAATATAAACAAAACACTAAAGCTCAACAGCATGAAGTTAATACCAACATACTTTATATTTTTGTCGACCTAGGCTTGATATAAGTTGCCTGTGTTGTGTTTAGGTATTTCCTTCATATCTTTTATCTGTACAGGACTTTTATGGAGAAGGAATGCTCAATTTTGTCAAAGGCCATTTCTGCATGTAGTGAGATGATCGTGTCTTTTTTTTTTCAGATTGTTGTATGGTGAGTTATATTTAATTTTTATATTTTTAAATTTTTATTAGATGTTTCTTTATTTACATTGCAAATTTTATCCCTTTCCACATTTCCACTCCGAAAACCTCCCTAACCCATTCCCTCCACAGCTCACCAACCTACCCACTCCCACTTCCCTGTCCTGGCATTCTCCTACATTGGGGAATTGGGCCTTCACAAGAAGGGCCTCTCCTCTTACTGATGTCCCAAAAGGCCATCCTCTGCTACATATGCATGTGTATCCTTTGGTTGGTAGTTTAGTCTCTGGGAGCTCTGGAGGAAATGGTTGATTCATATTGTTCCTCCTATGGGACTGCATACTCCTTCAGCTCCTTGTGTCCTTTCTCTAGCTTCTCCACTGGGGACCCTGTGCTATTTCCAATGGATGGCTGAGAACACCCACTTCTGTATTTGTCAGGTAATGGCAGAGCCTCTCAGGAGAGAGCTATATTAGGCTCATGTCAGTAAGCACTTGTTGACATCCACAATAGTGTCTGGGTTTGGTAACCATATATGGGATGGATCCCCAGGTGGGACAGTCACTAGATGACCTTTCTTTCAGTCTCTGCTCCAAACTTTGTCTCTGTATTTCCTTCAATGGGTACTTTGTTCCCACTTCTAAGAAGGACTGAAGTATCCAAACTGTGGTCTTCCTTCTTCATGAACTTCATGTGGTCTGTTAATTGTATCTTGGGTATTCCAAACTTCTGGGCTAATATCCACTCATCAGTGAGTATATATCATGTGTGTTCTTTTATGATTAGTTTACCTCAGTCAGAATGATATTTTCTAGTTCCATCCATTTGTTTAATAACTTCATGAATTCATTGTTTTTAATAGCTGAGTAATATTCCATTGTGTAAACGTACCACATTTTTTATATCCATTCCTCTGTTGAAAGATATCTGGGTTCTTTCCAACTCCTGGATATTATAAATAGGGCTTCTATGAACAGAGTGGAGCATGTGTTCTTATTACTTGTTGAAGCATTTTCTAGGTATATGCTCAGGAGTGGTATAGCTGGGTCCTCGGGTTATACTATGTCCAATTTTCTGAGGAAGAGCCAAACTGATTTCCAGAGTGGTTGTACCAGCTTGCAACCCCACCAGCAATGGATGAGTGTACCTCTTTCTCCACACACTTGCCAGCATCTGCTTTCACCTGAGTTTTTTATCTTAGCCATTCTTAATGGTGTGAGGTGGAATCTCAGGGTTATTTTGATTTGCATTTCTCTGATGACAAGGGTTGTTGAACATTTCCTTAGGAGCTTCTTAACCATTTGATATTCCCTGGTTGAGAATTCTTTGCACCCAATTTTTAAAAAAAGATTTATTTTATTTATTATATGTAAGTACACTGTAGCTGTCTTCAGACACTCCTTGATCTACTTGGACTTGAGCTTTATATAGGGAGATAAGAATAGATCAATTTGCATTCTTCTAAAATTTTGGAAAAGGTGCCATGAGGTGCTACGAAGAAGGTATATTCTTTTGTTTTAGGATAAAATATTCTATAAATATCTGTGAAATCCATTTGGTTCATAACTTTTGTTAGTTCCACTGTATCTCTGTTTAGTTTCTATTTCCATGATCTGTCCATTGCTGAAAATGCTGTGTTGAAGTCTCCCACTATTATTGTGTGAGGTGCGATGTATTCTTTAAACTTTAGTAAAGTTTCTTTTATGAATGTGGGTCACCTTTCATTTGGAGCATAGATGTTCAGAATTGAGCTTTCATCTTGGTAGATTTTGTCTTTGATGAGTATGAAGTATCCCTTCTTATCTTTTTTGATTATTTTAGATTGAAAGATGACTTTATTCTATATTAGAATGGCTACTCCAGCTTGTTTCTTGGAACCGTTTGCTTGGAAAATTGTTTTCCAGCCTTTTACTCTGAGGTAGTGTCTATCTTTGCCACTGAGGTTGGTTTCCTGTATGCAGTAAAATGTTGGGTCCTGTAACCATTGTGTCTATGTTTTTTTTTTTTAATTGGGGAATTGAGTCCATTGATATTAAGAGATGTTAAGGAAAAGTAATTGTTGCTTCCTGTTAATTTTGTTGTTAGAGTTGGAATTCTGTTCATTTGACCATCTTCTTTTGCATTTGTTGGCAGATTACTTTTTTGGTTTTTCTAGGGTATAGTTTAGCTATGTTTTCCTGTATTTCTGTAAGAGAGTTATTTATGTCCTTCTTAAAATCATCTATCGGCATCATGAGATATGATTTTACATTCAAATCTTGCTTTTCTAGTGTGTTGGGATATCCAGGACATGCTATGGTGGGAGTACTGGGTTCTGATGATGCCAAGTAGTCTTGGTTTCTATTGGTAAGGTTCTTGTGTTTGCCTTTTGCCTTCTGGTAATCTTTGGTGTTAGATATGCTTGCTGTATCTAGCTGGAGCTTGTTCTTCCTGTGGGTCTGTAAGCCTGTGTCAGTACTCCTGGCAAGACCAGTTCACAGAGGGCTGCAGAACAGCCCCATCTCCTGGATGCAGATGGAGGCAGGAAGGACCCTGTCCCAGCTGCTCTGCAGCTTTTACAGCCTGCGTGCTCCTGACTGGTCCCTAATTTTTATATTTTGAATGATGACCTCATCTCTGAGAATAAGTCTACTTGTTCATGTTTGGGTTTGGTAATCTTTTTCACGTGTTCTGTGATTCTCTTTGCAAGAAGTATTTTATGAGTATTTTTTCACGTATATTCATAAGGGAATTTGATCTGTGATTCTCTTTTTTAATTTGTATTTTTTTATGAATTGGTTGCTAGATTAACTGTAGCCTCTTAAAATAAATTGGGTGATATTCCTTCTATTTCAGTTTTGTGGAATAATTTGAGAAGTATTAATTTTAACTCTTCTTTGAAAGTTGTATAATTCTACTCTGAAACCATCTGGCCCAGGGCTTTTTGTGGCTGGGAGATGATTAATGACTGCTTTTTATTTCAGTAGTGGTTAAATAAGTCTACTTGTTTTTCTGATGTTGATTTCACTTTAAAATACCTTGTGATTCTCTAGATTTTTCTGAGTGGTAATATGTCTTCATTTTCATTTCTAATTTAGTTAATTTAGATATTCTCTCTACTTTTTAGTTAGTTTGGATAAGGGTTTGTCTAACTTGTTGATATTGGCAAAGAACTCTTTGTCTCACTGATTCCTTATATTTCAGCCCTGAGTAAGATTTTTTCTTACTGTTTAATCTTCTTGCATGTGGTTACATTTTTTGGTGTTAGAGAGTTATCATTTGTGCTGCTCAGTCGCTAGTATGACATCTCTCCTGTTTTAGTTTGTTTTTTACTTCTGTCTTTACCTATTTGAATTCAGCATAGATGTGTTCACTATGTTTGTGAGCATGATTTGTAACTGCATTCTTTAATGCTGTGCCAAAATACATTGCTTATTTCCACACCTTAGAAAACCAAAAGCTTTATAAACCACTGAGTTATCAACAGGACTTTTATGTTCTTCATAGTGTAAGCTCCTTTGGCATACAAGAACAAGGATAACAACCAGATAACAACCTTGTTTCTGACTCAGGAAAATCAGAATATCAGCATCTGGCAGTGAAAGCAGGACAGGGTAGGATGAATTCAGCACTTGGTTGGCAGCAATAGACTGACACCACTGACTAATGAGACAGCTAAATCCTTTCAATATTCCAAGTTTCTGAAATGTCTACCCTCTCATCAATATTGATAAAAGTGTAATTCTACATATTTGACTTATAATAGTGAAGGTCTGTGAGAGGACATAGACTTTATTAGTATCATTTAATTTTTTAGTGTAGAAAATGATTTTATTCAACTTCCCAATAAAGCTCTCCAAAATAAATAAATGTCAAAATTTTATATTATTTTATATAAGAGTAGAACATGTTGCTGTAATTGTACTTTTATAATTAAGAAGTTTTATTTGCGTGTAGTATGTTATTTTATTTCATTAATTCTCCTTATTTATTCACTTTACATTACAGCCCCTCCCTCCTTTCCTATCAGTCTCTTCCCTACCACCTTTCCCACCCAGTTCCCTCATTACATATCTTTCCAATGAGGATTTTTTTTCCCCTTCAGATTGAGATTCAAGCATAGTTCCCTGAGCACTCCTTGTCTAATTAACTTCTTTGGGTCTAGAGATTGTAGCATGTATTTTATGGCTAATGGCCACTAATAAGTGAGTATGTACCATGTGTGTCTTTCTGCGTCTGGGCAACCTGATTCAGTTTGGTATTTTCTAGTTCCATCCATTTGTCTGCAATTTTCATGATGTCCTTGTTTGTTAAAGCTGAGAAGTATTTCAACGTGTAAATGAAGTACATTTTCCTTATTCATTATTCTGTTGAAGGATATCTGGGTCATTTCCAGTCTCTGGCTATTATGAATAAAGATGCTATGGACATAGTTCAGCAACTGTCCTTACAGTATGGCAGAGAATCTTTTGAGTATCCAGGAGTGATATTGCTGGGTTTTGATGTCTTGATGAATCTGCCTTGACATTACTTCTATCAGCTGTTCTCAACCTGTGTGTCATGAATCTGTGGGGGTCAACTGACCCTTTCAATGTCTTGGGAATTAATATACTTCTTCTCTATCAATCTCTAGTTGGGTCTTCCCACATGTAGATAAACCTACTTATGAGTACCTAGAACTATATCAAATCACAGCATTAGCAATATGAAGATATGCTTGGCATCTATCTGGCTAAAACTTTTAGCTCAAAGACATTCCATTTAAAGACGTGTTGTCCGAATTGTAATATTCTATGTACAAATGCATTCATGTGGATTTTAAGTGATCAATATTCTCACACAAAGTGTACATATGACCTAGAAAAGAGGCCCATATTGTGAAAGGGAGAGTGAGTGGGAAAAATACATTTTATCTCAAGAACAATGTAAAGCCTTCATAGATGATGATGAAAATGGCTGTACTTGAGCTGATGATGATTTACCAGTTTGAGAATAAAAGGATTTTTGGAAATTAGAAGAAATCTCTGTTCTCCAAGAAAGGATGACACACATGGTAAATACATGTACTATATCTGCCAGTTAAGAGTGAAATGAAATCTCATCAGAGGATCAGATGTTGTATTTTAGTGTGATGGTTAAAGAAAGTCCACTTTATGCTTGGCATCTTTGTCCCTACTACACATTTGTCTATGACTCTTTTTTTTCAGAGACTAGACTTTTTTTTTCATTTCTTAGATTCCTTTTTATTTACATTTCAAATAACTTTTATGGGCCTCTTTTACAAGTTTCCCCTCCAATATCCCCCCCTTCCTTCCCCTTCCACCTGCTCACCCACTCCCCTGTCCTGGCATTCCCCTAAACTGATTTTCATAGATGTTCAGAATTGACAGTTCATCTTAGTAGATTGTTGCTTTGAAGGGTATGAAGTGTCCCTTATCTTTTTTGGTAACTTTTGGCTGAAAGTTAATTGGTACCATTCACTTGGTATTTTTTTTTCCAGGCTATTACTGTGGTAGTGTCTTGTCTTTGCTACTGAGGTATGTTTCCTATATGCACCAAAATGCTAGGTCCTGTCTAAGTATCCAATCTGTTAGTCTAGGTATTTTTATTAGGAAATTGAGTCCATTGATGTTAAGAGATAATATGGAAAAACGATTGTTGCTTCCTGATATTTTTGTTGCTAAAGGTGGAATTATGTTTGTGTGGCTATCTTCTTTTGGGTGTGCTGAAAGAGAATTATTTTCTTGCCTTTTCTATGATGTAGCTTTCCTTCTTGTATTGGCATTTTCCATCTAGTATCCTTTATAGGACTGGATGTGGAAAGATAATTGTGTATTTTTTTGTTTGTTTGTTTGTTTTTTCGAGACAGGGTTTCTCTGAAATCCACCTGCCTCTGCCTCCCGAGTGCTGGGATTAAAGGTGTGCACCACCACCACCCGGCTAATTGTGTAATTTTAGTTAAGGAATATCTTGGTTTCTCCATCTATGTTGAGAATTCTGGTGGGTACAGTATCCTGGGCTGGCAACTGTGTTCTGTTAGGGTCTGTATGACCTCTTCCCAGGATCTTCTGGTGTTTGGAGTCTCTCGTGAGAATTCTAATAGATCTGCATTCACAATTACACAATCTTTTCCTCTTACTGCTTCTAATAGTGTTTTGTGCATTTGAAGTTTTCATTATTATGTGATGGGAGGAATTTCTTTTCTGTTCCAAACTATTTGGAGCTCTGTAGGATTCTTGTATGTTTATAGACATCTCTTTCTTTAGGTTAAGGAAGTTTTCTTCTATATTTTTGTTGAAGATATTTACTGGCCCTTTAATTTGGGAATATTTGCTCTCTTCTATACCTATTACCCTTAGGTTTGTTCTTCTCATTGTCTCCTGGAATTCTTGGATGTTTAGCTTAGGAGTTTTTTGCATTTTGCATTTTCTTAGACTGTTGTGTCAGTGTTTTTCATGGTACATTCTGCTCTTGAGATTCTCTCTTGTATCTCTTGTATTCTGTTGCTGATGCATCTATGTCTCCTGGTCTCTTTCCTAGGTTTTCTATCTCTTGGTATGTATCCCTTTGTGATTTATCATTTCTATTGTCATTTTTAGTTTCTGGATGGGTTTATTCAATTCCTTCATCCATTTGGTTGTGTTTTCCTGTAATACTTTTAAGGGATTTTTTTTTCTTTCTTCTATAAAGTCTTCTACCTGGTTATCTGTGTTCTCCTGAATTTTGTTAAGGAAGTTATTTATGTCCTTCTTAGAGTCCCCTATTGTAGGAAGCCACGGTTGCTCCAGGAAACCCTGGCTCCGGGAAGCCCCGGGCTCCAGGAAACTCTGGCTCTCTCATCAGGCTCTCCTCAAATGATAGCCCCTCCTGAATGGGCGATATGCAAATGAGGCACGGCTTGTGGCACCAATGAATGGGCCATATGCTAATGAGGTATAGCTTGGTGCACCAATCCACAACCACTACGACACCCTCCCCCTTCCCTGGGAGAGTATAAAAGCAGCAGCTCTGCTGCTGTCCAGGGTCCTGGGAATCTACTATCAAGGTGCTCAAGAATAAAGCTGACTGAGAAGATCCCAGTGGTGGCGTGACTTTCTTGCTGGTCAGGGAGGCGCGTCACAAGTGGTGCCGAGATCCTGGGAACCAAAGAAGATCTTCATGGGAACTGAACTCTTCAGGAACTGAAGATCTTCATGGGAAATGAACTCTTCAGGAACCGAAGAAGATCTTCGTGGGAACTTGAACTTTTCAGGAACTGAAGATATATTCATGGGATCAGAACTCATCAGCTACGGAGCGGCGGTACCATTAACTTCTGGAATATTTTAGAGAAGTGATGCTTCCCTATATTGTTGATCCACTTTGGATTGGTGTGGCCATTTTAATTGTCTTAATGGCCCTCCAAATACTGTTAGAAAAGCAGAGTGGTAAAGACAAAACAGCAAAAGGGAAGCTAGAACCTACTCTTAAAATTAAGGGGGAACAAGAAAAAGGGATTGACCTCTCTCTCAAGGAATTGCAGCTTTCCAACCTCGACTCCTCTTCGGAGGAGGAGGTGGATGAGGAGGCTGTTAAAAATGAGAGAGAGTGAAACCACCTAGATGATAAAGAGTATCAGCTCAAAAATAAAGCAAGAAAAGGTCAGAAGAAGATAGACCTCAGTAAAAGGGCCCCTGTAAATTCGCCTGTGGCTCAAGTACCATCAGTTCCAACTTGTAATCCAAGTGATGAGGGAGTGAAGCTTAGTGGAGGGAAACATTCGGGAAGATCACTTAATCCAGAGGCATGGCAAGATATTAGCCTATCCTTCCCAGTGTATGCCAACGATCAAGGGGGACGTTATTATCAACCCCTTGATTTAAAAACCATTAAATCCATAGCAGAATCAGTTTGTACATATGGAGTAGCTGCAGCCTTTACTATAGCATAGGTAGAGACATTGACAGCATATTGTCTCACCCCATCTGATTGGAATAACCTGGCGCGAGCCTGCTTATCACCAGGACAATATTTAGAGTGGAAAACTTTTAGCTATGAGTTTACAAATCAGCAGGCAGTCACAAACTTGGCCACCAGACGTGATCCTGAGCAGCAATGGGATGCAGATATGTTACTTGGCCTAGGTCGCTTTGCAAATGATCAGACAAATTTTCCAGAAGTAGTTTATGCACAGGTTAATGGGGTAGCCATCAAAGTGTGGAAAGCATTGCCTAATAAAGGAGAGTTATCAGGAAACCTTACAAAAATCATACAGGGACCCACAGAGCCATTCTAAGATTTTGTGGCAAGGTTGTTGGAAGCGGCCACAAAAGTTTTCGGGGATCCTGATACAGCAATGCCACTCATAAAGCAACTTGTCTATGAGCAATGTACTAAAGAATGCAGAAACGCGATAGAGCCTCTTGGACATAAAGAATTGGAATATTGGATGAAAATATGTAAAGAAATTGGAGGACCATTATCAAATGCCGGCCTTGCATCAGCTGTAATGGTGGCAGGCAAAGGGCAGGGAGATGGCTGTTACAAATGTGGACAAAAGGGATACTTTCGGAGAAATTGCCCAACCAAAGGGTTCCAAATGTCAAGAGTTAGAGTAAATCAGCCCGGCCTTTGCCCAAGAAAAGGTTAGGAAGATGACGCTTATTGCATGATTTAAGAGCCATTAACAATCAAATGTAAATTATGGGACCCATTCAATGAGGCCTGCCACTATTATCCAGCTTGCCTAGCGGTTGGCCTCTTATCATAATTGACATTAAGGACTGCTTTTTCTCGATTCCCTTAGCCCCTGAAGATAGTCCTCGTTTTGCCTTTACCATTCCATCCCTGAATAATGAGTACCCTGATGAAAGATACCAGTGGGTAGTCCTGCCACAGGGTATGGCCAATAGCCCTACTATGTGTCAGTTATACGTAGGTGAGGCCATTCGCCCAGTAAGACAGAAGTATCCTAAAACCAAAATTTTGAATTATATGGATGATATTTTGCTTATGAGTAAGGATATTGATAACTTGCAGGCCACTTATTTGGCATTGATTGAGGCCTTAAAAGAGAGAAAATTGTATATTGCACCTGAAAAGGTACAGATGGGAGAAATTGGAAAAATTTTAGGAGCAAGGATATATTCAAATTATGTTAAGCCACAAAAATTGGAAATTAGGAAAGATCATTTACGAACACTAAATGACTTTCAAAAATTGTTAGGAGATATTAATTGAATTCGCCCCTATTTGTCCTTGACTAATACAGAGTTGCAACCATTATACAATATTCTGAAAGGAGATTCTCAGATTTTGTCCCCCCGCACACTCACGCCGCAAGCGCGTCAAGTGTTGAATAAGATAGAGCAAAATTTAAGTAAGGCCTGCTTACAAAAATTTTCTCCAGACCAACCACTGATGTTATGTATTCTTAAAACATATTAACAACCTACTGCGGTTATTTGGCAAACCAGGCCTCTATTGTGGATTCATCTTCATATTTCAACTTCCAAAACATTAGAATATTATCCAGCCATGGTTGCCCAAATAGCCATATTAGGTATAAAAAGCTGCATACAGAGTTTTGGATTGCCCCCCTCAAAAATTATAGTGCCTTACACAGTCCATCAGGTTCAGACTTTGGCAGCCCTGGTAGATGATTGGACAATATTTCTTTGTAGTTATTCAGGTATTATACATAATCATTACGCAAAACATCCTTTGTTACAATTTATAACAGAACACCCCATTATATTTCCCAAAGTGACCTCATTAGAACCCATACCTGATGGTCTAGACATTTACACAGATGGCACAAAGACAGGCATAGGTGCCTATATGGTAAATAACAATGAACCTGTTATGATACCATTTTTCCCAGGAACACCCCAATTGGTGGAATGTTTAAGTGTCCTGGAAGTATTTAAAAGGTTTCACATGCCTTTCAATTTAATATCAGACTCAGTTTATGTAGTAAATGCAGTGAAAATGCTGGAATTAACAGGGCCTATTAAAATTTCCAGCCGTGTTGCAAATATCCTGGCAAAAATACAAAGCTTGATATGGAACAGAACCTGAAAATTTTTTATCCGACACATTCGAGCTCATACTTCTTTACCTGACCCAATGAGTCATAACAATGCTCTGCTGGACGCTAGCACTCGTGCCACCTTTATCTTTTTTACATCACCAATAGAACAAGCTTGAGAATTTCTTACACCTTACAGAAAATTTTTCATCTTTCTAGAGCATTGGCTTGTGAGATTGTCCTTCAATGTTCCAATTGTGTACAGTTCTATCACCCATCTCACACAGGTGTCAATCCTCGTGGTCTTAAACCTTTACATATATGGAAAATGGATGTAACTCATGTTCCATCCTTTGGTACCCTTAAATATGTCCATGTGTCGGTAGACACTTGTTCATGTGTGGTCCACACCTCCCCTGCTACTGGAGAAACCTGTAAAAAGGTTGTGTCCCACTGCCTCGAAGCATGGGCAGCTTGGGGAAAACCTTCACATCTTAAAATGGATAATGGCCCAGCCTATACCTCCTCATCTTTTGATAAATTTTGCACTTCTATGCAGGTGCACCATATGACTGGAATCCCTTATAATCCCCAGGGTCAGGGCATTTTTGAACGAACTCATAGAACCCTCACAGAAATTTTACAAAAACAAAAAGAGGGAATAGGACATGGTAGATCACCTAAAGAAAGACTATCCTTAGCCCTTTTTACTTTAAATTTTTAAAATTTTGGATAATAATGGCCTTTCGGCAGCTGATAGGCATTCTGCCATAATCCCTATACATTCACAATATGTTAAATGGAAAGATGTGTTATCCAGGTCATGGCTAGGTCCAGACCCAGTTATTTCACAGTCCAGGGGAGCGGTTTGTGTTTTTCCTAGGGACAAAGAACCAATTTGGATACCCAAGAGACTGATATGAAGAGTGACCCCTCCCTTGGAAGACACAGCAGAGAAAAAGGATAATGAAGAAACACCTACATCTATTGATACTCCTGATGAATTTACAAATGGGTAATATGTTAAAATTATGGGCTGTCACCTGTACTTGGCCAGTCCCTATGCCAGTACATAATAATTCAGCTGTTTTGCCCAACTTCTCTTACTCCTTTTGCACTCCTAGACATAAAAGAGATTTTGGTGTTACTGCTATCATTGCTGCCATTACTATCTCAGCAATTGCTGCGGTTACCGCGGCTGTAGCCATGGCAAATCAAGAACAAGCAGCAGAAACAATTAGTAATATTGTGGATTGAGCATCCACTGCTCTGATGGTTCAAGAAGAGCTTAATGCCCATTTGTCATCTGGTATTTTTATTGGCAAATCAAAGAATTGATAAAAAAAAAAAAAGGAAGAACTATTTCGGTTGATTCAATGTTCCTGTGTTTCCTATTTTAAGAATTTGTGTATTACCCCACTAACTGGTGATATGTCTGCAAACTTTAATTATAGCAGGGAGTTGTCAGAGTACCTTCAAGGGAATTGGACTGCAGAGGCAGAACGACTTTCCCGGAAGTTCCTTATCTAGATTTCCATCCTGAATGGCACCAGAGTCAACCCTGTCACCTTGGGAGACGTCACCTCTTAGCTGTCCAATGCCTGTTCCTTTCCTAAAGAATGGGCTGGGAAGCTACTTTAGGGTGTCCTGGTGTTTGCGGGTTGCGTACTTTGCCTCTGGTTGTCATGTCATATGAGACGCACTCAGGCCCGACAGAAAGCTGTCGTTATTCAAGCCCTGATGGCCATAGATGAAGGCACCTAACCTGAGTTCTGGTTGGTCTTTCTTAAAAGTCTGTAATGATTTCCTAGCAGACTGGTTTGCTGATACTTCCCTGGTTTAGGGGCAGACCTGATGACTTCCACTATACCACCTCAAAGGATATCGGAATAAGGAAATTCAATTTTGCTGACATAGTGTCACAATACAGTGCAGGGGATGTTCCATACAGGATAGATTCCTCGAGAGCATGTCAAATTTCATGGAGGTTTCGTGTCATCCTAACCTATCCTCCCCCTGATAAAAAGACACGGAGACAGGTATGCTAAAGTACGCCTATAAACGACTAGGGTGGAAATTCATTACAATGTCTCGTGATTCCATAAAAAGATTTGACCTCTGTTACAGCCAAGTCCACCAGCAACATGCTAGTGTCATCTCCTCCTACTCCAGATCTCTGCAGAGACAGACTGGTGGTCGTGTCTGATGGTAGCCCAATTTCCTCTCAGTCACTTATCAAAAGCTGCTCCCTCAGGCCGGGGTGGTCACTGACCAGATTTGCAGGACTTCATTTTTAATTAATAAAGAAGGGGGAGATGTAGAAAGCCGTGGTTTGTCTGGCAAACCCTGGCTCCGGGAAGCCCGGGGCTCCGGGAAACCCCGGGGCTCTGGGAAACCCCGGCTTTCTCTTCAGGCTCTCCTCAAATGATAGCCCCTCCCAAAAGGGCAATATGCAAATTAGGCATGGCTTGCGGCACCAATGAATGGGCCATATGCTAATGATGTGTTGCTTGGTGCACCAATCCGCAACCACTATGACACCCTCCCCACTTCCCTGGGAGAGTATAAAAGCAGCAGCTCTGCTACTGTCCAGGGTCCTGGGAATCTATTATCAAGGTGCTCCAGAATAAAGCTGACTGAGATGATCCAGGTGGTGGCATGACTTTCTTCTGGTCGAGGGAGGCGCGTTGCACCCTATCATCATGAGAAGTGATTTTAAATCTGAAACTTGCTTTTCTGATGTGGTAGTGTATCTAGGACTTGCTATGGTAGGAGAAGTTGGTTCTGATGATACAAGTACCTTTGGTCTCTTTTGCTTATGTTCCTGCACTTACCTCTATTGCTACCTGCCCTTGGTGTCTCTCACTGGAGCCTGTCCCTCCAGTGATCCTTGCTGTGTCAGAACTCCTCAGAATCCAGGTGTCTCTGTGATCCTGAGATCCATGGGGGTGTCAGAGCTCCTGGGAGTCAAGCTGCCCCTGGGGTCCTGAAATCCTATGATCCTATCATCCTGGGCAAGTTAGAACACCTATAATCCTGTGCATGTTGGAGAACCTGAGATTCGAGCTTCCTTTGTTTGTTGTGAGACTGGTTGCATAGATAGTGCCCGCAGTCTGCTAAAGGGAGCAGCTCGTACCAGAAGGAACCTGTGCCACTGGCCGGACAGAGGTTCCTGTGCCCCTGGATCCAACAGGGGCCAGCCCCAGTATGGAGCATTTCTTCTTTCTTATCAATTCTTCTTGAAGCAGTAGAGGGGGAAGAGCATAGGTGGAGGGTAAGACTTTGTCTTATGAGAAATTTAAGGTTGTTTTATAATAAAGTTTACTTATCTAAGTTACTATGCTATTGTAGCTGACCTTCCTTCTGTGATTCTGAGGCCAGAAACTGCAGTCTCTGGCACTTGGCACCTCATCCTAAAACAGCAGGAGATTAAGTAAAGGATTCATTGCTCGAGCCTTTTCTCTATTGTCCAGATGCCTCTTGCTTGTCAGGCTAGGGGAAAGTTTGAAGCAATAAACTTCTATTGAACCAGGAGAAGAGAACAACACTCACAGAAGGAAAAAACGTTTACATAAGCACATATGCATAATCTCACATAAATTCATATTTAGCTTCATTCATTCTCATTTATTCATTTTCATTCAAACCCAGCTGGGCCCCAGCTTGCATGCATTTTCACAATTACATACTTACACACACGCACATGTATACATTCTCACAATTACATAATTACACACACATTCATACTTAAATATGCATATGGAGCCAAAGACCAAGCACCAGGGCAAAAGAAGTCACATATTCTGGATGAAAAATGAGCTCCAATCTTTATTACACAGAGAAATAAAAGGCTTCTTCTACCTTTTTAATGCTAAATGAATTAAACCCATGTTTGTAAGAAAAAAAAAACCGCTTTGTTTCTTTTAATAAGATGAAATCTGCCTTGTCCTTACCCTGGACCTGTTCTGTCCCATGGTAAGAAGCCTACCTGCTCCTTCTGCTCTCTGTGACTTCTTTTCTTTCCATCTGCATTCTGCACATTGCTCTCTTAGTATTTTATGTTACCTATAATTTCTAAGTTACTCCACTCTGCATTCTCCTTCTAATCTAAAAAGTGTTCTGTCTAAAAACTTCTCCACAGCTCAATTCCTCTCTCAGCTCAGTTCTTCTCACCTTTGTTCCTCTCACCCCAGTCCTTCAGTTCTTAATCTTCTCTTTGTCCTCAGCTCTTAAACATCATTCAGAATACATGATCACATGTTAAAAAGTTTATCAAAAGTTCACACAGAAAATCAAATAATAAATTGAAATAGAAGTTTACAGCAGAGAATATTTACACGCATATCCATTAGGAGTGATTATCTAGCTAAACATCCATCACTTGTCTCAGCTCCACAGGTTCACCAAAAGTTTAAAACCATAACTAAGTTATAAATGAAATTTGGTATAAATAAAGCCAGTCATTATTTTATATTCTGTCCTAGCACTTATAATAAATCATTAGTTCCATTTTTATGACCTTTGGTTAATTGTTTTGCAAATCTCTAGGAATGTGCTCTGAGTAAGAGAAAGTCTGGTTACCAACTATAAGCAATTAATTGGTGACACTTGAGAGACTAGCAGAGTTCTCAATGCAACTTTGATTATCAGAAAGGGATCTAATAGCAGTCCCATTATAAAAGAGTTAATAATCACAGATATACTTTTAGGAATCCTTATAGGATCATCATTAAGACTTAAGTCATATATTAGTCTATATAGCATCACTACAAGATAGCACATCTTCATGGATCTGCAGAGATCTGCTCCAAAGGGATGTGCTACTACTTAGTGATAGTTATATATGTTTAATAATAACAGGAAAAGCATATCAATGTTCACCTGTCACAGATTATATAGTAATCTGAGGCAGGCCACTTCAGGATGATCATCTGCTAGTTATTAGCTTATACCATTATGGTTCCTGACATCTCAGTTACTCCCAGTGTTGGAGCAGATGTTGCGTCACCCTCACCTATGGTCCTGGGCATATTAGAAGACCTGGGCGTCAAGAATCTTCTGGGGGTTATGGGACTGGGTGCATAGTTACTGCCTAAGTTCTGCTCAGGACACTGGCTCAGACTGGAAGGGTCCATTTTAAATTTTCAAATGCATTCTTAGTTCCGAGATGCAGGCACAAATATTCCTCATACATCTCATTTTAATGTGCTCTCTGATATATTCTAAAAGATTAGCCAACACTAAACAATTTTCATATTCACTAGTTTTATGAGGTTTCTTTCTTTTCTGTATGAGTTCTGTAATGAGTTCTGAGATGGTCTTTGTTGCTTAAAGACTTCTACACAATAACTCAATTTGTTGATCTTCTCTCCTGTATTTATTTCTGACAAGTTCTAAAATTGCCTTTCTTTTTAATAGATTGCATTGTTCAGTTCATTTGCAAGGTTTCTCTCCTGTATGATTACTCTGCGGAATACTAAGGTAGGATTCAGGGCAAAAGATTTGTCACATTACCTACATTTGTAAGGCTGTTCTTCTGTATAAACACTCTGATGCCTTTTAGATGGTCTTTCTCATGAATGGATTTGTCACATTCACAGAATTTGAAAATTTTCTTTCCTGTATCAATTCTCAGATGAATTTGAAGACACCTTTCAAAATAAACATTTGTCATATTCATTAAATTTTAAGCTTTCACTTATGATTCTCTGCTGAGTTCTAATAGAGTCTTTCCTGATAAAGAACTTTCCATATTAATTTCATTTGTAAGTTTCTCTTCTTTATGTATTATCTGATGTTTTCTAAGACTGTCTTTAAAGGTAAAACATTTGTCACATTCATTACATTTGTAAGGTTTCTCTGCTGTATGAGATGACTTTTCCAAGTAAAGCATCTGACATTCACAGCATTTGCAATGTATCTTAGTTAGCGTCTTACTGCTATGAAACAGACACTTTAACAAAGGCAACTCTTATGAAGGACAAGATTTAATTAGGGCTGGATTACAAGTTTAAATGTTCAGTCCCTTGTTATTAAAGAAGGAGCATGGCAACATCTCAGTTCCACTTCTTGTTCTGAAGGCAAACTGAAGAAGACTGGCTTCCAGGAAGCTATGTTGAGGGTATTAAATGTCACACCCACAGTGACACTAGTCCATAAGGCCACAAGTACTTCAACATGGTGAAACATCCTAATAGTGCCATAACGTGGGCCAAGCATATACAAAAAATCTCCTGTGTGAAGAGTTTGATGATATCTAAGATTGTCTTTTTAGGTAGAGAATTTGTCCCATTTACCTCATCTGTAATGATTCTCTCCTGTTTGATTTTTCTGATGTTTTCTAAGAAAGCTTTTACTGGAAGCTTTTTATTTTGCACATTCACTATATTTATAAGGTTTCTTTGTTGTATGAGTTCTTTCATGAGTCATAAGATCATAATTCCAGGTAATGTATTTGTCACATTTACTGCATTTGTTCTGAATTTCCCTGCATCAATTCCTTGATGACTTCTAAAACTGCCTTTATCAATAAAGCATTTATTATATTCACTAATTTTGTAAGGTTTCTTCTCTGTATGAATTCTTTCATGGCTTCTAATACTGCCCTTCTCAATAAACTACTTGTGACATTCTCTGCATTTGTATGGTTTATTTCATGTATGAATTTTCTGATGACGTATAAGGGTGCATTTGTACCTGAAGCATTTCTCACATTCTCCACATTTGTAAGGTTTCTCTCCTGTATGAATTCTCTGATGAACTGTAAGACGGCCTTTCAGGGTAAAGGACTTGCCACATTCACTACATTTGTAAGGTTTCTCTCCCGTATGAATTATCTGATGAGTTCTGAGACTTGCTTTCACAGTAAAGCATTTTTTGCATTCAATACATTTGTAAGGCTTCTCTCCTGTATGCATTCTCTGATGATTTCTAAGTTGGTATTTCTTGGCAAAGCACTTGTCACATTCACTACATTTATAAGGTTTCTCTCCTGTATGAATTATCTGATGACTTCTAAGACTGCCTTTCTCAGTGAAGCATTTTTCACATCCACTACATTTGTAAGGTTTCTCTCCTGTATGAATTTTCTGATGAATGCTCAGATTGTCTTTGTGGGTAAAGCACTTGTCACATACACTACATCTGTAAGGTTTGTCTCCTGTATGAATTCTCTGATGAATACGAAGACTGCGTTTGTGGGCAAACCATTTGTCACATGTACTACATTTATAAGGTTTCTCTCCTGTATGAATTCTCTGATGACTTCTAAGACTGCTTAACACAGTAAAGCATTTGTCACATTCAATACATTTGTAAGGTTTGTCTCCTGTATGTATTCTCAGATGAATTACAAGACTAGATTTTTGGATAAAGGATTTCTGGCATTCAGTGCACTGGTAAGGTCTCTCTCCTGTGTGATTTCTCCGATGAATTGTAAGTTGGTATTTCTGGGAAAAATATTTCTCACATTCACTACATTTGTAAGGTTTCTCACCTGTGTGAATTGTTTGATGTCTTTTAAGACTGGTTTTCTCAGTAAACCATTTACTACATTTACTACATTTGTAAGGTTTCTCTCCCATATGAATTCTCTGATGAACTGTAAGATGGCCTTTCAGGGTAAAGGACTTGCCACATTCACTACATTTGTAAGGCTTCTCTCCCGTATGAATTATCTGATGAGTTCTGAGACTTGCTTTCACAGTAAAGCATTTTTTGCATTCACTACATTTGTAAGGCTTCTCTCTTGTATGCATTCTCTGATGATTTCTAAGTTGGTAGTTCTTGGCAAAGCATTTGTCACATTCACTACATTTATAAGGTTTCTCTCCTGCATGAATTCTACATTTATAGGATTTCCCTCTAGTGTGTGCTCTCTGATGTCTACTGACACCTGAGTACATGTTGAAGCATTTCATACATTTCCTGCAATTGTGTGGTTTTTTTCCACTACTGTTACTTTGTTTCAGCATGAGTTTATGTTTTGAGTCAAACAGATTTTCATGCTTTGTAGCATTTGAGTCTTTCCCTCCTATATGGATTCTTCCATTTTGACTAATGATGGAAAACACATTCAGAAAGTTTACACAGTCTTTAAATTTGCAAGGTTCATCTCCAGTCTTCCCAATTATTTTTCTGTTTAGGTTTGATTGTTTGGTTCTGGAAGGTGTACCTTGGGAGGATTGATGAATCATGTTGACAGGCTCATTACATTTGTAAGACTTTTCTTGGATAGTTACATACTTTTGGACAATATGCTTTGTGCCTTGATTCAACACCTTCTCACAGTGAAGAAAATTCTCTAGGGAAAAAAGTGCAATTAGGGAAGAAAGAAATTAATATATGAGTAAGAGTTTCAAAAATAAATGTTTCTTTAAGTTCACAAAGAAAAAGTAAATTAGCTATTCTAAAGGAAAAATGTCTTTTGTTTCACCATCATTAAATGGATGCTCAGAACAACATAAAATTTAATCTATATCAAAAAACTGAAAAATGACTGCCTTCTAATTCTCATTTAAACACTGTCCCCTGCTGAAGGTAGAAAAAACAGGTGATCAAGCAAAAGTAATTTTGAGATAGAAACTATATGAATGGTCATATTAACAAGGTCAGGTAGTAATTTATTATGTGATTCACATTGACATCCCTGACATGGAAATAAATATATATATAAGTAAGTGTGTGCGTGTATATATATATATATATATATATATATATATATATATATATATATATATATATATATATACACGCACACACTTACTTCTACTTCCAAAGTGCTCAGGAAAAGGTCATGGTGTAACAGTAACAGCAGTAAACATAGAGAGCACATGCCAAATGTAAATAAATACGTAAAAATAAAAGTCTCAGCTGGGTGTGGTGACGCACGCCTTTAATCCCAGCACTCAGGAGGCAGAGGCAGGCGGATTTCTGAGTTCGAGGCCAGCCTGCTCTACAGAGTGAGTTCCAGGACAGCCAGGACTATGCAGAGAAACCCTGTCTCGAAAAACCAAAATAAAATAAAAAATAAAAAAATAAAAATAAATTAAAAAAATAAAAGTCTCACAAAACAGATGCTGCTCTATTTAAAATAATTTGCATTTTAAAATTCAGAAATGGTTGAATACTGAAATGCAATGGCAAAAATTTTTAATTCCAATTATTATATATAAAACAATATCCCTCCTTTCTATAAAGGTGCAATATTCTTTGAACTTTAAAGTTTAGATTGAAAACTAGGTAAAGGGGTTAAAGAGACTATACAGGATACAATACGGTTATCATTCTTTATTCTGTAAGTCTCTAGACATTTCAGAGTTTCCATCTACAAAAGATATGTAAATTAAAAGGAATAATTTGGAATTCTACAAGAGTATACTCACCCAAAAAGTATAGATTACTATAATTCTCCATCATAACATCTCTATACAGTGCCCTCTGAGAATAGCTGAGACATTCCCATTCGTCCACTGAGAACTCCACAGCCACATCCTTGAATGTTAAGAGACCCTGTAATAGAAAATTAGAAATTTACCATGATGTCTGACAAACATGTTTCCTACTTAACAAAGACACAAAGAATAAGATGATATAATTTGTGATAGGGAAGAGTCATGGCAAATATTAAAGGACAAAAGTTTTCTAGAAGGGCCATAGAGGTGCAACAGAACTTAAGAATCTTCTATAGATAACATACAGAATGACATACTATAGTGTACATATTCACATCTCTGCTCTTTAGACTTGCTGATATTTTCTAAGACTAAGCAACAGACAAAGAACAGATTTACCTCCACCAATGAATGCATCTGAAAATTTTGTTTGCAAATTAGATTCTATAATGTATTTTAAAGTCCTCTAATGTATAATTTCTTTGCCAAAACCATCATGGCAGTATAAAACAGAATATGAAACCTGGCTATGAGACCTAATGCTTTCTTCTTATCTCAACATACAAGAAGAATAAAAAGCACATATGCCTAGAGTCAAGAAAATGTACCAAAATACATACAACAAAATTGAAATTTAATTTTATTAAGAGATGCTTCCTAATCCAGTCATAGACTTTAGTGTATTTTCTCTATGTGAAACAGGAGAGCAATAGACTCACAATCAGCAAAGTTTTAAAGAGTATATTGTACACATTTGAGGTCTAGGTGCAGGAATATTCCTTGATGAATTAACAAAATCCAAGTGTCACATCACACATGGTCAAGTAATGATAAGCAACACCATGCTTCAAAATTCTACCATGTCAACCATGCTCAGATGTGGACACAGGCTCAATCTTTTCAGCAGTTTGTTCTGACCTTCTCAGTTGATATCCAGGAGCCTAGGTAAAATGCTGAAATGTTCCAGAAAAAAAAAGAAGTAAAACAAGGAATGCAAAATTCTAATGCTACTATATCATAAATTGTATTCTTCCATATATTGCTCAGTCAAGTCCATATCCATGTATATGCAGATGCACATTCACAAGTGTTTTTCTAAATACCTGATCACTCCTGAAATGTAATTTATATGGCAGATGAGATCTTTCTTCTTTACTAATATAAAAGGATACATGTCTGTTTGATGTCAAAATTGGACAACATTATATTCAGTGAGTGTCATATACAGTAGATTCCCTTCCAGAATTGCATGTCTTAAGTGTAAGGAAATTTATGTCCTCTTGCTCTAATATTGAGGGAAAGTATACTATAACATGGCTGTGCTATGGTAAGTTTGCTTATCAGAAATGAAAGTGGGGATCAATCAGAGAACAGAAATATTTTAGATAACATTACCAGATGTAGAAAATTAAGGTTTTGAATGGCTCCAATAAGACATACAATTTTTAAAGAAATGTGGATATGAAACTAACCTGGGGCACATATACCAGAGAAGCAGTCATTCTTCTTGTTCTGCTCTGAGTTTCTGTCTTAGGAAAAAAGACTGGAATTCCTGACAAAATTTCAGAGTCAAAATTAATAAAACTCCCCATGGACAATGC
>LR755262.1:58471-76465 GCA_902729485.2 Mus minutoides
AAAAAAAAAAAAAAAAAAAAAAAAAAAAAAAAAAAAAAAAAAAAAAAAAAAAAAAAAAAAAAAAAAAAAAAAAAAAAAAAAAAAAAAAAAAAAAAAAAAAAAAAAAAAAAAAAAAAAAAAAAAAAAAAAAAAAAAAAAAAAACCTGCCTCAAAACATACATGAAATACAACCGGGATGATTGGGATAAAATTTTGCATAAGGAGGGAGAGGATAGGAAATAACGAGGGTAACCATGCAAGCTCTCTTGGGAGTTCAAGGTAGAAAGTCCACACTTCAAATTATAAGTAGTAGAACAAGGGCAGTACAAAACATGGATGAAAGTAAACTCCAGGAGCTTTGTAATGGCCATAATAGCAAAGAAAACAAAAAAGCAAATACTGTATTAGAAAATTATACTGTAAAGATTCTAACAACCAAGATGAGTGAAAAAATCAGGATAATTACAAGTTATTGTGATTGAAAATTCACTCACAACATTAGGATATAGAAAACAGAACTTTGAGAGCCAATAAAAAAATATAATGATGTCATGAATTTACAGTATATAAAATTCCATACAGACGAGAATAGCAATGCATAAATTTTCAAGGGAAATAATCATGACATTTTAAAGGGCATATGTCTTCATGATCCTTACTTTTGACATACAAGCTATGGTCATATTTAGCAGCAAACCTATCAATACTTCCTACTCCAGTGATGCTGTGTTTTAATTTCAGAAATATTAAATATTGTAACAAAATGTGTTCCCTGACTTAATTCTGACCCTGTCTTTAACTGGAAAGGTATATTTCTCATTCATGGATGCTGAATAAGAGGTTATTCTGGGATGTAAATAATAACCTCTTTTTACATGCATCCACTGTGAAGTGCAGGGCTTCTATATTAAAATCCGGAACTCACAGTTCCTCAAATACTCTGCTACTTCTGAATAGACATCTTTCTGCACTATTGAGACTTCCACACAAAGGTCACTATCAATTATTTTTTCAAGATTTACTTCAAATACCTATGTACTTTATTCAGACACTGGGAATCCTGATTCATAGGAGACCACAGCAGTCTCTTCTACTACTTCTTGGGATAATTTGCCAGAAAGATTGTGCTGTTCTCACATCTAAGTGCTGTAATAACATACATATATCTATTATTCTTCAATACCAGCAGAGGTTTAGAATATTCAATAGTTATAGATATTACCCCACATTTTGAAGTCAGGAGAACATAGTGTGATACATTTTAAAGCCCTAAAAGAAAGTAATTTTCAACTGTCAGTACATTCAGAAAGGTGACTGGTAAAATTGACATTCAGGAAGTGTATTGTAAAGTAGTTTAAAAATAAGACATATTTTTCATAAAAGGATCTACTTACACTCTAAACAGATGAAAATATGCACAAATAAATCAGACATGAATTTTCCATGAGGACAAAGGTAGTAGTAAATTTCATGTGAAGAATAATGAATGAGAGCACTGGGAAGGAATCATCAAATAAAACAGAAGGATGAAATATCCAACTAAAGAAAGTAAAATATGAACCATTATTCAGCAGCCACAATGCCTAAAAACCTTCTGGATTAAAAAATCTACCCTAAGAAATATAACCTCAGTAAGAACAGCATTTCACCCACCAATATTCAAAATGACTTTGCCACAGGGAAGTCTCAATAGTGCAGAGAGATGTCTATTCAGAAGCAGCAGAGTATTTGAGGAACTGTGACTTCTGGATTTTAATGTAGAATTCCCTAGTAGGAGTTTTAACAGATTAAACACATGTCTACAAAATAAAGATTGTTTTTCTCAATCTTGGTTTCTAGTTCAGAAAGAAGAAAAATGTACATTATTGAATTGAGACTGAACCAAGACAAAAGCTCACATTCTTCTCAACTGTACTTAATGTAGCTTTAACTTAGCAACAGAGGGATGCCATGAATAACAAATAATGATTAGGAGGACAAGCTGTTCTTCCAGAGGACAGGGCTTCTATACCAACAAACAAATGGCAGCCAAAATGATAACTCTACTTCCAACATATTCCATGCCCTCTTATAACCTCTGTATACATAGTACATGGGTGTACATACACATTCATGAAGTACAAATATTTGTACACATGTAATAATACTACTAAAAATAAATGAACTAGGTACAAAAAACCTTGAAAAAAATGGTGAAGCACAGAGATATCCAACTGTACTTTTCAAAGATGGTGTGGTTTTATTGAAAAAAAAATGCGTTCTTAATATTGATGTAGAGAGGTTTCAAAAACTTGAATCATAAGATTTCTATATAAGTTAGGGTAATATCCCAGTGAATATAGCTTTAAAAGACTTCAACAGCCCATCAAAATGTTCATAAATATATCCATATTGGTTGGTCTTGAGGGACTCAGACTCAATCTCACACTAGCTGGCTAGAGTGCCTAGCATGAAGAAAGCAAATTAGTGGCTGGAGAGATGATGCAGTGGGGAAGAGCAGTTACAGAAATTCTAGAGTAACTGGGTTTGAATATGAGCACCAATATCCTGGCTCACAACCATTTTTTCATTTTACTGTCAGATAATCTAATGCTCCACGTGATCTCACAGGAAGCAGACACATGTTTTTAATAGAAATACATTAGGTCAAAAGAGCCATACACATAAAAGAAAATAAAAATAACAAAACAATAAGAAATCTAGCCAAGTATGGGGGATGGATTATTTTGAAATCATCATTCTGGACGCAAGCCAGGAATGACTGTTATTTGTTCTTACATTTGTCTAAGACCAGACAAGTTGTTTCTGACCAGAATACAAAAATAATCACAAACCAAAAACAAAGGTCAGGAAAGGCAAAGTACATCCTTATGTTAACTCCTGGTAGGAATGGAAAGTTGTGCAAACTAAAAAATTGTCTATTTTGAGATTCGCAGAAATTACAAATATACTAATCATAGCCATCTTTAGCACTAAGGGATACAAGACTGTTCCAATATTTATAGATTTACCAATGTAAGACAGAAAATATCTAGAGAGTGACATAAGAAATATGCTCATATGCATAGAATTATAAAAGGCCCATGGAAAAACTTTTGCTCATTATCACGTTTTCCAAAATCTCAGAATAAGAGGAACATATACCTAAGGAGAAGCTAGAATGCCAAATCTGAACATTTTACAAAATAAGCAAAACTGAGAGGAATCCAGTTTCCTCAGGAAGGAAATAAGGGTGTCCACTATGTCCACAATAACTTCGTATATTGGACAGATACTTACCCAGGTTCAGTGGCAAAGCAAAAAGGCTTAATGCAAAAGGACAAGCAGATGCATGAGAGCAACTATGCCAAATTATAAAAAATATAATTCCCAACTTCAAAAATTATAAAGTGTTCCATGAGAAAGGTCAGGTCTAATAATCCTTAATACAAGCCATAAATGCCAATCTCAAAATAACTTGTTTTTTTATATATCAACAAAATGAGAGTAAACACACAGCAGACCACTAAAACTCATCATAGTATTTTTAAGTATCACAAATGCATTGTTCATAGCATCCCTAGAGCAAAATTCTGCTGTGGCAGGTACAGAGGAAGAATAATCACCAATTACCTGAGCCAAATGTGGACCCAGAGTACCAAATTACCATGTTGCCTGGTATGGTGTATCTGTAAAGTGATGTAGCATGGACCATGACAGGTGCCAGGAAAGGACAGTAACAGGCTGTTTGATGTCCTACTTTGTCTTCTCTAAAACTAATGGTTTATGGGAAAAAATCTTGCTGCCTATGAGAGTTTTCAGCAAAGTGTATAACATGAACTTAACATAGTTCGTCAGAATTTATACAACTTTGGATACCTAGAAAGTGGAGAAGGTTTGGAAATGGTGACAGAAGTATATAAAACACTCTGTTTAACTAAACAGATTATATATACACATTGGCTGATCCTGTGTTTCAGCCTTGCCCACAAAGTTCTTTCTTGGATCACAGCTGCATGTTTACTTCCCTGGTTCCCCCCACTCCCCAAAAAGAACATTGCAGTATTGTAAAATCAGTTTTCTATATAATGAAATGCTTTCTGTTTAAATTTTTGGCAAACTCCTGAGGACAAAATATGTAAAAAATTCACTGGAATCCTGGCCAACAGTTTAAACAGATCAGAGTAGGCCACTGACTCACAACCCTTTGCTACATGTACAAATACTCACAGTTTGTTTACCTAGTTCTGTTCAAAACATAACTTGGTGCTGCTTTCAGCCTGTCTCAGAGAACATTTTCATGCAATGGCCAACAGTTATTTCTGGGACTCATGAATAGTGACACATGGAGAATGAGTGAGTGCTCATTGTATAACCATGAAGATGAAATCTACATGGGCTGGTTTAAACCCCAGGAAATGCCGGGAGGTGGTGGTGCATGCCTTTAATCCCAGCACTTGGGAGGCAGAGGCAGGTAGATTTCTGAGTTTGAGGCCAGCCTGGTCTACAGAGTGAGTTCCAGGACAGCCAGGGCTACATAGAGAAACCCTGTCTCAAAACAAAACAAAACAAAACAAAAACAAAAACCCAGGAAACAACACAAGTAGGCACAAAGAGAACAATAAGGGTTAGCAGAACAATAAGGAGGTTATCTATGGTACACATAATACACTACAGAATTTTCATGTAAATACTCAGGAGAAAACTAACTTTACAAGGAAGAACATGGAATACACAGAACATCCCCAGCTACATAGGGCCTGGATTATCCCAACTGTGACTCGACATATATACAGAACCGAATGATCACCAGAACACAGAACTCTCAGCATGATAGATATACAGGCAATATAGCAGCAGATACCGAAAACAACCATAATAATGACCATGTGAATTTCACTAAACTACCACAAGTATGTTACCTAACTGGCAATCTCATCAACCAAAGGCCACAGGAAAAGTATATATTCAGATAAAGAAAATATAAACGTGACTTAATTCTTTCCCATTATCTAATGATTCACAACCTGCAATTCCTAGAAGAGTTAGCTGATAAAAAGAATGAGCAGTTTAAAACATACAAAAGTGTAAAAATCAAAATTATAGAAAAAAAACCCCACAGAGCAGATATACTATGTTGCTTTTTATGTTATGATATAGTACACAGAATGTGTAAAACATAAACAAAATGGGCATAATGGAATTAAATAATGAGTTCAATGAAGAAACATGATTTGAAAAGATTGTGCTAAATTAAAAGACAGTTCCCGTGGATAAGCATATATTTAAAATGCTCCATACTGTACAGCATGAAAAAAATGCCCACCTAATATGCACTGAAATCCCCTCTCTATGTTAGTTTCCACACTTAAGGTTCTCTAGAACAACAGATTTAAAACACTTCTGACATACTAAGAAATTTGTATTGAAGTCCCGAGGACATTATTTTAGGAAATGGCAGATGTGATCATGAAAAGAATAAAATCTATAGAAACTACACACAGTCTCAAAGGTAGAATATTCAGAAAATAAACCTAGAGATACAACTTTTCCTGACTTTAAAAGAGTATAAACTGAATGAAAATCATTTGTATTGGTATGAAGACAAAATAAAGAGATGAAAAGGATGGGGGTATCATTATTATCATGAACAGTAATAAATAATACATTTTAGAAGACTGTAGAACAGCTTTTCCCAACCTGTGGGGTTTGATCCTAGGAGTGAAGTGTGGGCTGAATGACACTTTCACAGGGATTTTCTAAGACCCTTGGAAAATACACATTTCCAATGGTGTTAAGAACTGATACATCCCTCCTCTGTTCATTTCCAGTATGGTCTGCTCACATGCAGACATAAACACATATACATACATGGAACTGAAATAAAGGTTGCAGGACTAAAGTGATACAGCCTTAGAAATATTGAGAATGACAGGTGTAGAATCCTTTCTAGAGAAACAGAATGTGACAAAAGCACTCTTATGTCTCCTTCACACTTTCATTATTATTAAGTTTTTTCTTTGGAGTTTGAATTTCACATGATAGGCACCAGTGTTTTTCAACATGTATGAAGTAGTTTGTATTTGCACATGCTATAAATTGAGGTTAGCAACAGCTCTCTGGAAATTAAGTCATGGATATTTGGCAGCCTCCATGTGGGTGCAAGGACCTGAGCCCATGCTGTATTTTAGACAAAGTAAGGGTTACTTGTGAAGGTAACACCCAAAAAATTAACTATGCATGGAGAGACCAAGTTGGTTTCTACACAGAATCACCAATCAACCCCCAGGTTCTAGTGTCTGAACTGAAAGGTACTTGACAGGCTTGCAAAAGAGATACATAAAAATAAACTCAACCACAACAGATTGATCTAAAATCAGTCCTGCCTGTAAAGATACTAGGGAAATGGTGACACAAGCCTCATCAGAGTAACCAACCTACATCTGATTTGACTTAAGGCCCATTCAATGAGAGGGAATCCATCCATCATACTGCTTGGGTGATCACCAACCAAAGACTACATAGCCCCAGATACAACTGGCATAAATAAAAGAAAACTAATGATAAAACGATGCCTAATGATGTTCTACAATACTCATACATCAGTTAGTTATTTAGCTTTCACTGGATAGGTTGCCAGTTAAAACACATAGGAACAACTAAAAGACCCTACAGCCAGACATTAAGAAAAATGAGAGACCTTGGACAATCACATAGCTTTAAATGAGCTGTCTCCATCTGTTCCATTCTCTCATACATCAGGGAGCACAAAGAAGAGGCAGAAGGAGTCCTCTATGACAAAGAAGACACAGAAAACTTAGAAAAAAAGGTCCTTTAAAACAACTGAGCAGAGACCATTCTGCACAGGCCAGCTTGTGGACCGCAAAGGGTGAGTGCGCAAACTGCTGAGCAACACAGCTGCTGACACAGACCCAGCTTTGGGCTCTAGACATCCAGGCACCCTTCCTGCCTGAGGAGAGGTCTGCCTGGAAGGGCTTTCCCTGCCAGAACTTGTGAGAGAGCCATCTTGGGTCCCAGGTCCCTCAGAGACCAATCTGCGTAGGTCAGCTCACGGACTGCAAACAATGACTGAGCAGACCTCCTCGGAAGCAAAAGAGCTTCTGGGATAGGCCCAGTTTCAGGCACTAGACATCTGGGCACCTTTCCCGCCTGAGAAGAGGTGTCTGCCCAGAGGGCTTTGCCTGCCAGAGCTCTGGAGGGAGCGAACCTGGATCCTGGGTCCCACAGAAAGCAGTCTGCACAGGCCAGCTCACAGACTGCAAACAGTGACTGAGCAGACCTCCTCAGAAGCAACAGAGCTTCTGGGATAGGCCCAGTTCCGGGCACTAGACATCTGGGCACCTTTCCCGCCTAAGAAGAGGTGTCTGCCCGGAGGGCTTTGCCTGCCTGAGCTTGGGAGGGATCGAACCTGGATCCTGGGTCCCTCAGAGACCAGTCTGCGCAGGCCAGCTTGTGGTCTGCAAAGGGTGAGTGAGAAAACTGCTGAGCAACACAGCTGCTGAGACAGATCCAGCTTTGGGCTCTAGACATCCGGGCACCCTCCCTGCCTGAGGAGAGGTCTCTGCCTGGAAGGGCTTTCCCTTCCAGAACTTGTGAGAGAGCCATCTTGGGTCCCAGATCCCTCAGAGAGCAGTCTGCACAGGTCAGCTCACAGACTCCAAAGGGTCCCACAGAGACCAGTCTGTGCAGGTCAAAGTGCAGACTGCAGAAAAAACACAGCTTCTGGGACAGGCAGAAGGAACATAGCTTCTGGGACAGACCCAGTTTCAGGCTCCAGACATCTGGGCACCTTCCCAGCCTGAGAACAGGTGTCTGCCCAGGAGGGTTTTGCCTGTCTGAGCTCGTGAGGGAGCCAACTTGGGTCCTGGATCCCTCAAAGACCAGTCTGTGCAGGTGAGTGACCGCAGAGGCAACACATCTTCTAGGACAGGCCCTATATAGGGCCTTCAAATTTGCCCAAGAGGCAGGTTTGAACACCAAAACTCTGTGCACCTTCCCTGCAAGAGGAGAGCTTGCCTGCAGAGACTCCGCCGACCGCTGAGACTCAGGAGAGAGCTGGGCTCCCAGGACTGCTCACAGAGGCCAACAGAATCACAGGAGGAACAAGCTCCAAACAGAGACAACTATAACAACCAACTCCAGAGATTACTAGATGGTGAAAGGCAAGCATATGAATCTTAATAACAGAAACCAAGACCACTCACCTTCATCAGAACCCAGCACTCCCACCGCAGCCAGTCCTGGATACCCCAACACACCTGAAAAGCAAGACTCTAATTTAAAATCATATCTCATGGTACTGGTGGAAGATATTAAGAAGGACATTGAAAAGCACATTAATAACTCACTTAAAGAAATGCAGAAGAACACTGCTAAAGAGGTAAAAGTCCTTAAAGAGGAAACACAAAAATTCCTTAAAGAACTACAGGAAAACAACACCAAACAGGTAATGGAATTGAACAAAACCATCCAGGAAATAGAAACAATAAGCAAAACAAGTGAGACAACTTTGGAGATAGAAACACTAGGAAAGAAATCAGGAACTATAGATGTGAGCATCAGCAACAGAATACAAGAGATGGAAGAGAGAATCTCAGCTGCAAAAGATTCCATAGAGAACTTGGGCACAACAATCAAAGAAAATGCAAAATGCAAAAAGATCCTGACTCAAAACATCCAGGAAATCCAGGACACAATGAGAAGACCAAACCTACGGATAATAGGAGTAGATGAAAAAGAAGATTTTCAACTTAAAAGGCCAGCAAATATCTTTAACAAAATAATAGAAGAAAACTTCCCAAACCTAAAGAAAGAGATGCCCATGAACATAGAAGAAGCCTACAGAACTCCAAATGGACTGAACCAAAAAAGAAATTCCTCCAGACACATAATAATCAGAACAACAAATGCACTAAAAAAAGATAGAATATTAAAAGCAGCAAGGGAAAAAGGTCAAGTAACATATAAAGGCAGGCCTATTAGAATTACACCAGACTTCTCACCTGACACTATGAAAGCCAGAAGACCCTGTACAGATGTTATACAGACCCTAAGAGAACACAAGTGCCAACCCAGGTTACTATATCCAGCAAAACTCTCAATTACCATAGATGGAGAAATCAAAGTATTCCATGATAAAACCAAATTCACACAATATCTTTCCACGAATCCAGCCCTTCAAAGGATAATAAAGGAACTACACCATAGAAAAAACTAAAAAGTAATCCTTCAACAATCCTAAAAGAAGACAGTCCCAAGAACAGCATCCCAACTTTAACAACAAAAATAACAGGAAGCAACAACTACTTTTCTTTAATTTCTCTTAACATCAATTGACTCAATTCCCCAATAAAAAGACATAGACTAATAGACTGGCTACACAAACAAGACCCAAGGTTTTGCTGCTTACAGGAAACACACCTTAGGGAAAAAGACAGACACTACCTCAGGGTGAAAGGCTGGAAAACAATTTTCTAAGCAAATGGTCTGAAGAAAAAAGCTGGAGTAGCCATTCTAATATCAGATAAAATTGACTTTCAACCCAAAGTTATAAAAAAAGACAAAGAGGGGCACTTCATCCTCATCAAAGGTAAAATCAACCAAGATGAACTCTCAATTCTGAATATCTATGCTCCGAATATAAGGGCAGCCACTTTCATTAAAGAAACTATAGTAAAGCTCAAAGCACTCATTGCACCTCACACAATAATAGTGGGCGACTTCAATTATGGACAGACCCTGGAAACAGAAACTAAACAGAGACACATGGACACTAACAGAAGTCATGAAACAAATGGATTTAACAGATATCTACAGAACATATTATCCTAAAACAAAAGGATATACCTTCTTCTCAGCACCACACGGTACCTCTTCCAAAATTGACCATATAATTGGTCACAAAACAGGCCTCCACGGATACAAAAACATTGAAATTATCCCATGCATCCTATCTGACCACCATGGACTAAAGCTGATCTTCAATAACAACATAAATAATAGAAAGCGAACATTCTCATGGAAACTGAACAACAATCTATTCAATGATTCCTTGGTCAAGGATGAAATAAAGAAATTAAAGACTTTCTAGAGTTTAATGAAAATGAAGCCACAACATACCCAAACTTATGGGGCACAATGAAGGCAGTCCTAAGAGGAAAACTCATTGCCCTGAGTGCCTCCAAAAAGAAACTAGAGAAAGCATACACTAGTAGCTTGACAGCACACCTAGAAGCTCTAGAACAAAAGGAAGCAAATTCACCCAAGAGGAGTAGATGGCAGGAAATAATCAAACTCAGGCCTGAAATCAACCAAGTAGAAACAAAAAGAACTATTCAAAGAATCAACCAAACCAGGAGCTGGTTCTTTGAGAAAAATCAACAAGATAGATAAACCCTTAGCCAGACTCACTAGAGGGCACAGGGACAGTATCTTAATTAACAAAATCAGAAATGAAAAAGGAGACATAACAACAGAACCTGAGGAAATCCAAAACATCATCGGATCCTACTAAAAAAGGCTATACTCAACAAAGCTAGAAAACCTGGAGGAAATGGACAATTTCCTAGACAGATAGCAGGTTTCTGAGAAACCACCAAATTGATTTCCAAAGCAGTTGTACAAGTGTGCATTCCCACCAGCAAATTAAATGTTCCTCTTGCTCCTCATCCTCATCAGCATGAGATTTTTATCTTAGCCATTTTGATGGAAACTTAGAGATGTTTTGATTTGCATTTCCTTGACGAATATGGATTTTGAACAAGTATTTGAGTGCTTCTCAGCCATTTAAGATTCCTTCATAGAGAATTCTCTGTTTATCTCTGTGAACCATTTTTAATTGGGGTACTTGAGTTGTTGCTGTCTTAACATCTTGAGTTCTTTGTAAATTTTGGATATTAGCACTCTGTCAGATGCAGGGTTGGTGAAGATCCTTCCCCAATCTGTAGGCTGCCCATTTGTCCTATTGAGATTGTCCTTTGCCTTACAGAAGCTTTGCAGTTCCATAATGTCCCATTTATCAACTTTGGGTCTTAGAGTCTGAGTCATTGGTGCCCTGTACCAATGCTTTCAAGTGTATTTAACACTTTCTCTTTTATGAGATTTAGTGTATACAGTTTTATGTTGTGGTCTTTGATCTATTTAGACTGGAATTTCATGCAGGGTGATAACTATGGGTCTATTTTCATTCTTCTACATGAAGGTGTCCAGTTAGTCCAGCACCAGTTGTTGAAGATGATTTTATATTTCCATTGTATGGTTTTGGCTTCTTCATTTAAAAACAAATCAAGTGTCCATAGGTGTGTGGGTTAATTTCTGGGCCTTCAATTCAATTCCATTGATCATCGTGTCTGTTTATGCATCAATACGATGCAGTTTAACCAGTATTACTCTGTGGTATACCTCGAAGTCAGGGATGGTGATTTTTCCCAAAGATTTTTTTTTTTTTTTTTTATTGTTCAGGATCGTTTTGGATATACTGGGTTTTTGTTGTACCATATGAAGTTGTACATTGCCCTTTCAATGTCTATAAAAAATTGTGTCAGAATTTTGATGGGAATTGCATTGAATTTGTAAATTTCTTTTGGTGAGATGGCCATTTTCAATATGATAATCCTACCTATCCACATACATGGGAGATCTTTTCATCTTCTGGTATCTTCTTCAGTAGCTTTCTTCAGGGACTTGAGGTTCTTGTCTCACAGATCTTTTACTTGCTTGGATAGAGTTAACCAAGATGTTTCATATTATCAATGGCTATTGTGAAGGATTTTGCTTCCCTAATTCCATTTTTAGCTTGTTTGTCATTTGTATTAAGCAATGCTACTGATTTCAGAGTTAATTTTGTTACTAACGACTTTGTTGAAGGTGTTTATCAGCTGTAGGAGTTCTCTGGTAGAATTTTTGGGATTGCTTATGTATACTATCACATTCACAAATAGTGGTACTTTGACTTCTTCCTTTCCAATTTTTATCCCCTTGATGTCCTTTAGTTGTCTTATTGCTCTGGCTAGAATATCAAGTACTCTATTGAAGAGATAATGAGACAGTGGGCAAACTTGTCTTTGATTTTACTGGAAATGCTTTCAGTTTCTCTTCATTTAATTGGATGTTAGCTATTGGCTTGCTGTATATTGCTTTGATTATGTTTATTTGTATGGCCTGTATTCCTGACTTCTCTAATACCATTAGCATGAAGGGGTATTGGATTTTATCAAAGGTTTTTTTCAGGATCTAATGAGATAACCATGTGATTTTTCTTTTCTTTCAGTATGTTTATATGGAGGATTACTTTGTTTTCGTATATTTAACCATCCCTGTATCCCTGGGGGAAAGCCTACTTGATCTTTATGGATGATATGTTTGATGTGTTCCTGGATTTAGTTTGTATTTTATTGAGTATTTTTGCATTAATGTTCACAAGAAAAATTAGTCTGAAATTCTCTTTCTTGAGTCATTTTGTGAATGAGATATCAGGGTGTTATTAGATAACAGAATGAAATAGGCATAGTTTTATCTGTTTCTACTTTGGGGACTAGTTTGAGATGTATTGGTATTAGCTCTTCCTTGAAAGTATAATTCTGTCAGGCAGTGGTGGTGCACGCCTTTAATCCCAGCACTTGGGAGGCAGAGGCAGGTGGATTTCTGAGTTCAAGGCCAGCCTGGTCTACAGAGTGAGTTCCAGGACAGCCAGGGCTATATAGAGAAACCCTGTCTCAAAAAACAAAAAAGGAAGGAAGGAAGGAAGGAAGGAAGGAAGGAAGGAATTCTGCACTAAAACTATGTAGCCCTGAGCTGTTGTTGTTTGGGATATTTTAGTGACTGCTTCTATTTCTTTAGAGGTTGTAGTGATGTTTAAATACTTGATCTAATCTTGATTTAACATTGGTAAGTGGTATCTGTCTAAAAAAAAAAAATCATCCACTTCATTCATTTCTTCCCTGCCCAGAGATCACTAAGTAGAGAATTGTTCAGATTCCATGAGTGTGTAGGCTTTCCAGTGGTTCTACTATTTTTGAAGTCCAGCTTTAATTCTTTGTGGTCTGATAAGGTAAAGGCATAATTTATCTTTTCTTGTATCTGTTGAGGCTTGCTTTGTGACTAACTATATGGTCAATTTTGGTGAATACTTTGATGGGGCTTTGAGCAGAATGTAAAGTGAATAATTTAAAAATTAAAGTGAATTTTAAAAAGTATTAATATGTAACCCTTTCTGATCTTGAACATTAAAACATTCTATGTAGATCACTCCAGCTTCCATTCCAGAGCCTGCACCTGCTTCTCCTGGGCTAGTAGTACTAAAGACTTTATACTACCACATCTGATACATTTGTAAGTTTTAAATTGTTGCAGTATATTTGAGAAAACATTTCTTGTGACTTTCCTGATTACATCTGTTAAAAATTGTACCCCAACCCCAGTGGGGCATTCACTCATCCTCTTTGTTGAATTAGCATTGTGGAGACTGACACTCATGCATTTGTTTAGCATGGAATTTTTTTCCATTTTCTAATTTGTAAAATGTTAGACTTAGTTATCTGTCTCACCTTTGTTATGAGGGATGTTTTCTTCTCTTTTGCCCATTAGAGCTTTTATATTGGAAAAAGGTGTTATTTTTCCCACAGGCTTTTGAATCAATTGGCATGGTCATATTCTTTTTCTCACTGAGCCTAAATATGAGGTGAAATAATTTGATGTGTTCTATGTGTTGAAACAGTTTTGCATCTATTGCATAAAATCAATAGATGTTTCTGTGTCTGTGTACCTTAGAAAAAAATCTGTGTCTACTTCCATCCTTGAAACTTGTCTGTGATTTTTCTTTGCAAGGATAATTTCTCTTGGATTCTTCTATGTATACTTTGCTCTAATTGTGATCTCCAAGGATGCTCTCATAAATGGTCCATGTTATTTCATAACTTTCTTCAAGTTCTCTTTTCATGAAATTTTGAGCCAGTTGTTCTTGATGCAGTAACATGGTTGTCAGGTCCTTTCTTTCACCACTTTAAATATATCCTTCCATACTTTCCTGTAAGTGGGACTGATGTAAAATCATATGCTCTTATTTGGGTTTGGGGTGTTTATATGAGGATTGTTTTTCTTCTAATCAGAGTTGTATCAATTTTACTTTTGATACCTTAGTGTGAAATATCAATTACAGTTCTGGTATTGTTCCTAAGACAGAAACTCAGATAGGAGTAACAAATTTATCTCTGATAACTGCAACCAAGGCAAGTTTCATGTCCACAGTTCTTTGAAAATTTTTTATTTGAAAAGCATTCAGTCTTTAATTTACTGCTTCTTGTGATATCTTCTAAACTGCTTCCTACCTGTTTCTTCAATGTGATTATCAAGAATAAGACTTTAAGTCTTGTCTCCAATGTAGCACAACCTTGACTCAATTGTAGCATTCTTCATTTGTAATTGTGAAAGCAAATATTATTCATAAAACTTATAGGGCTGTGATAGGCAGCCTGGTTTCTCGTTGAGCTAAGGCTTGAAAGTCCATTGATGCTGCAGGTAACCTAAGACCTGCATTTCTGAATTTGTTTCTTTGTAGGAGATAATACAAGAATATATTGATTCACAGTTGCTAGAGAGGATGGACTTGGGTCCTTATATATTCACAAAGAAGAAAGGCTTACTTTACCACACAGGTTGCATTTCAGGAATGACCTTCCAGAACCAGGTTCATTTAGTGGACTTGGAAACATGAACTTTTTGCTGACATCACAGATCCATTTAAGGAGAAGTACATTTAAAGACTAACTGTCTTGAATCCTAATAGTAAACATTTAACTTTTTAGAGTGTACAGGCACCTGAAGGAATATGGCTTGCTCTTATTATAAAATTGATGTTTCTGTGAAGAGATGCAGATTGTAGGTTCCCCCCCCTTTGGCATTCAATATCACAGGAGTTATCATGTGCTTATGAATTTGCTAACACCTGAAATCTACTCATCTCTGGTGCATATAGGCTTAGATTTTTATAAAACCCACTTTAATAAGTGTTCTCAAATGCTTCAACCCACCAGTGTCCAAAAGTAGGTGAGAAAAGATGTTAAATAGTAGATGTAGATTTGTTTAGAAGTAATTATTTGGGGATGATTTCAATATCCATTGGTCATGATAGCTAAACATTCCAGTTAAGTAGTGTCAGAATACCAAACATGAATCACCAGCAGTGCCATCATCAAGAAGATCACCAACCATGAGCAAGCAGTCTTTGTATTAGAGACGAAAGGACAATTCAAAAATCACTAATTATAATATACCATATAAAACAAACTGGAAGACATGATCATCTCATTACATGCTGAAAAGGTCTTTGACAAAATCTAACACCAATTTTACCATAAAAGTCCTGTAGAAGTAAAAGATAAAACATTTCCACATATAATAAAGGCAATTTACAGCAAGCCTAAAGCCAATATCAAAGGAAATGGAGAGAAACTCAAAGAAATTCCACTAAAATCAGAAACAAACTAGGCTGTTCACTCTCTCCATGTCTATTCAATAGAATCACTGAATTCTTACCTAGAGTCCTAAGAAAACTGAAGGAGACAAAATACACATCTGGATTACAAAGGAAGAAGTCAAATATTCTTATTTTCAAATGATAAGATAGTATATATATATATAAGTGACCCAAACATTCCACCAAGGAATTATTAGAACTGATAATACCGTTGGCGAAAACAGCTGAATACAAAATTAACACACAAAAATCAATAGCCTCCCTATATAAAAATGACAAATGGATTTTAAACAGATAAATCAGGAAAAATACTTTTCACAGTTACCTCAAATAATATAAAGTATGTTGATAACTCTGTAAGCAACTGAAAGATTTGTATATAAAAACTTCAATTCTTTGAATAAATTGAAGATGATATTAAAAGAGATTGAATGATCTATCAAGCTCATGGATCAAGAGGATTAAGATATTCAAAAGGCCATCCAACCAAAAGCAATCTTCAGATACAAGACATCCCTCATCCAAATTCCAACACAAGTCTTTGCAGATTTTAAATGGACACATTCACTTTCATATAAATAAACAACAGAAAAAAATGTAAAATACCTAAAACAACCCTGAACAACAAAAGAACTTCTGGAGTTTTCAACATTCCCAATTTTAAGTTTTCTTAAAAACTGCAGTATAAAAACCTCAAAATATTGGCAGAAAAAGAAATATTGATCAATGAAAATGAGTTGAAGACCTAGACATAAATACATATGTCCACATGATTTCTGATAGAGAAGGCAGAAATACAAATGAAAAAGATAGCATCTTCAACAAATAGTACTGATCTAACTATATCTAGAAGAATGAGAATGGATACAAATAGTTATACCCAGATCACAAGGTCTCCATAGACCACTAGAGACCACCAGGAATCCAGTTCCTATGGAAAAGTAAAGAGTCTTTATTCTTTTTTTTTTTTTTTAATTTTTTAAAATTTATTTCTTATATGTAAGTACACTGTTGCTGTCTTCAGACACTCCAGAAGAGGGTGCCAGATCTCGTTACGGATGGTTGTGAGCCACCATGTGGATGCTGGGATTTGAACTTATCACCTTCGGAAGAGCAGTCGGGTGCTCTTACCCGCTGAGCCATCTCACCAGCCCCAAGAGTCTTTATTCAAGCTCAAGCTCTGACCCTCCAACCTCTCCAATACATTGGATGAGTGTGGAAAGTCCCAAGCTGGTGAAGCCTTGCCTTATTATCACCTTTACAGCAGGGTAGGGGATTTTCCAACATGGCAGTTACATCATTGATTAATAATTGAAAATTGCACCTTGCACATTTCTATTAACCAGTACTGATTTTAGCTGGTATGAAAAGTGGTTGCTAGCTTTGAGACCTCTAAAACTTTAGGTACTTTCCTCCTAAGAGCTAATTGGCTATCACTAGGGGTGGAGTGGCTATGTCTCAATTCCTGGGAAAAGTTGGGGTGTTTTGAGTAACTGAGTTCAATCTAAGGGCAAGTTAAACATAAAATGGGGTCTAAAATAAACTGGAGTTTGTGCAGCTAAGCAGGGCCCTTCACTTAAAACCGAGCACAAACCTCAAGTGCAAGTGGATTAAAGACCTCAATTAAAACCAAATATATTGAATCTGACAGATACAGTGAAGAAGAAAAGAGAACATACTGTCACAGGAGACTTTCTTTAAATCACAGGAAAAAAAAAACCTATCAATAGGATAAGTGCTGAAACAACAATAAATGGGACCTCAGGAAACTGAAACACTTCTTTATCCTTTGGACAAAACAGCAGCCTCGACAATGAGAAAAGATTTTACCAATTCCACATCAAATAGAGAACTAATATCCAAAACATATAAAGAACTCAAGAAACTAAATGTCAAAAAACAAATAATCCAATTTAAAAATGAGTAAAACTCATTTGTAAATCTAAAGAGAGCATTCTAAATGGAGAAAACTCAAACAGCCAAGAAACACTTAAAATCTGTTCACTAACTCTTAGCCTTCAGGGAAATGCAAATCAAAACTAACTTGAGATCCCATCTTGTACTTGTCAGAATAGCTAAAATCAGTAACACAAGTGACAGCTTAGGCTGGAGAGGATGTGGAGTAATAAAAAACATTCCTTCATTGCTGAAGGGAGTCCAGTCTTGTACAATCACTAATGAAGTCAGTGTCACAGTTTCTCAAATTGATGGAAATCAAACTATTTCATGATCTACGCAAATCACTCTAGGGTATATACCAAAAGGATATTCCAATCTATGTTCAACCATGCTCACTGCATCTTTATCCATAATACCCGGAAATTGGGATCAACCTACATGACCCTCAACAGAAGAATAAATAAGGACCATGTGGTACATTTACACATTTACACAAAGCAAAACTACTCTGCTATTACAAAAAAAAAAAAAAAAAAAAAAAAAAAAAAAAAAAAAAAAAAAAAAAAAAAAAAAAAAAAAAAAAAAAAAAAAAAAAAAAAAAAAAAAAAAAAAAAAAAAAAAAAAAAAAAAAAAAAAAAAAAAAA
>LR753078.1:9991-22968 GCA_902729485.2 Mus minutoides
AGGACTCCCAAGGTAGGAGCTAGAGAAAGTACCCAAGGAGCGGAAGGGGTCTTCAACCCTCTAGGTGGAAGAATAACATGAACTAACTAGTTCCCCCTGCGCTCATGTCTCTAGCTGCATATATGGAAGAAAATGGCCTAGTTGGTCATCATTGGGAGGAGAGGCCCCTTGGTCATACAGACTCTATATGCCCCAGAACTTGGGAATGCCAGGGCCATTACGTGGGAGGGGGTGGGTAGGGGAGCAGGGCGGGGACGCGGGAGGGTAAGGGAAAATTTCTGGATAACATGTGAAATGTAAATGAAGAAAATATCTAATAAAGAGGAAAAAAAAAAAGAGAAAGACGACAGACAGGCAAATCAAATGGCATAGAAATATTGACGGGGCCATAAGTGGTGAAGAATTGGTCCACTCACCTATGACATGGAAATAATACTCAACCTTATAAGACTGTGGTTATAATCATGTGAAACTTCATGCTCATAATTAGCAAAAGCATTCCACACAGTTAAATGGAGAGTAAACAAAATCCACAATGGTAGCAGACAGCCTGTGACAGCAAAGGGCATGTGAGGCTGGAGCATCAACTAAGAGCCAGAGTTTGAGAGATGCTATGGGTTGGTAGTCTAATGGACTCGACCCCTCAGCTTACTGAAAGCAACTGTGCCAACATTCACAAACATTCTGCAAAGAAACTAGAGCAGAGAGCATGTCACATTCCCTTTCAGGTTTCATGGCTAGTAAAAGGGGAACGTTATAGACAGTTGGGACTTATTTAAAGGAGCTTTGCATTTAATGACTAAAAGGAAAGATGATAGTTTTGAGGTTGTTTTTTATTTTTCTTCCACAGTAATTAGTGAACACCAGAGGCAGCAACTGACATCTGTGAGCTACTCCTCCCGCTATACTCTGAGCCTCTTTTATGAAGTAGGCATGAAGATTGATGTCCCTTGGTCCTGCCGCTACCTCAGCAGTCACCCCTGCATATGTTTCATCTCCATTGATAATAAGAAGCGCAATATAGGTTAGTACTCTCATGATTTCCCTTAAACATAGGAGCAGTGGTGGGTGTCGGTTGAGGAAAATGGTGTTTGAGTGTTCCCACAGTGAGCAGACAAGTGTTTAACTCCAAGCCACAGGGGATAAAACTTACTGTCTCATTTGCTTAGTTATGAAATGCACAGCACAACCAGAAAGGTTTCTCAGACAATCATCAATCGCGGGGATCGTATTATTGAGTTCATAAAAATAGTGTCTGAAAGTTTAAGATTTCAAAGTGACCTATGTTCTATTGCATTAATTTGGATTGATGTATACACAAATGTTTTTCTCATTGTCTGTTTTTTAGTGAGATTCCTTTGGAGTATTTGTTTGTTTGTTTGTTTNCTTTTGGTAGAAAACAGTTTTAAAACTTAAGTTTGATTTACAAAACCATGTCTTTTAGAGGCAGAAGCAGCCAACCCGGCCTTCAGAAGGAAGGAACAGGAGGAGGAAGGGAGGAAGAGAGGGAGGGAGGGAGGCAGGGAGGGAGGGAGGGAAGGAGGGAGGGAGGGAGGGAGGGAAGGAGGGAAGGAGGGGAGAGAAAGAGTAAGAGAAATTAAGTAAGAAAGGAAGGAAGAAAAAAGAGAGGAAGGAAGGGAGAGAGAGAAGGAAGGAGGGAGGAAGGAAGAAAGATTGAGTCACAAGAAAAAGTAAGTAACTGATTTCATTTTAGAAAAGAAAATGAGTATGCGTTTGTAGTTGAGAAATTTTGGTGATGCCTAGGGTAATGCTCTTCATAAATAAACTCCAAAGATCTAAGATGCCAAACCTCGCAAGAGGAATTGCTCTGGAGTTTGTTATGGTGTTTCAGTGCACAGCGATGCTTTCATCAGTCCATTAGTTAGAAGTCTTGCCTGATAAAATCACCGACTAATGTCTCTTGGCTTGCCAGAATTTTATGATAGGCCAAGGCTGCTTTTTCTATCAGAGCACACAATCTAAGAAAAATGTTTCTTTTATAACTTAAAACTCCCCAAGGGCTGTGCTGCTTATGTTAACATGATACCACATCTATATACAATCAGCAGCTCATGAAATGCCCTGTAACAGCTATGGATGTTAGCTGTTACATGTGATCGTCAAAACTCTATAGCTGCTTTGTTCTGAGGACATGAAAATAATTCCTGATCCTCTCAAGTTATATACCATGAATAAGACATTATCTTTGGGGGTGTACCTATGTAAGATGGAATATCTATTAGGATATATATTTAGCTATACATCACAGAAAAAATAGGCATGTTTAAACAACATGAGGTCATTTAATAATCCGCTATGAAAAATTGATCTATTTCTTAGATTGATATCTTGGAAACAGAGAGTGCCTCTCAGTGGTAGAGCATTTGTCTGATACAGACAACGCTCTAGGTTAAATCTGTAGCACAAAATAAAATGAAGAAAAAATTCATAGATTACACTCTATGCCGATCAGTATTTTTATTACTATGACAAATACCCAAGAGTTCAACTTCTAATGAGGCTGACTGTCATGGCATATGTTCTCTCACAGATAGATACAGATGTGTGCACACATGTTTAGAGACAAGAGTCTCATTATGTAACCCTAGATAGCCCAGAACTCACTATGTAGACCAGGCTAACCTGGAACTTCATAGATAATCTGCCTGTCTGCTTCCTGAGTGCCGGAATTACAGGCTCTGCTGCCATACCCAACCTATCTTCCCATTTTTATATCTACGCCAAACTGAAAAGGGAACTGTGAGAGGGAAAAACAAAACAAAACAAAACAAAACAAAACAAAACAAAACAAAACAGGATTTAAGAAGGAGCCATACAATATGTGAGACATGAAAGTGGGAATTACCCAGGGACAAGAAGGCACAGTGAAAAAAAGAGCAGTCAGGGACAGAGGGTCAAGGAGAGCACAATGAGGATGAAAATGTCATATGAATACCTGATACTTTGTCTCAAAGTTTTTTAAAGAGTGGATGATGGCAGAGCAAACTTATCCACCTCATAGAGAACAAGATGCTAACATAAGGAATTGGCTGGCTTTTTTGTCCCTCCTCTTTTACTTCTCATTTTTCATCCTATTAGGTATCCTGTCACTCACTCATTAGTGTCTGGAAGCATCCTCACAGACACATGCACAGGGGATCTACCCTAACCTCCCAGGCAATTCTCAATCCAGTGAAGTTGACAAACAGCACTCCCTGTCACAAAACACTCATCCCAATGAAATGATATTTGGAGATTTAGTTCAGGTCATAATGATTACATGGAGTCCTAAGGGTGATATCTTAGCCCAATAGGACAACAGCCTTATACAAACAAAAGAGAAAAGCTTCCCTTCTCTCTATTGCTACTTTCATATAGCAAGAGAACTGTATGACAGGGATGTAGAAAAACAGCAGGTACTGTATATCAGGAAGCAAGCTCTCACCAGGAACCAGCTCTCAGGCTTGAAAACTGAAAAAAACTCCATTTATGAGAACTACAGACTCTCCTTAAGGTCTCACTCCCATCTATCTATCTATCTATCTATCTATCTATCTATCTATCTATCTATCTATCTATTCATTTATTTCCAACTAAATAATCTCCTTAAGGTCTCACTCTCATCTATCTATCTATCTATCTATCTATCTATCTATCTATCTATCTACCTATCTATCTATCTATTTAGTTCCAGGGATCGAAGCACATTCAAGCCTAGCAACACACTTCAAAAGAACCACCACTGACTCTGATCCTTCCAGAGGCTCTATATAATAGTTCTTTAATCTGCTTATTCTCATATATGCATATCAGACCTGAAATGCTACCTGGATTAATCCAAAACTAGCCACTAGTTAGGCGAGTGAGAGTATCACGAATCCAAGGTGGGTGGGATTATCACAAACCTACATCAAATATACTCCTGGAGCTGGGGGTCACAGTCCTGTTAGCCATGAGCAGGAAGGCTGCCTGAACAAAGGAAAGTATTGTTACAGAGAAAGGAAGAAGTCACCTGGTGACTGTGTGACGGTCCACACTTCCCACTATCTTGCATCAGAGTTACATCTTATGTAGAAGGTAAAATTCTAAATTTATCATAAAAAGAAAAGAATCACATATATTCAAAATTACCATGTAAGGCCCATAAAACTACATGATACTTTTGAGAATAGCAAAGAAAAAAATCAGTAAACTTAATACAAACATTTTTTACCTTTTGGAGAGATTTCAATTTCTCTGGGTGAAGTTAGAGTAAAAAGCTGGATTGCATACATAGGACACAGTGATGTTTTCTACCAAGAAAGTCAGACAAGAAAGAAAGAAATAGTCCTAGTCAGACAAGAAAGAAAGAAATAGTCCTATCCCTGAGCAGACTAAATTTCCTCTACAAATGAGGTGGGAGGGCATGGGAAAACACCCGCACAAAACTGAAGTAAAAATTTATGAAACTGAATGGATCTGAAAAGGTAAAACATAAGATCAAGAATTTCTCATGGCTGTCATGTTTAATAATAGATATATAAATTTCTCTTAATATCAACAATCACACAATTTCAAAACTGAGGAGCCAGATGAGTCAGAAATCATGTTTTGTTATGTTTCAAGCCACCAAGAAATACCTACCTTCCTTTGTCAATTATATGGAAATTAACCTATTGTGCATGCATTAACTGTCTAATATCGGAAGTGATAACTTTTCTTAACATAAAATCTTACTGCCTTCACCTAAGTAATTTTATTTTTTCTACCCGAGTCCACAGTACTAAGAATAATTAACACTATATTAATGCATTTATAAAGCAATCCCTGCGACCCGCCGTATCCCGCCAGCAGGAAGAAGCAGGCCGCACACAGGATCCTTCTACAGCAAAGCTTTATTGCATCTTGTGAGGGAGAGCAAAGCTTCTGGGAGGTGAAGGGCCCCGATGCCCAAGACGGGCGTCCTTATATAGGGAAATATGCTCGCCTAGGACGTGGCATCATACCATAGGCTATCTCCGGATCAGGCCAGAATGCATCACGGGTGGTAAGAGCTCCCAAGGCGGGAACGGGCCCTTATGCTTGCGCACTGAGCTGTTTACCGCTTAGGGCGGACAGGAAACCAGCGCCATCTTGGAATGGCGATCACACTGCGGCCTACAAATCCCCTGTATTTTAGCAATAGTGACATCCAATTGGGCAAGTAAGATACATGTTGTTGTTTCTGTATCTCCACACCATATATAGCATTTGGGTTATTTTCTTGAATCAAAAACTAGTACCGTTCCTCAGAAAATTGGACATAGTACTACCAGAGGATCCAGCAATACCTCTCCTGGGCATATACCCAGAAGATGTTCCAACTGGTAATAAGGACACATGCTCCACTATGTTCATAGCAGCCTTATTTATAATAGCCAGAAGCTGGAAAGAACCCAGATGTCCCTCAACAGAGGAATGGATACAGAAAATGTGATACATTTACACAATGGAGTTCTGCTCAGCTATTAAAAACAATAAATTTATGAAATTCTTAGCACATGGATGGATCTGGAAGATATCATCCTGAGTGAGGTAACACAATCACAGAAGAACTCACATGCTATGCACTCACTGATAAGTGACTATCAGCTCAGAAACTTAGAATATCCAAGATACAATTTGCAAAACATAGGAAACTCAAGAAGAAGGAAGACCAAAATGTGGATACTTCATTCCTCCTTAGAATGGGGAACAAAATACCCATGGAGGGAGTTACAGAGACAAAGTTTGGAGCTGAGATGGAAGGAAGGACCATCCAGAGACTACACCACCCGGTGATCCATCACATAAACAGCCACCAAATCCAGACACTATTTCATATGCCAGCAAGATTTTGCTGACAGGACTCTGACATAGCTCTCTCTTGTGAGACTATGCCAGTGCCTGGCAAATACAGATATGGATGCTCACAGTCATCTATTGGATGGAACACAGGGCCCCAATGAAGGAGCTAGAGAAAGTACCCAAGGAGATGAAAGGGTCTGCAACCCTATGGGAGGAACAACAATATGAACTAACCAGTAACTCCTAAAGCTCGTGTCTCTAGCTGCATATGTAGCAGAAGATGGCCTAATTGGCCATCATTGGGAGGAGAAGCCCTTGGTCTTGCGAAGATTCTATGCCCCAGTACAGGGGAATGCCAAGGCCAGGAAGCACGAGTGGGTGGGTTGGGGAGTAGGGCAGGGGGAGAGTATAGGGGATTTTCAGGATAGCATTTGAAATATAAACGAAGAAAATATCTAATAATAAAAAAAAGAACATATTAAAAAAAAACTACTACCATAACACACACACAAATAACAGAGGGGGTGTTTGTGTTTTGTCAGGGTAGAAAATGTAAATGTACAAAAGATACACAAAATTTACCAGCATTGAGATGACAAATGCAGTCTGTTAATAAGTCTCCAGGGACAGAAGATGCAGTGACCCAAACCAGATGAAGGTCAGGGCCTACTCATTTGTCACATGTCAGAAACAGGCAGTCAGTGCAGAAAACCTCAGCCAGAACCAACTTTCCCTTTAGGCAAAGGAAGGAAGCCCCAGTGTGCACCAGACCCAATTTCAGATGCCAACACTTGGACTATGAATCACTATTAGCTCATGTTCCCAATGTATTGTGTGGGACACTGGTTCTTTGGGTACTCGTTTTTCAAAGAGCTCTGTTATCAAACCAACCAGATTAACACCTGGTTTAGAAAGTTCAAAAATTAGTTCATTAAAAGAAATTTCTAGCCGGGCATGGTGGCGCACGCCTTTAATCCCAGCATTCGGGAGGCAGAGGCAGGCAGATTTCTGAGTTCGAAGCCGGCCTGGTCTACAATGTGAGTTCCAGGACAGCCAGGGCTATATAGAGAAACCCTGTCTCGAAAAACCAAAAAACAAAGGAATTTCTACAGAAAAAAAAATCTCCATTTCCTCAAGAATTGATGTATTTGATCAAATGTACTTGATCATGGATCATTTGAAGGTAAACCAAACCTATCACAGTCCTTTAGCACACACTTGAGAAATCCTGACTTGATGTTATTGTTTGTACTTCTTGTGTGGCAGGAACATCAAATGAGATAGGTCTGTCCCTGGAGGCATTCAAAATAGTGTAGGTTTAAATAAAAAGTCCTTTACCATATTAAGTTTGGATCTTGAATGTCCCTAGGGGCTAATGTGTTTAAGAGGTGTAATCCTCACTTAGGAAATGATGCAAACTTTTGGAAGTGAAACAGTTACTGGGCATATGCCCTTGAAAAAGGTACTAGGATTCCTGTACCTCTTTTTCTCTTTATTTTGTTTCCCAGTCATGAAGTCAGCAGCTATGCTATGGTATGCCCCTTCCTCCAAGCCCAAAAGCAACAAAGTCAAACAATCATGGGCCAAACCCTCCAACCCTCTTAGCCAGTGGATACCTCAGATTGCATCACATTAATACTCTGATATTTATTGCTATAATGAAAAACTCACTAACTCACTTGAATAATTTTTGAAAAAATTTTAAGGTTAACTTAGGGGGCAGATTTGGACATAAAATTAAGACCTAAATTAAAATTCTGGTAAGAGAAAGACTAGCAATGTCTTCATCCATGAGCCCTGACCTTGTCAGACTATTTTTAAGTAACAAACACATGGAAAATTTTAATTGCCTAAGTATGACAGATGATTACTTCTTGATCAACCCAAATGGGTATTGAGTGGTAGGTAACTCTATTCAAAGAAGTTCTTTGGGCAGTAAACATTTAAGGAGTTGGACATGCCAATCTGGTTTGATCCTCATATGTTGTATATCTGTATCAAATTACCACTTTGTCCCATAAATAAATTCAATTACTGAAATATTTCAATTAGTGTATGTCAATTAAATTTTTTTAAATGTGATGGAAAGATGACTCAGAGGTTAAAAGCACTAACTACTCTTCCAGAGGACCTGAGTTCAATTCCCAGCACCCATATAGCAGTTCGTAACTGTTAACTCCAGTCCCAGGGGATCTAATGTCTTCTTCTGGCCTCTGTGGGCACTGCATGCACGTAGTGCACAGACATACTGGCAGGAAAAGTACTCATACATAGAAAATAAAAAGGTTTTAAATATTTGTATATGTTTAAGGAGCTGAAGGGGCCTTATCCTGTGAAGGCTTGATGCCCCAGTGTAGCAGAATGCTAGGGCAGTGAGGTAAGAGTGGGTGGAAGGGTGGAGTAACACCCTCATAGAATCAGGGTAAGGAGGGATGGGAAAGGGGATAACATTTGAAATGTAAACAAAATATCCAATTAAAAAAAATAAAGAATACTAGAATAAAAATGAAATTGTTATTGGACCCAGAATCCTCTTTCTTTTGATTTACTATGTTCACAGTCATCTAACTAAGTTGATAGGGGAAAATGGAGGGCTGGGCCCCAAACGGTGCACATCAGCTAGGCTCACACCCTGCTCATTAGTGCACAGTTAAGTGGGGAACACTGATCTTGAAGGCAAATTGACAATATCTTTTACCTATGCATGTAGGAAGAAGAAAAGTGGTTTGTAGGGATGGTAAATTAGTTTCAAATACAAGTGCAAATCCATTAACATATGGTTATCACAGAGGGCAAAAACTGAGTAATTCCAAGGAGGATTACAGACTCAGTAGACAAAGATTCTCAAAATAATTAGCAATGTTGTTCATGTAGGGAGGGCAGGAATGTGCCACATCTGTATGTATTTACTCTCTGAGATATCTGAAGCCCCTCAACTTGAATTTGGTGTTAAACTAAGCTAAGAGTTAAGTTGCTCAAATTCAACTTACTCCAACCACTTAGTAGTTGTATAACAAATTACTTAACCTCTCTGTATCCCTCTCAGTACTATGAGGAAGTAATAATCCCAAAGACTTATTGAGGAATTAACACTTTGAGTATGTACTTCAAGTAAGAACTTCACAGAGCACTTAGCAAATAATAAGTCAGTATGTCTGATACTTAATATTTAAAGACTCTAATGTTCAGCCTAGATTTTATATTCTCTATAGCAAAGTATGTAAGCATAAAGGTTCAAGTTACATGAATTTTGTCTTCTATTACCAGTACATTTAGGATTCTGGACAAATTAGGCAAGTCAAACAATTGATCAGATTTTTATCTTGCATTCCTTTTCACATTTGCAAGACATTGATCATCAATGACTGAACGATGGATAACAATCTAAAGCAATTAATGCAATTTACAGCTCTAGAGGCATAATGACCAATGGACATAATTGAATAGTTTTCAACATCTGATCAAAGATACAATTTAGCTCATTTAAAAAGAAGATAAACAAATTCAAAAACCCTAACTTTATCACCTGGAACTTATCATTGCAAGAATTTTGTTGGAGATAATTTAATAGCAAATAATAGCATATTATATACTTTCTTTAATTACTAATTCCCAAAATATGTAGAAATGTTCCTCATGGGCTGTTTATTGCATAAACTTTTTACATCATGAAAGATAGCATAATATAGGAAGCAATAAATAATTATGATATATTCAAGACCTTAAATCCAGTCTCCTGGTGATCACCTAATGGATTTTCTTTTTTTTTTTTTTTTTTTTTTTGGTTTTTCGAGACAGGGTTTCTCTGTATAGCCCTGGCTGTCCTGGAACTCACTTTGTAGACCAGGCTGGCCTCGAACTCAGAAATCCACCTGCCTCTGCCTCCCGAGTGCTGGGATTAAAGGCCTGCGCCACCACGCCCGGCTGGATTTTCTTGATTATTCCCACTAAGTGCATCATCAGAACGATGACAGCATAAAACGATCTGCTTTGAGGTTTGAATAATGTAGAATAATTGGAATCTGCCGAAAATAAAGTCTAGAGAGGTTAAAAAATTTATGAAGACAATACGAAAAGAAAAAGGAAAAGGGAAAGACAGGAAGGAAGGAAGTGAAATAACCATAATCATAAAATTTTGTTATGTTTCTAGCTCAGGTTTCTGCCTTAACATCTGAGTTCTTGGAGAAAATAGCAACCTTGCTAAGATAGTGAGCACCAACAACTTACAAAGGCTGCTTTATGGAGATTGCAGCTTTTAGTTCAGTTATAAAATGGATACTTCTCATAGAAATCGGGTGAGACATTTTAATTAAGAGAAGTCAAACTCTAGTTACAAATAGGTATTATGATAGTTCTGCAATAATAGATATAGATGTGTAGGTGATAGATATTAATTATAATACCAAATATTAGAGTAATGACTTACAAGAAAAAGTTTTATATTTGAGTAATAGATATTGAGTTATCTTTTAGAGTAAAAAATATGTATGTACTCATATATAATGTAATTACATATGTAATCTCTTAAATAAAAGTACATGTCATATATGCATATATTTTTAAAAAGTAATAAGTCCAGGGTGTAAAATACTATCATTGTATATATAAATATATATTTCCCATACTCAAAATCAAAGGTGAACTTTCATTAGAGAATGAAATATTCCGACATTTTTGTAAGGAGGACATTTGCATACAAAGTCAGACCAAACAACAGACTCCTTTTAGCCTATGGTTTCTCTGTCAATCTGTCCTCAACAGGAGAGTACGTCTAAGATTAACACGTGTCCTCAACGGGAGAGTACACCTAAGATAACACTTGTCCACCCACTTGCCAAGGAATTTGTTTCAGTATAATTAGTGTCGGAGTTGGAAAGAAATACAACATCAGCTAAATGTTTATATCAAAATAGTCTAAAATATGAAATATATTACTAAGATGCATCTTTCTCTCTCTCTCTCTCTCTTTCTCTCTCTCTCTCTTTCTCTCTCTCTCTCTCTCTCTCTCTCTCACACACACACACACACACACACACACACACACACACACACACACACACGCACGCACGCACACATTGACAGTTTCTTTCGGCTAGGTTAAAGTCCCAAATTCTTTACTTCTATGTTTTCCATTTTCAAATTATCCAATTGGAGAAATTTGCACAAATGAGTTTTGAATGCATTTTTTGTGCCAGTCATTGCACAAAGAATTGAAGATTCCAAAGTTCCCAATATAATTTCATGAAATTTTATCAAATGAAAGATTCTGAAGGTAAAAGGTACCATTTGTGTTTGGTTCATTGAGACTTGTAAAAAGTGTAAATTCCCATAAGAATCTACACAATACACAGTGTAAACATTGTGGGAGAGTACTTAGATGCTTTTGTCATGACATATCAAGTGATTCTTTTAGGTGAAGAAATAACATAGAAGCCTGAGGCATATATAGATTTTTAGTTGTTTATATGTAAGTTACTCTACAACCTTACCATAACCTACTGTCTCAAAATGACCTTGATCTGAGCAATTGTTTTATATCCTTGGTTCTTTTTGCTGGATGGAGGGCTGGTGTCATAAATTAAAGCCCAGGCATTTTTTGCAATTTTGGCTAAAATTGGGTAGGAATGTTTAAATCAGTTCCTTTGCAGAATTTCCTGTCAGCTGAATTAATATGGCAACCCTCACAGCTGGACAAGAACTTATTTTGAATTAAGATAGAATTCATCCTCTGGATTCAAACATAGAAAGCTCCAGTCGATGTTCTCATAGTACCTGCGACCATGTCAGCTTGTTAGAAGAGGGAAACTGAACGAACGCTGTGTCTGTGAGACTGGGCTATTTTGAAAGATCTTCAAGTTAAGTCCTTATTGCAGTCTGAAATGAGGCTGTCAGCACTACGAGTTGTAAGCCAGGGCTCAAAATAATGTGTGCTGCTCAGCTTCCCAGACACTTGTCTGGTCTTCATCATTCTGGAGGCACCTCAAAACCTTTGCAAGTTGAGAATGGTATTGTGCAATTGTGTAAAACTCAAACAGCTTGTGAGCCTCAGGTCCTGGGAAACAGCAAAGGCCTGAGCTGGATGGAAGCTTGACAAGTCTTCATTGTGGTCCATTTTTATCTGTGACCATGACACTCTCCAGAAGAGATGGGATCATTCCTTTACCTAGAGGCTCTTCAGAAAACAATTTCATCACTTCCCTTACTGTCAAGAATTTCATCTCAGATCAATCTAAATGTCTCATGGGCTACAGAATTGATGAGCCCTGACTGCAGAGCCTGCTGCTCTCACCATAATTAGAGATTCTGTCTTTCAGTGCAAATAAATGTCATCACTCATCATACATGGTATATATCCACTGGTCCTTTTATCTTGATCACTACTGAAAATAAGAGGTAGACATACATTATCATTATGCATCATAGATGTGAGTATCTAGTGCTTAACAAACATTTTCTGAGACAGCTATATTACATATGTAAGTATGAAGAGCCCTTCCCTAGCCCTGATACAACCTTTGAGAATTAGTAACGTAGCACTAGCTATCCACTTAGCTGGGTAGGAAAAGAAATGGCTAGGCAGCAATTGTTTATCCCTTAGGCAAGCTAGGGACCTGTTACTGTTAACCTTAAATTATGGAAAATGGACGAACTCTCCATTTACATGCCAGATATGAAAGCCAGTGAAGAATATGTATGAATATCTCTGGCAACTACTGTGAGTTCCCTCCTTTTAGAGTCCCAGTGGCTACACTATCATGGCGACTGCACTATGAGGTATCAAGAGTGAGATCTGGAAGTTTTATTGAAAGTTTTTCTCAGAGATGTATTCTCAGTCAGCATTTTCCCTGATCCTTGGGGAATATACATCTGCTTTCAATGGTACCCTGTAATGTGGTCCTTAATTTCCTGTAGGAAGCCGGCGCCTCGGAAAAGCTGCCGCCGGCTACCGGCGCCTCGGGGAAGCGGCCGCCGGCTACCGGCGCCTCGGGGAAGCGGCCGCCGGCTACCGGCGCCTCGGGGAAGCGGCCGCCGGCTACCGGCGCCTCGGGGAAGCGGCCGCCGGCTACCGGCGCCTCGGGGAAGCGGCCGCCGGCTACGGGCGCCTCGGGGAAGCGGCCGCCGGCTACCGGCGCCTCGGGGAAGCGGCCGCCGGCTACCGGCGCCTCGGGGAA
>LR753078.1:23403-36191 GCA_902729485.2 Mus minutoides
TGGCTTGGTGCACCAATCAGCAAACACTATGACACCCCTCCCCCTTCCCTGGGAGTGTATAAAAGCAGCAGCTCTGCTGCTGTTCTGGGTCCCTGGGAACTACAAGCAAGGCGCTCCAGAATAAAGCTGACTGAGAAGATCCCGGTGGTGGCGTGTCTTTCTTGCTGCTCGACGGAGGAGGCAGGGAGGCGCGCCGCAATTTCCAAAGTTGCACTTCAAAGAATCCTCTTTGTGAAACTTATTTCTTTTTAATACTTAGTTGAAAAACTACTGTGCTCCAGCTGAGATATTTAACTTAGAAAACATGTGATAAACTCAGTAAAGTTGGCATTTCCCTGTTTTACTTTAGCAGTTCTGTGTTTGAATATCAAAATAATATTAAAATGGTATCTTGGATAGAGTCTTAGTTACTGTTCCACTGCTGTGAAGAGACACCACCACTAAGGCAAATCTTTAAAAAAAAAAAACTCATTTATTTAGGAGCTTGCTTACACTTTCAGAGTATTAGCCCGAGATTGCCATGGTGGGAAATAGGCAGGCAGGGCACTGGAGCAGTAGCTAAGAGCTTTGCATACTGAACCTCAGGCAGTAGGCAGAGAGAGGGAGGGTCAGACAGACAGACTGGACCTGGCAAATTCAAAGCCCTGCTCCCTGACACACCTCCAAGACTACTGCCTAATGGCTCACCAGCTGGGGACTAAACATTTAAAATATATGAGCCTATGGGTATCATCCCCATTCAAATATCACAGATAGTAATCTATCACAAATGAGTTGATGTTTAATCTGATGACAGTGGCTGATGAGCTCTTTATTGTAAATTCACAGGTGGTCAAGTACACGGTTATTCCGTATAGTGCAGTGGACTTTGGAGCATACAATCCTCTTTAAGCTGTACTTCAGCACTGAGAATTAGGATGACTCATGTGACTCTGCTCCTCTCTCTGTAGAGTAAAAGGTGTTGAATGCCAGCATCTTCATGGGATTCAAATAACAGCTCTGTAACTGTGTTTCTTAGTTGCTTTGAGTTTCAAAGTGCTATATGACAAGTATATTGTCTCCCTAAAGTGTTATAAGAGTTGAATAAAATAGTATGTACAAAACCCCTAGTATAGCACCAGAAATGTCCATAGTAAATGCTATTTTTATAATTGTCACAAACAGCATGTTTTACTGATTTTTTTGAGTTTTGTTTGTTTGTTTGTTTGTTTGTTTGTTTGTTTGAGACAGGGTTTCTCTGTGTAGCCCTGGCTGTCCTGGAACTCACTTTGTAGACCAGGCTGGCCTTGAACTCAGAAATCCGCCTGCTTCTGCCTCCCAAATGCTGGGATTAAAGGCGTGCGCCACCACGCCCGGCCAGCATGTTTTACTATTAGTCTTTTATTTATATAAACACATTCCTTTTGACAGTGAGAAAAGAATGCCAACAAGTGTTTCAAATATTATTTTGTTAAAGTGATAGCACTTACACATAATGAGACTACACAATCTCTCGAGTATTAAACTCAGCACAGAAGTTAGGTGGTATTCTTCCTGCTTGTGAAATCTTTAACGTGATGTACTGATGATCAAAAAATAGGGTATTCTCTGAGGAGATCTGGCTTCAACCAGTAAGACTGTTTCAAGAGCAAGTTTCAAAGTCTGACTACACAGTCTCACCACAGGAAATCACTTCACTATGACATTAGAAACTTTGAGTCAGGTAGCGTTTTTAACTGCCAGAATCATTAGCCCATCCTTTTGCCATTTCTGATATTATTGATTCAGTGCAGCCTAAAAAGCCCTTCAAATTATTACTAGTGATGTGCTTGTTCTTTAGTGCCTGAGAAGAGTTTGATATACTCTCTAAAATCACATGCAGACCTTGGTATTTTTAATGGTAATTACCCCTATAGACTTCATACATGTGCTCACCTATTTATTGAGAAGAGTTCACATGTACCATACAGGACATTCAATTCTCTGCATAACATGAATGAATATCAGAATCTAAAAATAATCTGTTGAAATCCCATTAATATTTATAACTGATCTGTGGGACTAGGGGACAACTTTAGTATAAAATATTTCAAATTCACAGTAGTAATAATGTACCATCCTTGAAATTAAAAATACAGTTTTTTTCCCGCTGAACTGGGTTTCTGTTCTATGTATTACCAATGAATGCTTTGTTGATGTTATTATGTGCCCTTACACTACTTAGTAGGGTCAAGAAGGTGGCCTTGAAACCTGACTTCAGCTGAGCCTAATTCTCTTTTTTTCATTAAAAACAAAATTCCTGTTTGTTTCCTTTCCATCCTATTTTCAGAGTAATGGCTTCTCGAAGAATTTCTTTTTTAATTGAAGAATCTTGCCCAAGTACCCAGATCTATTCTTTAATCATAAGTCAAAATACAACAGGAAAAAAATAATTCCATTCATCTCATTAGGAAAGAATAAAACTGCCCAAAGTGGCCTGGTTGATTTCCTATACAAAGGGGGTACAGGAATTTTTTTTTTCTGCTAACTTGAATAACTTCATTATCTGATTGATCTCAGATCTTAAAATTCAAAATTTTATAATATCAAAGCAAAATCTCCACCGTAATGAACCAGATGGACTAAAGCAAAGGTTATAGCCAAGGGATATATTTCATCTTTTTACAGAATCCTTTCAAACAGTGACAGATCTAAAACTGAACCTAACCATGCAGTTACTATGATGACAACATGATATTCTTAGGGCAAACTAGTACACAGGCTCAAGGAGGAAATCTTGCCTAATTCAGGAAAACAGGCCAATGATAACATCACTTAAGACACAAAGTTCCACATAGGACACAGTGCTGACTAGGACAAATAGCAAAGTATAATAAAGGCTGACTTCACAGGAATGGTGAATATTGAGGAAATGAAGATTTTAGTGCAGTGACATCATAGAAAACCTAGGATATTTCTTACATATTGTGGAAAGAACACCACAGCCAGGGAGAGCCTAAAATCCAAATGTGAGTCAGGTTAAGCCAGAGGCCCTAGGGATCTGAATGAGGTCCAATTAAAAGACCATTGAATCCTCCTGTTTTTTTTCCTTTTGGCAGCACAAGTAAAAGCTGTAATAAGCTGAAAATCTCCCTTTGTCCCAGGATAAATAGATGTTTTCATAAAGCTTGAGGGGTCTTAGCCAAAGGACAAAGCTTCTCTTAAACAGATCCAGAAATATATATAGTCTCAGTAAATATGGCTTTTTGTTTTTTCCTAAACGAGCAGAATCTTTGGAAGTTTTAAGGAAATTGATGCTAGGAAAAATATCCCAGTCCTGGACAAGAGTAGAAATCAGAAATACTTGTAAAAATTGCTTTCTTTATTTTTTTCATTCATATCCAGCTGTTCTTCCATGCTACCTACGCATTGCCTAGCTTCAAGCCCTATGCGTGGTCCTTGACAGTTTTCCATGTTTCTAAAAGATGAAATCACTAGTCTTTTCACTCTCTCAAGCAAAACTCAGGAAACATCTTTTCTTCTTCCTTTCTTTTATGTCAATGAACAATAGGTAATTAAGTCGGACTGACTGTTCCCAAAGTCGACTTTGAGCTCATCTCTTCATTGCACTTGACCCTGCTAAGCCACTGTTTTCTCTCAAGTAGCCTCTAGATACTTACCTCCTCCAGTTCCTTATGGAGCCAGAAATGTCTTCCTAGTACCCATATCTGCCCATGCCACTCACTCGCTTCCTATACCTCCAATACCTTCTTTTGTATATAAGATTAAACCTCAAATCCTTAACTTGTCCAACACTGGGTTAAGTAATCTAGAACAATAGTCACAAACCTTTTCCTACAACAGCCAGAAGATAAATACTCTAGATTTTGTGAGGCATACAGCCTAAGAAGCGTCTACTCCTATCCACTGGTGTAATTAAAGCTATATATACAATGCAATGACATGGGTATGGCCATGCCTCAATAAATTAGTACAAACACAAGTATGCAAAGTATTTGGTATCAAGACCATAGTTTGTCTGCCTCGGCATGTGCCTACCTCACCAGTTTGTCACTCTTAGCCAGTCTAGCTGCCCTGTCACACACTTTTTAACCACTTGTGAATTTTCCCATTTCAATAATTTCCCCTGTAGACTGTCAAAGTTCAATTGCTCTTTCTATAGAGGCCATTTCTTCTTGTTTGTTTTCTTTTCTTTGTTGTTGTTGTTGTTGAGACAGGGTGTCACTATATAGTCTTGGCTGTACTGGAACTCACTAGGTAGACTAGGTTGGCCTTGAACTTTCAGTAATTGTTCTACCTTTGGAAGTACTAGTACTACCCAGTACTAGGATTAGGAGCACATCACCATTTCTGGACAGAAGCCACTTATATATTTTCTGTTTAATTCAGTTTCCCTCAGTACTCTTAAATAGCAGCCTGTATCTTAATTTTCAGTAATTGTGAGTAATCTCAATTGCCAACTTGATGATATCTACCTGGAAGACACATATCTGAGCATGCCTGTACATGATTATCCTTATTAGATTACTTGAGATGAAATGACTGGCTTATTGTGGGTGTCACCATTCCCTAGGCTGGGATCCTTGAATATATAAAAGGAAAATGTGATGTGAGCACATGTGGATACAATGTGAGCAGCTACTTTGAAGCTCATGCCATCTTGACTTCCCTGCTGTTGTACCTGAAATGTGAGCCAACATAAACCTTTTGTCCCTTACATTTCCTTTTAAAAGATATTTTATTATAGCTACGAGAAAAGTAACTATGGCAATAACTATACATATATCCATGAGATCTTTGCTTAATATCTAATTTATCTTCAAATTTTTATGGGTCCAGAGATGGATCTGTCTTTAGTTGGTGCTTAACATAGTATTTCTCAATAGCATGCTAGTCAACTAATAGTTAATTAATGAAATTGAGTCAAATAATGAGAGAAGAAAATGAAAAATAAAACTCGGTTATTGCTGATATGAAATATAAAATGCTTTCATTGAAGCCCATTCTTTCCCAAGTTACATCATTTTAAAAGTTATACTTGAATACTAGTCAGAACAATTAATTGGCATTTCTCAAAAAAATTTAAGAGTATACAGAACCCATGGCTCATATAGCACCCTGAGGTTTATGTAATCTGATGTTGAATGGGCAAATATGCCACAGCTGATATCACTGCCATCCGAAATAAAAGGCCAGAAAATTGGGGTGAGTGGAATGAAGAAAGAAACACAGGAAATCCAACCATTTTTACTGGTCTTGGCCTCAATGTAAAGCACTTCTCTCGTCCTCATGTGTGGGACTGTGAAAGGCAGCCTGTTTTGGTTGAGTGAGGCATGGTTCAGTGATCAAAGATGGCTCCAACTCAAGTGNTTATGACCATGATTTTATTCTGTGGTCTATAATATTCTAATTATTTTTTTTAATTATATGTCACTTTTTAAGGTTAAAGATCAAAGTCTATAAACCATTAGGGAACTGATCTTTATAAGGATAGGAATATCTGTACTGAATATCTTCAGCTCCCAAAATTATTTATGATTCTATAAGTAATTCACTAGCCATACATATATTTATTGAACCTCTATTGCACTGTTGATGTAAGCCAGACATTGTTCTAAGTGTCTAGATGGAAGAGACACCCAATATTCCATTCCACTAGAGCTTATATCTAGCCCGGATTGTTTTAATATATCCCTATAGAGAAAATTAAAAGCTCAGATTCCTTGTAAACAAACTCTTTTTTTTTTTTTGGTTTTTCCATATGTGCTTTCTATTATTTCAGTGGAATTTTGAGGATATGTATTTTAAATTTTATGCACTGAAATGGGGATAGAACATAAGGAATAATACCTAATGTTGACACCTGGACTCCACATGCATGCACAAAAACACATGTGCCCAAAGAGAAACACACACATACAGAGAGAGGGAGAGAGACAGACAGAGAGACAGACACACAGACACACATACAGACAGAGAGAGAGAGAGAGAGAGAGAGAGAGAGAGAGGTTGTTTACTCTTTTAAAGTCCATACTCATCATCTTACTATAATAGTCTCTGAACTAGTGTGCTAAACTCTAGATGCTTTTTTATTTAATCCTTACAACAACCCTATAATTTATGATTGTGGTGGTGGTAGTGCTGGTGGTGGTGGTGATGTGTGGGCTAAAGTTGAGAAATAAGTAAAAACATGACATCAGCCTGAACTTTGTTTTTAGTGTATACTCTTCTGATAAAAAATAAAAATTTCTGTCCAATAAGGCCTAATAAAAACTCCCCATAGAGATTTAGTGGCCCCACCACCTACCCTGTACCATACTGTGGCTGACTGAAGTCTGGAAACTGGACCCTTCTTTTTAATATTCATCTCTAATCTGCATTTCCTATCATTTGTATACTGAAAATTGTGAATTTTAAAGTGCATCACTAAAAGGTCAGCATATGACACCAAGCCTTCTTTCTAATTCTCTACCCTTCTCTCAGATTCGAATTCATTAAGTCCCCAGCACACACAGCTGTTAAGTCCCTCCTACTCCACTGCCATCACAGCTTCAGCATAGGAAATGAAGGATTCTAGAAGCCTAATTCTCCTCCTCCTGTAAAGTACATTGAGATCCATGCCACAAATCATGAAGATAACTTGTTAATTGAACTATTGCCTCTTACATATGGCTTCACAGAACTTGTGAATTTTCGATCCATTTTTAGTACATAAATGAAGTATCTGTGGTATATCAACAACTATTCTAAGTAATAAATGGGCTGAAAATAAACCAAGGGTTTCTTAAACAATGTAGTGCTTTTTCTCACCATAATATAAAAGAGCTCAGCTGACCTCAGAAGTGGTCTGAAGGTTAAGATTAAAATCCCTGGGAAAGATAAAGGATTGAGAAAGCATTCGTCATGCTGTCCCCCTGGACCAGAAACTTCCTCACTGGGGACTGCATAGAACAGTCAGAGAATGGATGAGTTCCCCTACCCCAAGTGTTATCATAACTAGGACCTAATTACACATATATGTGTGCCTTTGTGAATATATGTATGCATATGTGTGTCTGTGTTCCATTGGTATAGGTCAATTTCCTATGGTACCAAGTTACATGGCGAGATGGCTTAGTGGTTAAGGGCACTGACTGCTCTTCCGAAGGTCCCGAGTTCAAATCCCAGCAACCACATGGTAGCTCACAACCATCCGTAATGAAATCTGATGCCCTCTTCTGGAGTGTCTGAAGATAACTGCAGCGTACTTACATATAATAAAATAAAAAATAAAAATTAAAAAAAAGAAAACATTTTCATAGAAGTCTAGACTGTACTTTGTACATATTCTCCTTTTCTTTGCCCCTCCTCTTTTCCTAATATACACCCACAATAGTTCCCTCATTTTCTAGACAGTTCATGTAATGCTACATAGATGGTTTTGTGAATCTATGTAAAATCCAAGACCCACCAATGAGAGAAAGCACATAATATCTGTCCTTGTGAGGCTGACTTAAGTTACTTACTATGACTATCCTTGGTTGCATCCATTCTCCTACAAGTATTTCTTTATTAATAAAAAGAATCTACATTTATGCCAACAGGGGAATGGATAAAGAAAATGCAACCTCATTCTGCAGACTTCTAGAAAGTTAAAGCTGAAAAGATCTTAAAAGGATGGACTTTTTAAAATCCGTTTACTTTATACATGAAGAAAATGAAACCCTAAAGAGGAAGTCTCAGGCTTCCTAAAGAAAATGGTCAGATCTCAGTTTCTATAGTACACTAAAAACATAAAGTAGAATTCAGAGAAAGTGTGACTGTTACTGCATTACAGGGTCTCTTTTACAGGTCTCATTAGTCTCATAGATAAAAGAATTTAAAATGGACTTACAAAGAAGCTCAAGGATAATTTTATTGGAATGTGAAAAAAAGGCAATGGAGAAAACTAGGGACCTGAACAGCTGCTGGATGGAACAAAGTGGCAGGGGGAAGGGAGAAAGCCATGTTTCCAGAGTTTAGAACTGAGAAAGCAGACAGCTCAACAGTGGTCCCCAGACAGAAAGAATGCCTAGCATGTCAGGGCCACTTGGCTTAGGACTTTGGCCATGTCTGAAAAGAGAGGTATAAAGGAGGTGGGAGTTATGCACTCTGAATTAGAAAGCCAAAAATGGACAAGCTTAGCAATCAGATCTGTAAGCAACTACTGAATTCCTTAATCTATGTCATAGGTGTCATGTGACACAATTCCTGAGAAGCTGTGAACAAAAGTCATATCACCAAAGACAGTGGAAAACTATCTAGTCAAAGGATACCACTTAATTTCGACTCTGAGAGCCAATGAGTTTTATTAGGGTTACTCTTAAGAGAATGGGTAATGGTTATCTAAGGGGCAAAAATTACTCAAAGACAAGTAGTACCCCAGCAAATAGCTCACAAAATCTGTAGAGAGGGGGACATGTAAAGTAAATAAGCAGGATATAAAGTAAATAAGTAAAATAAATGAATAAATTTAAATTTTAAAAAAAAGTTGTAGCCCATGGCTTTCAGGTAGCTCAACAGGTTAGAGAGTGTCTCTTCCAGTGAGCTCAGTTGGTCTTAGCTGTCAGGCAACTCAGCTAGTTTGAGAATGTCTCTCAGCAGTCTTTACTGCCTATATAAGCTTGAGGGTTGAGGAACGTCATGTATCTGATCAGTTTCAGGGTCTTCCTGAAGTTTTTGAATTGCTTACTTAGTCAGGGTTTCTATTCCTGCACAAACATCATGACCAAGAGGCTTACACGTCCATACTGCTGTTCATCACCAAGGAAGTCAGTACTGAAACTCAAGCAGGTCAGAAAGCAGGAGCTGATGCAGAAGCCATGGAAGGAGGGATGTTCTTTATTGGTTTGCTTCCCCTGGCTTGCTCAGCCTGCTCTCTTATAGAACCCAAAACTACCAGCCCAGAGATGGCACCACCCACAAGGGGCCTTTCCTCCTTGATCAATAATTGAGAAAATACCCCACAGCTGGATCTCGTGGAGGCATCTTCCCAACTGAAGCTCCTTCCTCTGTGATAACTCCAGCCTGTGTCAAGTTGACACAAAACTAGCCAGTACATTAACTTTCTGATTTTTAAGAAGCTTCCTTATAGAATGGAATGAATAAATATCCTACCCCCTTTAGAAGATCTTGGATCCAAATGAGCTTCCCTCTAACATAGAATATTTTATCTCAAAGTACTATCCAACATTAGGGCTTGCAGATGCCTAGTTATCTATAGAAAATCATCCCCAGTGTACCAACCCAGCCCCCATGTCCTTCCTCCTATTCCTTTGCCATACCTCTTTCCAGTGCTCACAGATGTGGTGGAAATACCATGTTTATGTTGTTATTTCAAGGAGGCTGAATTACTGGAGAATGTTACCATTTACTTTCTTAGCTGGCTACATGCTCTGTGATTAGTTTTCCATTATTTACTGTAAAATTGTTTCCCAAATTTGTGTACATTTTCGTACATGGGTGCTTCAGGGAAACATCTGAAACTGGAAGGCTGAGCTCTATTTTATCTCATCGTGTGGGGTTTCCAACATGTTTATATTTAACTAGATGCCCATCAGAATGATTACCTTATACAGAGCTGTTTAGAGGATATCCAGTGCCTTGTTAAACATAATCTATCTAAACATATGTAGCTTTGGATAACAAGGATTGCAAATATACATGTGCGTTAGTTTTAAAACTTCCTTTCCTAGAAGCCTTTATTTAAATTGGCAAATGCATACATCTACAGATTTGTTAGTGTTTGCTGACATAGAATAAACAAGTTAAAGATCCCTAAAATTTTTTATAGAAGAGAAACTAATAGGTATGTTAGCTTTTTAAAAATATATATACATATAATAACAGTTTAAAAAAAAAGACCATGAATTTGAAAAAGAGCAAACTTGGGAGAGTTTGGTGGGAAGAAAGGGAAGGAGAAAATGATGTAATTTACATTCCAATAAAAACAGCTAGTCTTTCGTGATCTGTGATGGACAAGCCCCATCATGTGGCCCATGTGACACTGGGCCCATGACTGGCTGCAAGCATTCGGTGCTAAGTATTTTAGCTCGGTCCAGTGCTGCTGATCAATACCATTTATTCAGTGGAGAAAGCTTGCTTTATCTATCCATACTCCTTAGAAGATGAGGAATAATAAATTATCCCTTCATTCATTCATTGATCATCTGAACAGTCAACATATATCAAGTACTTACTATTTGCCAGCCACTGTGAGAGGCATCAGAAATGTAAAAGATAAATGTGAAACAAACAAATTCTCAAACATAGAAGAAGAAAAGAGACCACTGAACAACAGTCATCCTAGTTTTATGGAGAACTTGCTATCATTGCAGAAAAGTGGCCCCTTGGGAGATTTGGGTGTTTGTGAAGGACACTGGGCAAACTCCAGCATACGCCCCAGATAAAGTTCTCCAGACATTTATAAACTGTGTCACCCACCATGGTATCCCATCTCCTTCCTGTTTTTAGTAAATGGTCTTTACTCTACAAACTCATACATCCAATGGGTCACCTTTACATGAAGAAAGAATACAAATTATTGGTCCTACATTTAGAACAGCTGGAACCCACGGGTCAGTGTTTCAGCCTTCCTGCATCTTCTGCATGCAGGGGCTTGTGTTTGTAACAGTGTGCAAATTACTGCAGGATGTAACATTTTAAAAATAAGTATTTTGATATTTTTACTGTATAGGAAGGGATTTAAAGATGATGGTGAAACCATATTTTATAATAAATAGTTAAAATGTTTACCTACTTAGTACTCGAATTGATTGGTTTACATAAAGAACTAAGATGTGGTTTTAAAAATTGTAATTCCTTAAAAGAAATATGAACATACGGATATAAAACTAGAGGAAAAGTTGCAAGGTGCTTTGAGATGCTAGACATCATTAGTTTTGGATATTGTTCAGCTGTGAGGAGATTTATATTGTACTAATTCCCAATTGACAAGTGCACCAAACTCAATAAAATCCAGATTTCAACTATGATAATAAAAAAAATTTAAAACAAGTAGATCTCAACCTATAAATCCATATACCTCTCAGAGTACAGAGAAGAAAATATTGACAAATATTGTTAGAAAGTACCTTCCCTTACATCATCAATGTCCTATATGAGGTAAGGGATGATAGCACCCCAGTAATTCCAGTTTTCTGAAATGAAGTGAGTAGGGGTGTTGGTTGTTGGTTTGGGGCAGTCACTGTGTGCCAAACCCCAAACTCCTCACTTACATGGCTTTAACCTTCATAGTAATCCTGGGCTTTTCCACTAAGACAAAGAAAAGATAGATCACTGGGAGAAAAAAAGTATGCAAATTCAGTTTGCAGGTGAAAACATCATGTACAAGTAACCAGCTGAATTAAAACTAAACACAAATGTACCAGGCACCTGAGCAGTAGGACCAGAACTGGGAAGAATGTGAAGACACAGAGAGCTCCAGTGTGCTGCTGAAGGAAGTCAGTCGGTTATATCTAAAATAGCTTCAATGGTGTTTACTCTTAACTTTCTTTCATCTTTATTTATGTGTATGGATGCTTTGCCTGTATGTATGTCTGTTCACCGTGTGCCTGGTGCCCTTAGAAGCCAAGAAGAGGGCATTGGATTTTCTAGAACTTGAGTTACATGTTTGTTTGGGTGGTCAGTTACCATGTGAATGGTTAGAACAGAACCTTCATCCTCTGGAAAAGCAGCCAAAGTTCTAACCCACCAAGCCATCTCTCCAGCCCCAATGTGCTTACTCTTTGATTTAGAGATTCTACTTCTAGGAAATCTGCCCTACAGGGTGTAACAAAGAGATAAGATTTAAACTGTTCGGGCTCCTGTGACAAACAGTCTTAGACTTGTATATAACTTATCAGTTCTGGAGGCTGAGAAGTGTGAGATCCAGACACAAGACACTTGAATTTGTGGCAAGGATCCCCAGGCTCTGCTCTATGGCAGAAAAGTCACACCCCTCAGTACTGTCACTGTGGCAACTAGATTTCCACACATGAATTTAAAGACAGACATTCAGTCTCTGGAAGAATAAACATGTACGTTGCAAAATTGTTTGTAACACTGGCAAGCTGTGAAAAAGATGTCGAGCTGTAAAAGATTAAATAATTAACTCTGGCAACCCCCAATATTATTAAACAAGATAGATGCCAATGAACTGATAGAGAGCTCTGGATATTTTTTAAATATACAAATACAGTCAAAAAAAACTGGCTATAGTTGGCTTACATTTCCACTTTAATATTATGAACAAGAATTTAGGCTCATATATAAGATATTTCTGAAAGTGACCTGAGGAACCTTTGAATGCAGCTATCATTGGATAATGGAGGTGTCGGGTCTTGAGACAGGAAATTACTCTTTCCCCCATTGGCTGTGTTTATTTCTAATGTTACCACATAGACAAAGGCAGTTTAAAAACAAAGGTGATCCAATCCTACCTTCCCTTCCTCACAATGTGGGATGGTGAAAGGCAGCTTGCTCCCTGGTTGAGCTAAGGTTTAAAACCCGAGAGACCTCTTAGGTGAATTTGCTTCCATTTGTTCTAGAGTTTGCAGATGTGCTGTCAAGCTACTAGTATATGCTTTCTCCATTTTTTTTTTTTGTAGGAACTCAGAGCTATGAGTTTACCTCTCAGGAATGCTTTCATTGTGTCCTATAAGTTTGGGTATGTTGTGGCTTCATTTTCATTAAACTCTAGAAAGTCTTTAATTTCTTTCTTTATTTCTTCCTTGACCAAGGTATCATTGAGTAGAATGTTGTTCAGTTTCCAAGTGAATGATGGTGTTCTG
>LR753080.1:5607-35977 GCA_902729485.2 Mus minutoides
TTTTTTTTTTTTTTTTTTTTTTTTTTTTTTTTTTTTTTTTTTTTTTTTTTTTTTTTTTTTTTTTTTTTTTTTTTTTTTTTTTTTTTTTTTTTTTTTTTTTTTTTTTGGTTGTTGCTGTTGCCATTGTTTTGATTTTTGACATACAGAAGCTTTTCAGTTTCATAAGGTCAGGTCTATTAATTGTTGATCTTAGTGCCTGTGCTAACCATGTTCTGTTCAGAAAGTCTTTGTTTTCCTGTGCAAATGCATTCAGAGTTATCCCCTACTTTCTCTTCTACAAGGCTCCGTAGAATGTATCTGCTTTTATATTGAGGTCTTTGATCTATTTGAAGGGTGATAGGTCTGGATCTATTTGCATTCTTCTACATGCAGCCAGCCAACTTGACCAGCGTTGTTGAAGACTATGTCTTTTCTCCCCAGCCCCTGCCTGCTCAGTGTGTATTTCTGCCTTCGTTACCAAAAATCATGTGTTTATGGGTATGTGAGTTTATGTCTGGATCTTCAACTAAACTCTACTAATAAACATGTTTTTCACTCTATCTCTGAAGGACAGAAGTCAGGAACAGTAGTTCCTCTGGAAGTCCTTTTATTACTCAAGAGTGCTTTAGAAGCTGGACATGGTGGTGCATGCCTTTAATCCCAGCACTCAGGAGGCAGAGGCAGGCAGATTTCTGAGTTCAAGGCCAGTCTGGTCTACAAAGTGAGTTCCAGGACAGCCAGAGCTATACAGAGAAACCCTGTCTCAAAAAACAAAACCAAAAACAAACAAACAAACAAACAAACAAAGAATGCTTTAGAAATCCTGGAGAGTGTTTTCTTGTTTGTTTGTTTGTTTGTTTGAAGGTTAAATTTGTTCTTTCAGATCTGTAAAGGATTGTGTTGGAATTTTCACGGGACCTGCTCTGAAGCTGTGGATTGCTTTTGGGAAGATGGCCACTTTTCCTATGTTAGTCCTTCCTATCCATAATCAGGGGAGATCTTTTCATCTTCTATATATTCAATTTCTTTCTTCAAAGGCTTGAAGTTGTTTTTGATAGCTTATAGTTTTATTTTATCTCCCCCACCCCATTGGCTTACATTTATTCTTTTTTTTTTTTTTTTTTTTTCGAGACAGGGTTTTTCTGTGTAGCCCTGGTTGTCCTGGAACTCACTCTGTAGACCAGGCTGGCCTCGAACTCAGAAATCCGCCAGCCTCTGCCTCCTGAGTGCTGGGATTAAAGGCGTGCACCACCAATGCCAAGCTACATTTATTTTTATTAGATATTTTCTTCATTTACATTTCAAATGCTATCCCCAAAGCCCCCTATATCCTCCCCCTGACCTGCTCCCCAACCCACCCACTTCCTGGCCCTGGCAGTCCCCTGTACTGGGGCATATGATCTTCACAAGTCCAAGGGCCTCTCCTCCCATTGATGGCCTATTAGGCCATCCTTTGCTACATGTGCAACTAGAGACACAGCTCTAGGGGGAGGAGGGTACTGGTTAGTTCATATTGTTGTTCCTCCTATAGGGTTGCACACCCCTTTAGCTCCTTGGGTACTTTCTCTAGCTCTTTCATTAGGGGCCCTGTGTTTCATCCAATAGATGTCTGTGAACATCCACTTCTGTATTTGCCAGGCACTGGCACAGCATCTGAATAGACAGCTATATCAGGGTCCTGTAAGCAAAATCTTTCTGGCATATGCAATAGTGCCTGGGTTTGGTAGTTGTTTATGGAATGGATCCCTAGGTAGGGCAGGCTCTGGATGGTCCTTCCTTCTGCCTCAGCACTGAACTTTGTCTCTGTAACTCCTTCCATGGATATTTTGTTCCTCATTCTAAGAAGGAGTGAAGTATCCACACTTTGGTCTTCCTTCTTCTTGAGTTTCATGTGTTTTGCAAATTATATCTTAGATATTCTAAGTTTCTGAGCTAATATCCATTTATCAGTGAGTGCATATTATGTGTGTTCTTTTGTGATTGGGTTGCCTCATTTAGGATGATATCCTCCAGTTCCATCCATTTGCCTAAGAATTTCATGATTTCGTTGTTTTTAATTGCTGAGTAGTAATCCATTGTGTAAATGTACCACATTTTCTGTATCCATTTTTCTGTTGAGGGGCATCTAGGTTCTTTCCAGCTTCTGGCTATTATAAATAGGGCTGCTATGAACATAGTGGAGCACATGTCCTTATTACAAGTTGAAACATCTTCTGGGTATATGCCCAGGAGAGGTATTGCTAGATCTTCGAATAGTATCATGTCCAATTTTCTGAGGGACCGCCAGACTGATTTCCAGAGTGGTTGTAACAGCTTGCAATCCCACCAACAATGGAGGATTATTCCTCTTTCTCCACATCCTCATCAGCATCTGCTGTCACCTGAATTTTTTACTTTAGCCATTATGATTAGTATGAGGTGTAATCTCAGGGTTGTTTTGATTTGCATTTCCCTGATGATTAAGGATGTTGAACATTTTTTTTAGGTGCTTCTCAGCCATTCAGTATTCTTCCATTGAGAATTCTTTGTTTAGCTCTGTACCCCATTTTTTAAAAATAGGATTATTTGATTTTCTGTAGTCCATCTTCTTGAGTTCTTTTTATATATTGGATATTAGCCCCCTATCTGATTTAAGGTTGTATCTTTTTAAGATAATCTTTTAAATATAATCTTTACTAGGAGTAGTGGAACACATCTCCAGTACCAGTACTTGAGAGGTAAAGACAGGAAAATTGGTCGAAGGCCAGTCTTCGCTATATAAGACCATATATTAAAAAGAATCTTGATTTTGACCTTTCCTGAGAAGACACTGAATTAGATAATGATGCTGTTCATTCTAGATGAGGCATGTCCTCTTTTTGGTTCTGTGGCTCTTGAATTTGTTTTTTTGAAAATTATTCATTCCTTTCTTGTTTCTCCTTTCCTCCTCTTTCTTGTGTGTTCATGCATGTGCCAGAAGGCACCTGTGCTTTGGAAGTTGTCATACAAGTCTTTCACTGCTTGGCTAGTGTTACGTCAAGATATTTTATATTATTTAAAGCTATTGTGAATGATGTTGTTTCCCTTATTTCTTTCTCAGTTCATTTGTTATTTTAATGTAGGAAGGCAACTGAGGTGATGTCTATTTTTGATATTAAGAAGTCTTTCTTGGATGCAACAGAAGAACAGATCCTTTTTTTTTTTGTTTGTTTGCATCCATTCTAAGTTTGTGCCTTTTTGCTGAAAGCGATGATGTTGAGAGATGTTAATGACTTGTGTTTCTTGATTCCTGTTATTTTGTTGTTGTTGGGTGTGTGTGTGTGTGTGTGTGTGTGTGTGTGTGTGTGTGCATGTATGACATACATACAGAGAGAGAGAAAGAGAGAGAGAGGGAAGGAGAGAGAGAGGGAGAGAGAGAGCATGAGAACATGTGAATATTTTATCTTTTGATTTGCTGTTCTTGGATCATTTATTTCTTATTTCTTTCTTGAGTGTGCTTAACATCTTTAGCTAGGAATTTTCCTTCTACTGCTTTCTGTTGAGCTATATTTCTAAATAGATATTGCTTCAATTTTATTTTATTATGGAATGTCTCATTTTCTCTACCTATTGTTATTATACACTTTGTTGAATATAGTAGTCTAGGCATCTCTGGTCTCTTAGAGTCTGCAATACACATGCCCATACTCTTCTGACTTTTAAGAGTCTCCGGATGAGAGATCTGGTTTTATTCTAACAGGTCAGTTTTTATGTGTTACAAGAGTCTCCGGTTGAGAGATCTGGTTTTATTCTAACAGGTCAGTTTTTATGTGTTACTTTATCTTTTTCTTTTGCAGTCCTAATATTCTTTCTGGGTTCTGCATATTTAGAGTTTTAATTATTATGTGCCAAGGGGAAGTTATTTTCTGGGACAGTCTATTTGATTTTCTGTGTGCTTCTTATACCTCAATTGTAGGAAATTTAATTCTAAAACATTTTCAGTGCCTTTGAACTGAGTTTCTTCTCCTCATTCTCCTCATTCTACTTCTATTATTCTTAAATTTGGTCTTCTCATTTTTTCCCAAATTCCCTTAATGTTTTGTGGCAACAGGTTTTTAGATTTATCATTTTCTTTGAAAGAGTTATCCATTTCTTCTAGTGTGTTATCAATGTCTCCTATCTCCTTTCTCTTAAAATTCTGTTGATCAGGTTTGTCTCTGAGGTTCCTGTTTGAGTTCTTAAATTTTAATTTCCAGATTTCTCTCATTTGGTTTTTTTTTTTATTCATTCTATTTCTACTTTCAGGTATTGAGATGTTTTATTCATTTTCTTCCACTGCTTGTATTTTTCTGGACTTCCTTTAGTTTCCTTGTTAAGGGCCTCTATCCCATTACAAAGGTGTTTTTCTTATGCTTCAGGCATGTTGCAATACCCAGGACTTGCTGTAGTAGGGCAGCTAGACTCTAGAGAAGACATATTATCCTAGTTGTTATTGTTTTTAAGTCTGGTGTCTAGGTTTCTGGATTTGGGAAGATTGTTATTCTAGATACTAATATCTGGGCTTGTCCTTGTTGGATGGATTATGTTTTTTCCCTTAGTTTCTTTTGTCCTCTCTGGTTTTTAAAAGACTGTCATGGTTATGTGCTGCTTGGTATGGTATTCTGTGATCCTTCTAGGTGTGGTCACTGGCAGTTCTGGGTAAAATGTGTTTCTATGTATTTGGAAGTGACACTTAGAAATGGGGATGGATGGTGGAGGAATTGGGGATTCACTTGAGGGATGATGGCTAGTTATTACACTGGGAACTGCTTAGTCACCCAGAAATGGGGACAGGGTGTGGACAGAGAGAGAGAGAGAGAGAGAGAGAGAGAGAGAGAGAGAGAGGAGATGAGGAGATTCTATATGACTGTGGATGATACTGTGGTATTGAATATGGAGGACTGAGGGAGATTCAAGATCTAAGGCTTGTCTACCTACTTCCCTGGTCTAGTTCCTTCTCTGGCAGACTTGGCTGGAAGATTCCTAGACAATGTCTGCTGGGGTTTTCTGTTGGAGAAGATCTTCATGATCTGCTGGAGATAGAGAGAGCGAGACAGGGAGGCAGTTGCATGTGGTATTGTAGCATCTGCTGTAAAATTAGAGGTGGGACTGGAGGATTGGATGTGGAGAATAAGAGGGAGAGTGAGTGTTTGAATCTCACCTACCTGTTTTCCTGTCAGAAGTGTCCTGAGGTTCCCAGGGCCTGCATGCTGGAGCTGAGTGCTCGGATACTGAGATTGGGAGGAAGGACATTTGGAAGGGAAGATCTGTGTGATTCCCTGGAGATAGTGGCATACAGGAAAGGGTTTGCACAACAGGTCAACAGGTCGTCTGCTACAGAGCTAAGGGTGAGGCTTAAGGAATAGATTTGGAGGAGAGAAAGAAGGGACAAAGATCAAAGCATGATCTTTGTCAAGGTAAATTATATTTTCATTGGTCTAAAAGTCAATCATAAAAGGTCTTCCACAGCCTAGTGTGGTGGCAGACGCCTTTAATCCCAGCACTCAGGAGGCAGAGGTAGGTAGATTTCTGAGTTCGAGGCCAGCCTGGTCTACAAAGTGAGTTCCATGACAGCCAGGGCTATACAGAGAAACCCTGTCTCGAAAAACAAACAAACAAACAAACAAACAAACAAAAATGGTCTTCCACACTTGAAAGAATTGGGTAAGCAAAATATTCATTACTACTGCTTCTAAACAAAAACCCAAAACCCTGAATAGTTATGTATCAAAGGGAAAAAATAGAGGGAAGAGAAACCAGTTATAGAATTTTGAATACACAGAACTGCAAGGGAATATGTTTTAGATGGGGTTCTTGAGATCCTGACATAGGAGAAACAGCAATGAGTGCTGACCAAGACATACCAATCAAGGCCTGATCTCTCTAGCCCAGCTCCAGGAAGATAGTGAATGATACCTCCTCTATTGTGCAAGGATAGTGTTTAAGAAGGCTTAGAAGAAAGCCCAAACTGTAGCTACGTCCAAAGTGATGTGACTACCCCCACTTCTGTCTTCTGCTTTGTTTTCATCATATAGAAGCATCATGAGGAATAATAATGAATACTTCTACCTTTTTTGAGATGTCAGTAAAGGTTTATATTGAGTTGGGAGAAAAATCTAATCTCTACCTAGCAGGAATGATGTACTGAGGATGAGTAGTAAACACTGTCATATATACTGGCCTGGAAATACTGATCTATGCCCCTGTCCTCTCCTTGATATAGTATCTGTCAGACTAAAATATCTAAAGTGTAATTTTAAAAGCTCTAGAACTCCTTCACATGGTATTTAAACTCTGCAATAGCAAAGTCATTCAAACTATGAATCAGAAATAATTAGAGTACAGGAGCCAATCTACTAGTATATAACAACATCGAGACAATGGAAATGTTAGAATTACTTTGAGAAATGTAATGCTATGAGAAACATACTTCATTAGAAAACATGAAAAAGAATTGGATGCAACAAGAGAACCAGAAGACCAGGAAACAATTGAAAGTCATAATAAAAATAGAACATATAGAGAGGAAACACATGAGAACATTAAACCAAAAGTAAAATAGTCAAATTAAAAAGTTAGTGAATCCAACTTCAGAAAAGATTTTCAGAAAAGAAGCAAAGTAAAAATACAGAAAAAAAAAGAAAAGAAAAAAAAAGAAAAGAGAAAAGAAAAAAAAATCTCAAGAAAGCCTGGAAATAATGAAATATAAACCAAAACGGCTTCAGTTGATCAAAAGTCAAGAGCCTCTATAGTATTCTACAGTATGGACAAAATATGATTTGACCATTGAACTTTCCCCCAGTATTTCTTGTGAAAAACTACAGTGTATTTCAGTACATACAGGACATTTTACAAAGATGCACTTTTACATATATGTATGATCATCTTGGCACAAGAGATTTTTCAGGAGCTAACTTTAGGTTAAATATATCATTTTGATAAATACTACTAAATTTTCACTTAAAAACTGTCCATAGATATATTAAAACACAATTTTCAAACATTCATGGATGAATTATTTCTCATTCATTTGTTCATTATGTGTAGATTATATGGATATCTCACATACTTGTATATGTGCAATGGTACTTCAATGTCTACTTTAACTTACTCAGTGTTCCTGGATGCACTATGAATGAACTATATTTTTCATGTAGAGTTTTGCAGAATGTTGATAATTTAGAATCAACAGTGTCATCTATGACTCTTTGAGAAATAGAAGGATAAACTAAAAATGCTGATGCTAAGGAACTGTTTCACATGTTACTGAAAAATGTTAATACTTTAGCATACTATTACTGAAGGCGTTGTTCAGTTCATGTTTAGGCAGTCAATGTTGATGAGACTTTGGCGGTGTAGCTTCTGGCCCTACTAGAAGAACTGTGTCACAGAAAACTCCTTGACCCTTTGGCTCTTATTATCTTTCCAACTACTCTTTCACAATGTTTCCTAAGACTTTACATTGGGAGTTAAAGTAGACAGAGGGGAAACCCACAAGGTCTCAACTTTGTAGAAAGAATGACATGCAATTAAGGAATCCTCAGACTGGGAGAGTCTTTTCCAGGGAAAAAATAACTTAAGTGGTTAGCAAATACCAATTGGTCAGCCTTGAAAACATACAGAAGAGTACAAGTATATAGACTAAGTAGGTTATATTTATGCATTTAGGAGTATGTATGTATGTATATATGTATGTATGTATGTATCAACACTTACTATAAAGAAGGCCATGAAGTTGAAAGAGGGCAAGGAGAGGTATATGGGAGGGTTTGGAAGAGGAATCAGGTAGGGAGAAATGATGTAACTATATCATAATCTCAAAAAATAAAAGAAATTATTTTTAAAAATGTTACCACCAATAATCATGTGTGCTGCATCCTTCTTTGCTCTGAAGTAATTTCATACTTTAATGGGACAATATTATGCCGCTTCGCAGAGGAGAAAGTGGGGCACATTTTCATATTGTATACATCAATAATATTTTATTTTTACAATAGAAGGAACAGTCTAGTTCTAGCCCTAGATATGATACACATGAATTTTTTCTAGATCTTTCACTTATGTATGGACTCAAAAAATGTCTTCTTCATTGTTTATTGAAAAGTTAGGATGAAGATTATTTTATGCTATTCATCAAAGCATTTATGGACATCTATTTTATAGCCAATCTTGATGATTAAATCAAAAATTAAGAATCAGCTTGTGGGTTGGAGCATTGACTGCTCTTTCAGAGGTTCTGAGTTCAATTCACTGCAACCATATATTATGGGATCAGATTCTCTCTTTTGTTGTTTCTGAAGAGAGTAACAATGTACTCATATAAAATAAATAAAATAAAAAAGAATGAGTTTGTGTTTCAAAAATATTTTGCATAAAATGATAGATAAACCATTTAATATTTTACAGGAGTGGGCTGGCTAAGGTAGCATCATTTCCATAGCTCTTTATGGCATTTATATTCTGATCATATATTAGGTGCTGATTTTCTAAAGTCTAAGGACTTGGTTTGTAGACTTCTACAGATACATCTCTGTTATCTCCAAGAAAATATTCCACTAGCACAGAGTGAGTGTAAAAAGGTGAAAGTCAAATGAATATGTGAAGCAAAACTAAAAACAAGGTTGTGTAGTTATTCTGGTAAAGTGCACCTCAGAATAAAGTTAGCAAGATATAAAGAGGCCACTATATGTGATTAAAGCAAGCTACTCATCAGGAAGTCAGCAATTATAAATGTTATATGCATTGAATGTTGGGTTTCCCAGTTTCATCAAACACTAATGAGCCAAGGACAGAGAATTCCTGATATACCAATGGGCAATTTCAACATTCCACTGTCATCAATGGTTAGGTCATCCAGATTTAGAATCAATGAAATTACTTTAGAGTTAATCTCTAGGTCAAATGAATATATAGACATTTACAGATTGTTCTCTCCAACAGCAGTGGTATATACAAATGGAAATCTGGAGGTGGGGGTGAGGAGTGGGGACTTGGGAGAGCTCTATCTGGTTCTAGCATTTTGTAAAGCTCCTATGTCTTCCCATTTTTCTTATCTTCTTACCCAAATGTTTGTTCCTGAGTAGGATTTTAATCTCTGTCATTTCCCCCCATGAAGGACAAAATGATTCTTTTTAGGTAGTCCATTCCTGTTTTCTCTCCCTGCCACATTTTTCTAACTTTCCTTCACTATCATGAAATTTATGCCCAGTTTTCATGACTGGACTTTGTAGGCTTTGGTTTTTCAAAGCCTTCTTTGAATAAGAGTTCTTAAATGCTTTAATTTTCTTTGTCGTCCACCACCTACCACACCAGAGGTAGTGGAAAGGAAAGGTTAATAGAACAAAAGAGGACATGTACCTGTTTAGAAAAAGTTCTTTGGAGCAAATCCAATGTGTGTTAGGATATCAGTAGTTCAGTTCATATGAATCAGCAATTGCATGCTAACCCAGAAGAACTCAAGAGGCTCTGCCAATTGCTTTGAGTCTTTAAAAGTGGCAAGAAGCCACCAGAACACCCCCGCAAGTTCTTTGGTGCCTTTCTATTTATGAAGTCACTGCAAACGATGACCAGCAAAGAATGGCAAGGTGAACCAATATTGTACTGCATTGGTAGGTGAAGACCAGTGTCAGCAAAGCCCAACAATGATCAGCAAAGAGTGGCAAGGCAAACCAATACCACACAGCATCATCCACTATCTATTGGGTTATATTTATACCCTTTATAAACATCATATATTCTCTCAAGCATCTGATCTAGCAAAATATCACATACCCTTTTCCCAGGCTGCTTGCAGGAAAACACCAACAAAACATTCTCCCACATGTCTGCTTCAGCAAAAACATCCTCTTATAAGACAGTTTCAGGGGAAAAAAAAAAAAAAAAAGAAATCAAATGACACAAATGAATCACCAAAGAAACCAGAGATTTCTACTTCAGAAACTACTTCTATAGAATATACAGGCACTTGAAGGAGTCTTTCTGATCACATATGGTGGCAACTATTGATCTTTCTAAACCCTTCTGGCCTCTGGTTTGCCCATCTCATTCAACCTCCTGCTTACCTTGGTATAGCTGATTATAAATCAGAGTAGAGTTTGTGTCCCCAGAAAATAGATGAAGTGTTCTCTGTAACCTATTCTCTTTTTTTCCTCAATTTTTATTAGATATTTTCTTCATTTACATTTCAATTGTTATCCCGAAAGTTCCCTATACCCTCCCCCATCCCCCGCCCTGCTCCCCTACCCACCCACTCCCATTTCTTAGCCCTGGTGTTCCCCTCTACTGGGGCATATAAAGTTTGCATGACCAAGGGGCCTTTCTTCCCACTGATGGCCCACTAGGCCATCTTCTGCTAGATATGCAGCTAGAGACACGAGCTCTGGGGGTACTGGTTAGTTTATATTGTTCTTCAAACGATAGGGTTGGAGACCCCTTCAGCTCTTTCGGTACTTTCTCTAGCTCCTCCATTGGGAACTCTGTGTTCCTTCTAATAGCTGACTGTGAGCATCCACTTCTATGTTTGCCAGACACTGGCAGAGCCTCAAACGAGACAGCTATATCAGGGCCCTTTCAGCAATATCTTGCTGGCGTATGCAATAGTGTCTGTGTTTGCTGGCTTATTATAGGATGAATCCCTTGCTGCAGCAGTCACTGGTTGGACCATCCTTTTGTCTCAGCTCCACATGTGATCTCTGTAACTCCTTCAATGTGTGCTTCGTTCCTAATTCTAAGGGGTGAAGTATCCACACTTTGGTCTTCATTCTTCTTGAGTTTCATGTGTTTTGCGAATTGTATCTTGGGTAATCTAAGTTTCTGGGCCAGTATCCACTTATCAGTGAGTACATGTTATTTGAGTTCTTTTGTGATTGGGTTACTTCACTCAGGATGATACCCTCCAGGTCCATCCATTTGCCTAGGAATTTCATAAATTCATTGTTTTTAATAGCTGTGTAGTACTCCATTGTGTAAATGTACCACAATTTCTGTATCCATTCCTCTGTTGAGGGACATCTGGGTTCTTTTCAGCTTCTGGCTATTATAAATAAGGCTGCTATGAGCATAGTGGAGCATGTGTCCTTATTACCAGTTGGAGCATCTTCTGGATATATGCCCAAGAGAGGTATTGCAGGATCCTCCGGTAGTACTATGTCCAATTTTCTGAGAAACCGCCAGATTGATTTCCAGAGTGGTTGTCTGTAACCTATTCTTACTGGAATTGCTCACAAACTCAAAAAGCAAGGTCACATAAATTAATTAGTGTAATAAATAATGGAATTCCTATGGGATAATTAGCAACACAATTAGAAAGATATTATTTTACATTCTTTCCCCTGGTAGTCATCCACACCATTTATGGGGATCTTCAGAAGTAATTTGGGGTCTTCCTAAGAATATTTGAAGTGTAACCAAAATACTGCCATAGGCAAAATCTATATTTCATGTTTCAAGGCATGAATAGGTTTTGTGATCTGTTTGAGGGCACAGAACAGCACCACACAGCACGGCACAGCTGCCTAACATTTTATGGGACCATTTTATACAGCAGGGTTTCTCATTTTCAAAGAGCCTCATTAAAAATCTTATTAAACTATTTAATGTCTACAAGGTGATTTTGTAGCTGTAATTACAAGTGTTCACTTAGGCAAGAGCTATTCGCACCTTCACATGGCAGAGTTTGCCTTTTGCTTCCTTCCAAATGTAATTGCCTAAGTTTCAACTTCTTCCGATTGAGGAAAGTATCTAAAAGACTTCAGAACAATATTTTCCAAAAGTGAGAAAAGGATGTGGTTTATTCAAGGGATAATTATGCCTTAATATATACCCCGAGAACATATTTTATATTCTTTCTGCTACCAGGCTTTGACGTCTTCCTCAGGACCCTCTGTGTGTGTTTTTTTGGATAGATATTTTCTGAAATATTTCAAGTCTGTTGGGATTTTGCTGACATCTATGCTGACTCAATAGCAAGAGCTGAAGGCAAGCGAAGGAACATTCAAAATGCAGGCCAACTCTGGATATTCCTCTGAGTCTGGCCACATGAGGACAAACTTCCATTCTATTTCAAGCAAACTTCTGCCTTAGGCGATTTCACTTGCTCTTCTTTTCACTAGATGCTCTTCTTCTGGATGGCTGGATGGTCTACTTCCATATTTCATCCTGATATCTATTGTGAAGTAAATTTATCACAGGGATTTTCTTGACTACCCAAAATACGTAAGTCTCTGATATCCCACCCATGTCTGCTTCCAGAGTCATAGACGTCCTTCTATTCAAGCTGTTTAATTTTCCATTGCAGCTCTTTCAGCATTCAGCATGGTATATAGGCATTTGTTTTATTTTCTGTCAGTCCCTATCCACAAAAAGACAAGTTCCAAAAGAATAGGACCTTTGTTTTTCAATTGTCTTTTTTCACAAGTTTAGAGCAGTGCCTGATATACAGTGGACACAAAGAAACCATGTGTTGAATTTAAAGATATCATTTAAAGTAATAAGAATAATGTCATTTTTAAATATTTATCTTCTTTATAAGCCAAGGGGTGTTGAATTGTATGTGTCTATGTGCACCTCCTGAATGTCTGGTGCCCATAGATGTCAACAGAAGGCATTGGATGGCCTGGCCATGTGGATGATGAGAACTGTACCAGGTTCCTTTGTAAGAAGAGCAAGTGGGTGCTCTTAATCACTGAACTATGTTTCTAACTGTAAGAATAAGATATTAATGAGGAGATAAAGCTTTATAATAATATAGTGTAACATTCTCCTTTTAGAGAGAGAGAAACTGTTAGTGGTGTAACCTTCAAGGAAACCGCGTGGTCATTACTAAGTCTAGGATGCCACTGTGCTTTAAGACTTCCAGAGTGTGTCCGGTAATTTATCTGAGGAGCTGTCCCACATTTTAAATGTTTCCATGTGGAGGACTAAAAAGAAAAACAACAAAACTCTCTTTTGAAAGCCTAGAATCCAGAAGAATGTGAGGGGATTTGATTACTCCTAAGAGACAGAGCAAGTTCCATGTTATTGAGAACCAGATGTAAACCTGTACCTTTTCTGTATGTTTACCATATACATTGTTGTTGCAGCTAAAGCAATTGAGTAAGCAGGAAACACTCTGAGAAGTCAATATTCCTCACTGCTTAATAACAACATGTCACTTTGTCCAATGGAATGCCACAGCCTGGTGGCAGCTGATGCCGTTAGTTCTGGGTAGTGGCAGTCTTTGCAGTATAAAACCACATAATGCACAGTGAACAGCATCTTTTGTACTCCTTCCTAACAGGATAACAAAAAAGCTTTTCTAGAAAACATTCAATAGAACCCCCTCAAAGGCAAACCCCAATTATATTTAGTCTCATTTTGATGTGTTTTCTTCACATCAGTACTGGCATCCATCTATACCTAACCTTTGTCCCTGCCCCAAGGGTGCTGTCCCACATTGATGCTAGAGTCCAGTGTAAACACTGCACACCCTGTCATTCCTACCACTATCAAGGCCCCTTCTTTGTCAAAAATGTTTTTCTCTTCTCACCAACTCATGAATTTAGTTTCATGTTCTTCTCGACCCTCTGACACTCAAACCTGATGGAAAGGTTCCTCAAGCAAAAATACACTCATTCTTCTCTGCTTTTTTTTTTTTTTGTCTTTTGCCCATACATTCTGCAGTGATCATCTTCCTATTAAAATCCCCAGCCTGCTTATGTGGGAATATGCTTTTACTACCATGTATTTCTCTACCATACATGATAGGGGAAAGTTAGAGAGAAATGAAAGCACAGCCTCCTTCTCTAACAGAATGAAACTCTTTGAATGAAAAATTGGCATCCATCAGTCACTGACAGTTCCCTGTTGTAAGCCAAAGGCCTTACTGTAGTAGAAATAGGAACATTTGTGTTTATTTAAACATTTTACACTAACTACCAACAGAATAATTTTTACAAAGTGATTTAGCCTCAAAGGTCATATATTTCAACATTCAAAGGACTCCTTAAAATAATATAGGACAGTCTTCTTCCTTTACAGAAAGAGAAAATGAAGGCTAGTTTGGTGATGAGACCTTCAGGGAAACCATATACTCATTACTAAGTCTAAGATGGCACCTGCTGTTCAAGAGCAGGCCTTGTATTTAATCTGTTGTAAGTCTAAATTTGCATAGTACAGTTGTTTCTCAAAGGGTGCAAAGACAGTTGCTGCCATTGTACCCCTCTGAAGATTTCAGATTCATCCAGAATGGAATTTCTTGAGAACGTTTATCCAATTCTAGTCAACATTGGAGCAGGTGTTGATATTATAATGTGGAAGAAAATAGTTACTGATTGTGAACATTCCAAAAAGAATTGAATGTATTTTGTTTCTTTCTCAAACCAACATGTGTGAAACCCTTCTATTCAAAATGCAGACAGCTCTGCCCATGCCTTGATCTTTTTGCTTACCGAGCCCTATAAGTACACTTGTATAAGTGGGGGAATAGGAAGAGCAACAAAAGCCTGTTAAAACTCTCTGTGATCTCTGAATTCACAGTTTTTCCCTAAACCATCAGCACATATGGGAATTGTTTAGAGAAACACATGCCTTGTTTATACCCATTTATAAGGGTAGAAAGAAATTTATGTGTACCTGAAGTGTGAACTGTTTATAACAGGAACAGTTATTCTTTATCATAATTGGTTTCTTAGAAATAGTCTAGCGATTTTTTCCTCCAAACTTTAGAAATGTCAGCTTTGCTCAAATGGAATCTGTAAACATGACATAACAGAAGCATATCTCCAGTGTTTAAGCTCAGCTTGCCTAACAAAATAATCATCTGTAGTCAACACAAAGTACGAACAGTATTCAAAGCCATGTTTCCTCGGGAGAGGGAGGGCGTCTTGCAGCATGCAGGATGATAGTGTGAGGTCTAGTCTAAAACTGGAATAAACTAAGGAACCTGCGACTTGATACCCAGGAGAGCTCCTGTCAGTCCTCATAATTAAATTATAATAAGGGCCACATTATCACTTGCTCCTCTGATTCTTTACAGAGTGAGAGAGTGAGGACTGGATGTGGAGCAATGTACTACAAGGAAATGTGCCAAAAGGAAAGAGTGGAGGGAAAGGGAGAAAGAGAGGGGGAAGGAAGAGAGAAGAGGAAAAAAGGAAAGAAGGAAGGAAGGAAGGAAGGAAGGAAGGAAGGAAGGAAGGAAGGAAGGAAGGAGGAAGGAAGGGAGGGAGGGTAAGGAAGGAGGGAAGGAGAGAGGGAAAGAAGGAATAAAGATAGCTGGCCTTAAACTCAGTACATCACAAAACAAAACAAACAAAAACCAAAAGACCTAAAAATGGTTTGGGAACTTGGTGGGAGGAGGTGGGTTTTTTGTTTGTTTGTTCGTTTGTTTGTTTCTTTGTTTTTTACTGGAATGGAAAGTGTATAAAAAAAAAGTATGAGAATGAACAAGGCTAACCATTGTCAAGTTAATTTTCTAAATAAATTAATTTTAAATTAATTAATTGTTTTATTTTATAAAAATAATTTTATAAAAGGAAGATAGGAAAAAAAGGTGGGAGGTAAGGAAGGATAGTAAAAGAAAGGGAGAGTAGTAGGAAGAGAGGTGTAAATACATTTTCCTCCTAGTGTCAACAATTTACTATACGTCTGTGAAGAGCCTGAAGCTCAGCGATCCTCTCTAGGAGCCCCAGCAGCGGAAAGTTCAAGCCATACGTACGTCCAAACATGCCTTCTCTTACCTGATGTTTCTTTCAAGATTTCTCATCATTAACACCAAGCATAGGTAATCAAAGAGAATGCTTCATCAGGCAACTAGTTGTATCTGAGCCTCAAAAATGTGGCTTAGCATGAGTTAGGGAAACAGCTCAGTGCTTATTGCACAAATCTGAGGACCTGAGTTCAGTTCCATAACACCCACATGAAAAGTTGGTTGTCATGGTGAATATTTGTAATCTCAGGGGTAGGGAGGCAGAGATAGGAAGATCCCTGAGGCATTGGTGACTAGCCAGCTTATCTCAATCTGTGAGTTCCAAGTCCTGATGACAGACATTGCCTTATAAGCAGGGCAGCCCCTGAGGAGGAAAATTACTGAGTTTGTCGTCTGGCCGCTACATACATGTACACCTGCATACACTTCACTGGTACATATGTACACACACACAAACACACATATACATACATACATACATACATACATACATACATACATACACACATACATATACATGCTACGGACTGGCTTCAGCTTAAGAAGGACTGTTGAGAGTGGTGACAAATCACTCAAAGTCAAATCATGGGTCCAAGCTGGCAACCTATGTTCTGCTTGAGACAACTTTCCAGATTGCTTTATCTCTGTTCTGCTTTTTCTGGAGATCTCCAAACAACTCTAACTCTGTTTTCTGCTCAAGACAGTTCTGTAAGCAGTTCTCTCTTGCTATTCTAAAAATTTCTCTGGGTAGATCATATTTTGCAGAGCATAAGCTCAGTCTTTCATTTTATATATCAACCCAGTCATTTACTCCTTGTTCCCTTTTGGTCATCCTGTGACCCCATTTATTTTAACATTGCAAAAGAATTCAGAGATATGCCTGCCTCTGTTAAACACAGACAGTAAGCTAGCTGAGTGGGACCCTACCCTGAAATTACCATCTCTACTATGCCTTAGCTTAAGCTTGCTCTGGTTCCAGGCCAACCCTGAATTCAGGAATCTGCCTGCCCTTGTAAGCATAAACAAAAACCTTAGCTGGGTGGAATCTCCTGTAATCAGTACTCCCTAAATCTCCTTCCTTAGCATTTTTGTTTTTAACAAGTGGGCTCACTGAGGAGCTGCTTTTGTTCCTGCAGATCTGTGAAGCCCTCATATAATTCACATTGCATCCTTATATTTTACACAGTTGAGAAATTATATCTTTTTCTTTTCTTTTTTTAAAATTAGATATTTTCTTAATTTACATTTCAAATATTTCAAATGCTATCCTGAAAGTTCCCTCTACCCTCCCCCCTGCCCTGCTCCCCTACCTACCCACTCCTACTTCTTGGCCCTAGCCTTCCACTGTATTAGGGCATATAAAGTTGGCAATACCAAGGGGCCTCTCTTCCCAATGATGGATGACTAGGCCATCTTCTGCTACAAATGCAGCTAGAGACATGAGCTCTGGGGGTCTGGTTAGTTCATATTGTTGTTCCTCTTATAGAGTTGCCGACCCCTTCAGCTCCTGGGGTACTTTCTCTAGCTTCTCCATTGGGGGCCCCGTGTTCCATTATATAGATGACTGTGAGCATCTGCTTCTATATTTGCCAGGCACTGGCATAGCCTCATACGAGACAGTTATATCAGGGTTCCTTCAGCAAACTCTTACTGTCCTATGCAATAGTGTCTGGGTTTGGTGACTGATTATGGGATAGATCCCCAGGTGGGGTAGTCTCTGGATAGTCCATCCTTTCATCTTAGCTCCAAACTTTGTCTCTGTAACTCCTCCCATGGGGATTTTGTTCCCCATTCTAAGGAGGAATGAAGTATCCACACGCTGGTCTTCCTTCTTCTTGATTTTCTTGTGCTTTGCAAATTGTATCTTGGCTATTCTAAGATTCCGTGCTAATATCCGCTTATCAGTGAGTGCATATCTAGTGACTTCTTTTGTGATTGGGTTGCCTCACTAAGAAGGATATCCTCCAGATACATCCATTTGCCCAAGAATTTCATAAATTCATTGTTTTTAATAACTGAGTAATACTCCATTGTGTAAATGTACCACATTTTCTGTATCCATTCCTCTGTTGAGGGACATCTGGGTTCTTTCCAGCTTTTGGCTATTATAAATAAGGTTGCTATGAACATAGTGGAGCATGTGTTCTTATTACCAGTTGGAACATTATCTGGGTATATGCCCAGGAGAGGTATTGCTGGATCCTCTGGTAGTAATATGTCCAACTTTCTGAGAAACCACCAGCCTGACTTCCAGAGTAGGTGTACAAGCTTGCAATCCCACCAACAATGGAGGAGTGCTGTAATCCCCATCAAAATTCCAACTCAATTCTCCACTGAGTTAGAAATGGCAATTTGCAAATTCATCTGGAATAATAAAAAACCCAGGATAGCAAAAACTCTTCTCAACAATAAAAGAACCTCTGGGGGAATCACCATGCCTGACCTCAAGCTGTACTACAGAGCAATTGTGACAAAAACTGCATTGTACTGGTACAGCAACAGACATGTAGATCAATGGAATAGAATTGAAGACCCAGAAATGAATCCACACACCTATGGTCACTTGATCTTTGACAAGGGAGCTAAAACCATCCAGTGGAAAAAAGACAGCATTTTCAACAAATAGTGCTGGCACAACTGGCGGTTATCATCTGGAAAAATGCAAATTGATCCATTCTTATCTCCTTGTACAAAGGTGAAGTCTAAGTGGATCAAGGACCTCCACATAAAACCAGAGACACTGAAATTTATAGAGGAGATTGGGAAAAGCCTTGAAGATATGGGCACAGGGGGAAAATTCCCAAACAGAATAGCAATGGCTTCTGCTGTAAAATCAAGAATTGACAAATGGAACCTTATAAAATTGCAGATTCTGTAAGGCAAAAGACATTCTCAATAAGATAAAAAGGCCACCAACAGATTGGGAGAGGATTTTTGCCAATCCTAAATCTGATAGGGGCCTAATATATAATATATACAAATTGCTCAAGAAGCTGGACTCCAGAAAATCAAATAACCCCATTGAAAAATGAGGTACAGAGCCAAACAAAGAATTTGCAACTGAGGAATACTGAATGGCTGAGAAGCACCTAAAAAATGTTCAGCATCCTTAGTCATCAGGGAAATGCAAATCAAAACACTCCTGAGATTCCACCTTACACTAGTCAGAATGGGTAAGGTCAAAATCCCAGGTGATCGCAGATGCTGGCAGGGATGTGGAGAAAGAGGAATACTCCTCCATTGCTGATGGGAATGCATGCTGGTACAACCACTTTAAAAATCAGTTTGGTGGTTCCTCAGAAAATTGGACATAGTACTACCTGAGGACCCAGCAATACCACTCCTGGGCATATATGTAGAAGATGCTCTAATTTGTAATAAGGACACATATTCTACTATGTTCATAGAAGCTTTATTTATAATAGCCAGAAGATGGAAAAAAAACCAAGATGTCCCTCAACAGAAGAATGGATATAGAAAATGTCATACATTTATACATCAGAGTACTACTGAGCTCTTAAAAACAATGAATTCCCTGACAAATACAGAAGTGGATGCTCACAATCATCTATAGGGCAGAACACAGGGTCCCCAATGTAGGAGCTAGAGAGAGTACCCAAGAGCTATAGGGGTCTGCAACCCTATAGATGAAACAACAATATGAACTAATTAGAACCCCCAGAGTACATGTCTCTAGCTGCATATGTATTAGAAGATGGCCTAGTTGGTCATTGTTGGGGAAGAAAGGCCCTTGGTCTAGCAATGTTTATATGCCCCAGTACAGGGGAATGCCAGGGCCAAGTAGTGGGAGTGGGGGGGTAGGGGAGCAGGGCAGGGGGAGGGTATAGGAGACTTATGGGATAACACTTGAAATGTAAGTGAAGAAATTCTCTAATAATAAATAAATAAATAAATATTTGAAGGTGACAGGAGGAAAGGAGGAAGTGAGAACTTGAACACAGCTAAGATTCTCAGTCTTTGACTTCTCTACCAGTGGTATTTCTCTTTTTCCTCAGTAAAACTCAGCTTTCTCCATGTGGATGACTGTGACTATAGATGGAGCTTAAGATTTATATCTTCAGTTTTACTCAGAGGAGTGAGTTTGATTTCTGACATATAGACTCAAGAATTTATGCAGCATATACATTTGCTTCTCAAATTGAGGAAATTATTTCATGACTTACTTTCATGGGGCCACCCAAGTTTGGCTACATATAGAGTTGACTAAAAACCCAAGCAGCTGGGCACACTTGTAAGGAATTCTTAATCAGATCATTTGAAGTTGGAAGACCAAGCCTGTCACCTTCAAATCTCCAAGAGCATGACTGCTCCGAGGTTAGATCTCTGCAACCTGTGTCCCAGTCTGGGTCAACACAACAATCAAAGAAAATGCGAAATGTAAAAAGATACTAACCAGAACATCCAGGAAATCCAGGACACAATGAGAAGACCAAGCCTAAGGATAGTAGGTATAGATGAGAAGGAAGATTTCCAACTTAAAGGGCCAGTAAATATCTTCAACAAAATTATAGAAGAAAATTTTCCCAACCTAAATAAAGACATGACTATGAACATACAAGAAGCCTACAGAATTTCAAATAGTTTGGACTAAACCCAAGTTTAAAAAAAAAAAAAGCTGGATATGACAATGCCATGTGGTGAGGAGAGACAAAGGATATATGGTGCTTATTGGCTGTCAATCTATTCCCAGGTTTGAGGAGACACCCTGGTTGAGGAAATTAAAGCAGCCAGTGATAGAGCAGGACACCTAATGTCCTCCTCTGGTCTCACACATATGAATGTACACTATAGGTATGTACACCACTCTTACACACATACGCGCAGTTTTTTAAATTGAGCTAATTCAGCAAAGATGCTAAAAAGAACATAAAACTAAGCACATATCCACATGTTTACAAGCCTACTTCTCTCCTGCAGAGGAACAGGCTTCTGAAAGGAGACTGTTGTCAATGGTACTATTTGGATTAGAAAATGTAGAGTTAACTGTATTTATATTACCAGTCATCATTTTTTAAATGTTTAAATAAAATGTTTTACAACTTTCAGAAAACTTGTCAGAATACCAGTCTGTCTCAGAATGAAAATGAAATATTTTTAAAGACACATCTTGTCTTCTTTCTAAAAAAAAAAAATAAATAAATAAATAAATAAATAAATACATAAATAAGAAAAAAACAATGAATTCATGAAATTCTTAGATAAATGGATGGATCTGGAAGTTATCATCCTAAGTGAGGTAGCCCAATCACAAAAGAAGATACATTGCATACACTCACTGATAAGTGGATATTAGCCCAGAAGCTCAGAATATTCAAGATACAATTTGCAAAATACATGAAACTGAAGAAGAAGGAAGACCAAAGTGTAGCTACTTCAATCCTTCTTAGAAGGGGGAACAAAATACCCATGGGAGGAGTTACAGAGACAAATTTTGGAGCAGAGAATGAAGGAATGACCATCCAGAAACTACCCTACCTGGGGATCCGTCCCATGAACCACCACCAAACCCAGACACTATGGCAGGTGCCAAGATGAACTTGCTGACAGGAGCCTGATACAGCTGCCTCCTGAGAAGCTCTGCAAGTAGCTGACAAATACAGAAGCGGATGCTCAGTCATCCATTAGATGGAGCACAGGGTCCCCAATGAAGGATCTAGAGAAAGGACCCAAGGAGCTGAAGGGGTTTGCAGACCCTAGGAGGAACAACAATATGAACTAACCAGTAACCCCAGAGCTCCTTGACACTAAACCACCAAAGAAAACACACAGAGGGACTCATATCTCTAGCTGCATATGTAGTAGAGGATGGCTTAGTTAGTCATCAATGGGAGGGGAGGGCCTTGGTCCTGTGAAGGTTCTATGCCCCAGTATCTGGGAATGCCTAGGCCAGGAAGTGGGAGTTTGTGGGTTGGAGAGCAGGGGAAGGGATAGGGGATTTTTGGAGGGGAAACTAGAAAAAAGGGATAACATTTGAAAAGTAAAGAAAATATCTAAAAAAAAAAAAAATAGAAAAACAAAACCAAAAACAAACAAACAAAAAAGAGAATGCACAGACTAACTTGTCATTTCTGTCAGTGAAAGAACTAGGAACTCACACCCAGTCTTCAGAAACAACCAATGTGTTAAGCCTATCACATGTTTACTTTTAGAAATTGTAACATCAAGTTTCTGGTCTAAAATCCATATGAAACTTAGAGATTTTTATTATTAGCCAACATACTGGTTGATGTAATATAGTTTATTCTTTTATGTGGGTTGAGTTATGCTCTTCTATCTGTTTGTTCCTTGAAGAAATGTTTATAAGTGTGTCTGTGCATCTGTCTGTTTCCTTCTTGGATCAACTCCAGTTCCCTTTGGCTTACAAGCACAATAGTATAACTATGTCTAACCTGGAAGTGCTCTTCCATACATCCTGGGTATAACTTATCTCTGTGGACTTCTTGGCCCAGGCTTTCATTTTTCTGATTGTTCCCTTACCTCCCAGGCTTCTTTCTCATCTGGACCTCAGAGGTGATATGTTTAGAAATCCATCATTTTTAGTAGGATGTTTGGTAACATTTTTTTCACTAATACTTCCTGCCTCGTTTATAGCTTCAGAAATATGTGGTTTATATTCCCTGATTTTATCTTCACAGATTTTAATTCTAATTGAAGGCATTCATCTGCTTTCCTCAGGGCCTCCTTGTTTAACGTCATCAGCAACATGCCTTACAGAAAATGTGGATTTGAAGGCTATCTGATAATACAAACCTCTATCCTCCCTCACAAGGTATTTATTACACCAGCCAGCAACTTTGTACAACTCAGCAGAACACAAAGCATCCTGGTTTGGGTTGTTATATTTTCACACGCCAGAGATAGGAAGTTTACCATGGTGCCAGTCTATGATCTCAGTATTTCCCTCATGGACTTCAAAACAGGTTTGATGAAACTAATATGGCCCAAGACATGTGTCTGAAGGAGGGACATTTGGTCCAACATCAGTGTGCAAGGTTAGACAAATGTCAGTAATTATTTCTAGACATGAAGTTGGATGGAAGCTTAAAACACATATATTTCCCAGGGGAAAAGGGAGGCCCAGAGAAGCCTGGGTACTAGAGCTGAAGATTGCACACACATCTCCACAGTCTGAGGTGTGAAACACTTAGCCAGGCAACTAGAAGGGGCAATCAGAGGGAAAGTGGTCACACAGACTGAGGCTTTAGTAAAAAGAATTCTGAAACAGGGACTTTTCCTGACATCGTGCATTACATTGTCCTTCCTATTACTGTAGGCCTGGATGAGAGGTGGGGTTATGGAATTAGACTGAGAAATCATAAAATGTTATGGGGTTGGTTTGCTTTCTTCTTGTCTTTGAATGAGAGGTTTGCTTCTATGGAGGGATATCTATCTATCTATCTATCTATCTATCTATCTATCTATCTATCTATCTATCATCTATCTATCATATATCATATTTGTCTGTCTGTCTTCTGTTCTCCAATTATTTCCCTAGATTTCTTTTATTCTGCATGCCTACCTTCCTAGGAAAGGTGGTTTAAGTCTTCTGCATCTTGCTATATTTTTCTACACAAAGATAAAAGCCTCCTGGGATCATTCACACCAAGGATGTGGCCCCAGCATGGCCTTTCCTTTCTATACACTCCATAGTTTGTTTGCTGTATTCTTTCAGTCCAATAAAAATCCATGTGCTTTTCTTTCCCACCCTGGGAGACAGAGATGGTTCTAGAACTTATACCACCCACTTTCCTTAAGGGAGCCTCTGATTGTCAGGACTGACATATGCTTTGATTTCTTTCTAGAATCTGGTCTGACTGACTAGAGGGTACTCTAACATATGGTATCTTATCTCTCATGTAGGAGTTTCTCTATAATTTATAGAACATTATCGACTTTTACATTTTTGTAACACAGGGAATCAAATTTAATGCTTGGATGTTTCCAGTCAACCAGAATGAAAATTAACTTTGCAATTAAAAGTCTGCTTTGACACTTGAATGAGTTCCCACTGCAGAAACACCTTTGAAAGGAGAACTAACTCATCATGAATGATGGGAAGGAGGGGCTTCCTAGCAAGTTACTTTAGACAGAAGTTAATGAAGAACATCTCTGATCAGAGGTCACTGTGAGTTGGTAATTGAGGCAATCTGATGCGGCAAAGAAGTGAGCTGTGAACAAATTAACTCCTGGATGACAGCAGGGGACAGCAGGGGACAGCATGTGGTCTCAATATTTATACTGTGAATCCATGCTTTCTTTCTTAGAACAGAAGAAACTGTCATCAAGGGATGAAATTGGATTTAAGAGCATGCTACCATGTGTACACAATTTTCTAAACTAAGAAACTCTCTCTCTCTCTCTCTCTCTCTCTTTCTCTCTCTCTCTCTCTCCATTACTTTCTTTTTTCCTATTTTGATACCTTTTGGGGGACTAGTTTCAGAATAGTCCTATGGTATGATTACTTATACAAGGGAGACTGCACCCATATCCAAGGCCTCCAATGTTCTTTCCTGACTTAACATATATTAGTCCCTCCTTGTTTTTCTTGTTGATTTCCTATTCCTTAGGTTCAGAGCTAGGAAAATTATTTAATAGTGACATTTTGGTGGCATTTTAAATAACAGGATTGCTGTTTTATTAAGTGAGGACTGTAATTTGGAAGCAGGTAAATATAAATATCAGGCCCTAAATTGTCTGATAACTCAGCCAACAGAGCAATGTGGAAGTATACACAGATGTTCTGTGAATGAGTATAAAATAATAGCTCAAGTTCCTCTCTTCCAGAGACCTAGAGGAATGGTTCTGTATAAATGTTAACCATTCTTTTTAAAGCAGCTTCATATTCTTTACAGGTATCTGTAACTCTTGACTCTGCTATATCAATCATGTTAATTATGACTATTTCTGTGGGATAAGAAGGAATGGTGTGTCATTCCTACTTAGCAACCACACATTCATTTTAATAGTGAAGGCAACTATTGCCATCATATAAGACTACATATGTGAGAATGCTAAGACAGTGCCTTGACTGAGGTGAGGTGACCTGTGGCTTGCGAGGGTGCATACTCAGTTGTCCTGACTATGCACTCCCCCAAAAGCCTTAGCATCTATGATTTGGTGTTTTACCAGCCTTTTCTAATTAGTTTAGGACCTTTTCGGCAATTACATTAAACTCCTTGTCAGTAGCTGGGTGTTTTTTTCTTTTACTTTCATGTCTTCTGTCCTGAATTCATAACTTATAATGAGTGAGTGTGCTATAACATCCTTAAAGAATTGTTTTCTTTGGAGGAAAAGAAATGCGGTACAAGTATCAATGTGTCCCCCTCTTTTTTTTTACCACCCCTTCCTCCAGAAGCAAACAAACATGAACCCACAACTGCATGATTTTGGCATCCTAATGTGTTACTAGCCTGGATTAAATACATAGTATCTTTTTTTTTCAATTTTTTTATTAGATATTTTCTTAATTTACATTTCAAATGCTATCCTGAAAGTTCCCTCCCCCATCTCACCGCCCTGTTCCCCTGCCCACCCATTCCCACTTCTTGGCCCTGACGTTCCCCTGTATTGGGGCATATAAAGAGTGCAATACCAAGGGGCCTCTCCTCCCAATGATGGCCAACTAGGCCATCTTCTGCTACAATGTGTCCCTCTTATCTGGAATATGTTCATAATTCCTGAGGTGGGCCATCTGTAGACATTTTTGGGAGGAAATATTCTCAGTTCTCGCCTTGGTAAGCAAATCTATTCAGCTGCACACATATTCTGTGCATCAAGAACAAACAATGAAAATGGCACAATTAGAAATATATTAGGCTCCTTCATTAAAGAAGCAACACTTTCCAACATGGACTCCAATCCTTCTCTAGAGGAACTCATTGAATTACAGGTTCCTCTATTTATAAGGACTTTTGTACCATAGAAGACCAAGAATAAAATTTGTGGAATGTGCTTCATGTTTTTATTATTATTTTCTCTATGTATGTATGTATGTATGCATGTATGTATGTATGTATGTATGTATCTATCCACTTTACATCCTGATCATAGCTCTCCCTCTCTTTCTAATTTTTTTCTTTTCCTTTGTAACACAGATTTAAAAAAATTTTTTTTCAGAAGACCTTTATTTTGAGGGTATTCATGTTAATGGGAATGATTTTAAAGTATATATTTTGATATTCTTTGCTGTTTTCTGATTCTTCCCAGATCATCTCCATCTCCGAACCTACCCCATGTCTTGTTTCTTTTTCCTCTGTCTCTCTCTCTCTCTCTCTCTCTCTCTCTCTCTCTCTCTCAACAGAATAACAAATAAACAAAAGATGAGGATAAAAGTAGACAAACTAAAGAAATCAATATGACAAAAAAAAATACCAAAACAAAGCAACACACATGAACAAGAACATGCACACACACACACACACACACACACACACACACACACACACACACACATGATCACACACAGAGGGGGGCAGAGAAGAAGGGAAGGAAGGAGGGGGGGAAAGAGGGGGAAGACAGACAGACAGGGACAAAGGAAGAGAGAGAGAGAGAGAGAGAGAGAGAGAGATTGATTTTGCCATAGTCAACCACTCCTGGATTGCCCCGGAATATGGTTGTTATACATAGTGACACTCCATTGGAGAAAACTGACATTCTCTTCTCTGAAATGTATTAATTACAAACAGCTTCTTGCCTGACTAGGGGATGGACTTTGTTTCCTCTTCTTCTTCTTCTTTGTGCTGGGAATTTTTTTCCAGTTGAATATGTACAGTTCTTGTTCTTGGTATCACACTCCCTGTGAGAATATATGTGTATCAGTCTTGTTGTGTCCAGAAAATATTTCCTTGGAGTCATCTCTCCCTTTGGCTCTTAAAGTCTTGCTGCCTCCTCTTCTACATAGCTTCCTGAGCCCTGAGGGGAGGGATTTGATGAAGGCATCCAATTTAGGACTGACTATCTCAAAGTCTCTCACTCTGAACATTATCCAATTGTGGCTCTCTTTGGTAATCACAACCCTTTGCAAGAGAAAGCATCTCTGATAATGGTTGAATGGTGCTTTGAATCTCAACTGTGCTTACATGAAGGAGAAAATTGACTACAACCCTATTCCAGGAGTTATTTTATTGGTATATTCCTTTACCCAATGACAATAAGTAAAATAAATAAATGAATAAAATTTGAATAATTCAAATATTCCCACAAGCACCAAGTTTTTTTTTACATTGATTAGTACTGCATTTTTTCTCATTATTTTCTTTAATTATTATAATTATTGTTACATACATACATACACATAAGTACACACATCTATATCTCTATTTATCATCTATCTATCTATCTATCTATCTATCTATCTATCTATCTATCTATCTATCTATCTATCTATCTAATCTACATATATTGCTACATATGTACACAAATATATGTACACACAAACACACACACATGCACACAGTCTACAGAGTCCAGAAAAGGACAGATTTGTTCATTATACAATATGCAATGAACACCCACAAAGTTGCCACATTTCCCCCCAGAAGAAGACTGTTTTAGACAGACCTTGAATACACATCTGATCCTTCAATATTTAGCAGCAGCCAACTGTTCTTATATGAAAGTCCAACCTTGGACTTCCCAAAAATCTTATTATTACAATAGAACTAAGCACAACTCTGTATTAGCAATCTGTTAGAAGTTGGAAAATTGCTGATATGTTTACAAACTGCCTTACCTATTCTTCATTATTGATATATTTTCTAGAAGCAAAATACATGCATTTCTTACTGTTGCTTCCATTAAAGCATATTGGGTGATAATATGGTGTTCAGCATTTGGCAACATCAAGTGCAATGAATCAATAAGAAAATATTTCTGTTTACCTAGTAGCTGATATATAGGAATCTTTACAATTTACAGGCAGCAGCCAAATATCTTTTTATATATAGCATTTTATGGTACGGGACCCACCCAAGCTATATCTAGGAACCCAGGAATGAGTTTGAATGAGTAGTCTAGCTAACATATGTATTTGTTTAGCTGGTATAATTAAAATACTCAGAATTATAAGTTTCTATTTTTTTCAGGAATATATACAGTAGACTATTCTGTTCACCTAGGAATGTTGTTCTATCAAAATTGCCACTGTATACTTATAGTATCACTTTCCAAAGAAAAAGGCAAAATCAAACAGAGCAGCCACTGTACTTTGTTAGAGTTGACACCAGGGTTAGCAATCTGAAGAATTCTCAAAATATTATGGCTATGTTTCTAAATGCAGATAGAATTTATAGAGTCTTTGAAATAGGGAAGGTGTTAAAGCTGGGTTATTCTAGGACATATTGCTTTCCCCCTGTAAACTTGTCATTCTCACGTTCCTGACTTGATTATAAGAGCTAAGTTATGCAAGCACAGGGACAATTCAAATATATGAATTCTAGTGCAGACAGACATAATGAATAAGAAAAATTCAGCTTTTTAAAAAAGATATAAGTGGTTTAGACTCTACCCAAAACTCTACAATAAGGTATGAGTAGTGTGTGTGTGTGTGTGTGTGTGTGTGTGTGTGTGCGTGTGTGTATAGATGGGTTGGTGTGAGGTGGTGTGAGGGTTTCTTGGATTTGAAAGCACAGCCTTATTCTTGTTAGGCAAACACTCCATCACAAAGTTAGCTTTAATTCCAGCCTGAAGATTGTCTTTTTCTGTGGTCATAAATGCTACTGAATAAGTGCACACACGCACACGCACACGCACACGCACACGCACACGCACACGCACACACACACACAGTAACGAAAGAAAGAAAGAAAGGAAGGAAGGAAGGAAGGAAGGAAGGAAGGAAGGAAGGAAGAAAGAAAGAAAGAAAGAAAGAAAGAAAGAAAGAAAGAAAGAAAGAAAGAAGGATACAAAAATGAGAGTCAGCTTGAAATTTGGACAGCAGATGGCTTTGAGGGAGAATAGCTTAGAGGGGTTCAAAGGAGGGGTATCTGGGAAAAAAGTGGTGTAATTCCATTTAAATATTTAAAAAGAATATTAATATCATAAGCCTGAAGGTTTTGAAGTCCTACCACAAAGAAATAAATAGTTGTTACCATATTATATATTTCCACAAAGAACATAATGAGATGAATCACAGTAAGAAATGATTACTGTTTTGTTCTCAGACTTTTAAACTTTTACTTTTACTTTTGTGATTATAATTACATAATTATTCTCTTCCCTATCCTTCTTCCAAACCCTCTCATATACCCATTTGTGCTCGCTACCAAACTCATAGTCACTTTTTCATCAATTATGTTATATATATTATGTGTTTAAGGTCAAATGTTTAGATTGTTTTTAGGAATGATACTATCTTTGTACATTAGTGATTGTTGGTTCTCCTCCAATATCTATGACTTCACTAGCACTGAATAGGTGGCTATCTTTCCAGTATCAAGCATGGTTTCCAACTTGCTGTGCAGGGTTTAAGTCCAATTATAGAGATGTTGATTGCTATCAAGTATGAAGGTCACTATTGCACTTTTAGAGTTATTATGCCACACTGGTTATTGATGTCATTTATAGGTATCATAGCTGGGCAAGATGACTGTTTGCCCTCTCCTCTGGAAACTTCCATGGTATCTTTTCTCATCATGAAAGCTTGTCCTCAAAGAGAAGGCATTCATCTCATTTCCAGCTCACTGGCCTCTAGGCTTTGTTTAAAGTCAATGGTGTCTTCAACAATAGAGACTTACCTTACACATTTGAGACACAACCAAGGAGAACAATATAGGCTGTATGTTTTAGGAGTTTCTTGTACAGCCCTAACCAACAACTCAAGAGATGGATTCTCATATCTAGAATTGGGGTTTTGTTATATTGTCTCTGGCTGTTAGTGATCAGAGAAATGCAAATCAAAATGACCCTGAGAATTCATCTTACACTAATCAGAATGGCTAAGATCAAAACCTCAGGTGTCAACAAATGTTGGCAAGGATGTGAAGAAAGAGAAACACTCCTCCATTGCTGGTGGGATTGCAAACTGGTACAACCACTTTGGAAATCAGTCTGGAGGTTCCTCAGAAAATTGGAAATAGATCTACCTAAAGATCCAGCAATACCACTCTTGGAAATATACCCAAAAGATGCCCCACCATGCCACAGGGGCACATGTTCCACTATGTTCATAGCAGCCAGAGATAGCCAGAAGCTGGAAACAACCCAGATTTCCCATGACAGAAAAATGGATACAGAAAATGTGGTTCATTTACACAACTGAATACTATTTGAATATTTTTGGGTATATGTTCATCAGGGATATTGGTGGATTGGTCCCTTCCTTCCTTCCTTCCTTCCTTCCTTCCTTCCTTCCTTCCTTCCTTCCTTCCTTCCCTTCTTTTCCTGTCACTGTGAATTTATCTGGTTTGGATATTAGAACGACTGGCTTCTTTGGATAAGTTTGGGATGGCTCCTTCTGTTTCACTATTTTTGAACAGCTTAAGAAGGACTTCTTTGGGATGGCCTAGTTGGCCATCAGTGGGAAGAGAGGCCCCTTGGTTATGCAGACTTTATATGCCCCAATACAGGGGAACGCAGGGGCCAAGGGGTGGGAGTGGGTGGGTAGGGGAGCAGGGCCGGGAGGGGGGAGGATATAGGGAACTAGCTGGATAACACTTGAAATGTAAATGAAGAAAATATCTAATAAAAGTAGTA
>LR755264.1:0-12885 GCA_902729485.2 Mus minutoides
AGTTCTGTTTATTTTTATTAAGTTTCATTTTCCTAAATTTTGTGTAGTTCAGTTCTATTCCACATGTTCAATTGTTTCTCTGTTTCCATATAGTGAGAGACACTTTCTGATTACTTATTCAGGTATCCTCTTGGAATCCTAAATTCTAAGGTTAGACTCATATAGAAACCTCTAGAAAGGACCAACAAGTGATTCAATTATGATACAGATGTAGAACTATCTTAATCCCCCTGGCACCTAATTGAATGTCTCATGCTTTGTCTTAGAAACTGGAATAAAATGGAGTGACATATTCTTTTCAATGGATTCAGACAGCTTTTTATTTGCCTACGTGCTAGGAATGCTTTTAGTTGATGCTTTCATATATGGCCTTGTGGCCTGGTATATAGAAGCTGTCTTTCCAGGAGAGTATGGTGTGCCCAAGCCATGGAACTTTTTCTTGATGGTGAGTCTTGGTGCTTGTTATTTTTGGATAAATCCTTGTGAATTTGTTCTAAAACATCTTAAAAGAAAATCACTAGTTAGTTTTATACTATTACTGAGGTAGTGGAGCAGACAAGAGAACCATTCTTATCTGTGTTCCTGCTATAGTAATTCATTATTGTTTTTCTAACGCAGTCTGAGCCCTCTCTCTCTCTCTCTCTCTCTCTCTCTATATATATATATATATATATATATATATATATATATATATATATATATTAGAGTTCTAAATTATTATTGCAGATATCTATAATTATACATAAGGAAACATAATCCCTGGATAAGATCTGGAAACTAACCAAATTGTACAAATTGTGAGTAATCAGTCTACAGTACTTGCAGGACTGTGTTACAGAAAGACTGTGTGTTTTTAAAGAACTTAGCAACACTGCAACTCTGGACATTAACATGGAGAAATTAAATCACATTTAGGTTCTCATCACTGTCTTTTGTCTGCATGTCTTACAGTCAGAGCTACAATCTAGGGCCTGTATATTGCTCAGATGAGATCTGACGTGAGACTCTGTGATACCGGTTTGTACTAGTTTTCCTCTATTCTTAAATATTTGCTTTGGGGGACAGGATTTTTTTTATTTTTGAGATAATAATTTTAATTATATTTCTCCCCTCATTTCCTCTTTCCACACCCTTCTATGCACCTCTCCCTAGTCTCCTTCAAATCCATGGCCTCTTTTTAAAAACTAATTGTTTTAATTGCATGTTTATGAGTATGTATATACACATATATTCCTAAACATAATCTGTTCAGTCCACTAATGCTATGTGTATAGGGGATTTTTGGTAAATAATTAATAATATTATATATGTGGCTCTTTTAGATGTCCTTTTAAATATTTAACCCAACTCCATCCTTCTTCTGCATTTACTTCCCTTCCTCTTCCATCAAGAATCTGTCCTTTTTCCCTACCAATCACTTGTCTCTGCTCTTCCCCTTTATGTTCTTCCCACCTCTTCTGCAGCTACCTCCTTCTCCTTCCTAAGAAGCCCACTCTTTTCCCACTTCCCTGATCAGAACATCTACACCCTGCCTTTCCCCTCTCCATTGCTCCCCAATTCTACCAACAGTTCCATTTTACCTTTCTAGTTTCTGTAGTTACTCTAAGCTATGTTGTGTATTTACATCTGAAGATTTGGAACTAGGATCCCAATAAGAGAAAACATGGGATTTTTGGATCTGGTTTACCTCATTTAATATGATCTTTTCTAGATCCATCCATTTAAATGCAAAGTTAATAATTTAATTTTTGTTACAGATGAGTAGTTTTCTAGTGTGTTTGTCATCCATTTTCATTTCTCATTAATCAGTTGAAGGTCTTTTCGGTTGTTTCTAGTTCCTATCTATTGTGAATAGAACAGCAATAAACATGGTTGCTTTACTGAATTATATTTTGTTGGATTATTGTCTGACAGAATACAAGGAACAATTCTAATCTTTGAATTTGTAAAGACTTGTTTTGTGTTCCAGGAGGTAGTCTATTTTTTACAGGCTTCCATGTGCAGCAGAAGAGAAAGTTAATTATTTGGTGTTCAAATAAAGTAACTGTAGATATCTGTTAAGTCCAGTTGATGTATAATGTCTTGATGTTTCTCTGGGTTTTTTTGTCCCGATTACCTGACTACTGGAGGAATTGAAATATTCAAATCACCTAGTACTAGTCGGTGCTAATCAGTGCCTTTAAATCCAGCAAGAGATTTTTCTTTTCATGAAATTGGGTACGCGGAGTTTGTTGCAAATATGTTAGATAAAAATGTCTTCTTGTGAAGTGTCCTTTTAAAAATCTCTTCTGATTAATTCTAACTTAAAAGTCCAAAGTTTATATTTTCAGATATTAGGGTAGTGGCACCTGCTTGGTTCCTGATACTGTATCATTGGGTTACCTTTGCCCATCTTTTCACTCAAAAATAGTGCCAATCTTAGTCTTAAAACTAAGATATATTTCTTGTAGGCAGCAGATAGCTGGGTCTTGTTCTTGATCATTCAGACAGTCTGTGTCTTTTGATTGGGGAATTAAGGTCACTGATATTTAAAGCTACTACTGAAATGTGTGTGTGTGTGTGTGTGTGTGTGTGTGTGTGTGTGTGTGTGTTAATTGTAATCATTGTGCTGCTGACTTTTGGTTTTGTTTGTATTCTCCGTGGGCCTTCATGTTTTAATAATTGTGGCATCATATGTCTTTCCACAGTCTCTCTGATTTGCTCATTTTCTCTTCAACTCAAAATACTGCTTCCTGTATCTTGCTTAGTTTTGATTTGTTGGGGATAATTCGTTTTCCAGGATGCTTATGTTGAGCAAAGTTTTTCTTTCTCCTTCAAACATGGCAGTTAGTTTTGTTGTGTATATTATTTTAGGTTGGCTGTCAGTCTTTTAGGACTTGGGATGGATTTTGCTGGGGGTTTTCTGACTTTCAAAGTTTCCACTGAGAAATCAACTGTTATTCTGATAGGTATACCACTATATGTGACTGGAATATTTTTCTCTTGCAACTTTTAATATGTCTTCTTTGTTATATATACTTAGTGCTTTAATATGATATACCATGGGAATTTTGTTGTCTCTTTGGTATTCTAAGTGCTTCTTGTTTCTGTATGGGTGTGTCTTTCCTTAGTTTGGGAAAGTTTTTCTTTTTTCCTATGATCTTGTTAAGAATCTGGGCTATGCTGTTGACTTGAAAAGTACTTTGGTTGCCCCTATAATGTGAAGGTTTGAGCTTTTTATGGTGTCCCACGCTTCCCAAGTGTTTCCTTTCATATGTGTGGTAAGATTTTGGGTTCTTTATAATCACAGAAATATAAGAATACATTTTTGTTTTAATCCAAGGTGTGGGATATGGAGCTGATTCAGATTGTCTACAGCAGCTGGCAGCTGGCTATGATTTGCCTCATGCTCTAGCAAGGGCATGATTTTTGGATTTCTGGGGAGTATTCAGAGAACACACACACACACACACACACACATGTGCGTGCCTATTTAACCAGCTAGTGGTTGTCAAGTGGCTGAACTTGGATATCCTTATGGTAAATATCAAACTTGCCCCAAGGAACTTGACAGCAGGAAGTAGTCTAATGATATAGATATCCCATTTCCCCTCTATCTTTTTTTCTCTCCTTCCTAGTGTTGGGTGAAATAGGGGTGGAGAAGGGCAGTAGAAAAAGGAGCCCATAAAGTAGCCAAAAGTCCAGCTACATGTATTTTTTAAATTTAATTTTATTTTTAATTTATTTTTTACACTCAATATTCTATTCCCCGCCCCCCCATCCACCCTTCAACTGCTCCACATCTCACACCTCTTCCTCACCCCACCCCATTGTCTCCACGTGGAGGCTCTCATCCCCCCCACCACACCTGACCTCTAAACTCCCTGGGGTCTCCAGTCTCTTGAGGGTTAGGTGCATCATCTATGAATGAACACAGACCCGGAAGTCCTCTACCGTATGTGTGTTGGGGGCCTTATCTGGACCCCCAAGATCTCTCAAACACTGGACCACCAAACAGAGAGCATACACCAGCTAATATGAGGCCCCCAACACACATACATGTATTTTTTTGTTTGTTTCTTTCTTGGTCATTTGGTCTTGATCCTCTATTTTATCCTTTAGAGCTGATGTTTTACCTTCTACTTGCCTCATAGAGGCTTTTGTTCCAGTTCTGAATTTGTTAGAGACAAAACAGGAGAAGAGAGGATGTGGGGTTGGTTGAGACTATAGGTTGGAAATGGAATCAGGTGGACAAAGGGGACTGTCCTAATGTACAGGTTGTATTTCTTGCTCCAAGCCAAAGTGTGGGGATAGTTAAGTCTGGGTGGAAAGGTTATATGTAATGTGAAAAGGTCTTGTGATTTTGTAAAGAGGTGGTTAGGATCCTGCCTCAAACCTAAGCTGCTTTGCAGTGAAGCAATGAAAAGGCTAGTCTAGGCTGAGTGCACAGGTTGTGAGAACCAGGCTAAATCTGGTAAGTTGAAGCTAAAGTGTGGATGAGGAACTTGGGGTACTCTCCAGGCTTCATCCTGGTAAAACCTAGAGGTTGGCTGCAGCCCGGGAGATGTTGGACTAAACAGTGGTAAGTAATGTAGGAGCCTTGGGAGCCTTGGGGTTCATGCTGCACAGGCATGGGTGCCTAGACTAAGACTGGGCATTTGCTGTGAGTCCTGGCAGAGGCCTGGAGGGTTAAAGAAAAATGAGAATCTGTTTGCAGGGATACTGATCAACCTAGACCAGAAGAAGACATGAGTCTGCAGACATGGATTCTAGAGAAGGACATGGAGAGTCTGGGCATAGAGTCTATCGCAAATATTTATGATTGTAATATGATAGTATATTCTGAGCCATTGGAATTCAAATTATTGCTAACTTGCTTCAAAATCTGATCTCAAGAATTGTATGCAGCCTATGTCAGTACAAACACTATTAAGTTAAAGTGTTTTGTAGCATGTTCTTTTTTTCCATGCCACCAGTTATATTATTTTTATTTCCTTAATTAGCACTCTTACTGGTTTGGAGACCCACCTCAACAAAAACCGGAAATCACCCAATTTTATGAGAGAGTTGAAAGCAAGTATTTTGAAGCTGAACCAACTGATTTGACAGTAGGCATACAGATCAAACACCTACACAAGGTATTCGTCCATGACCCTCTTCCTAATGAGGCTGGGATTTAACGTGTATTCACTGTAAATTTTTGATGTGATAAATGCCCAAATATTCAAAGTTATTATTTATTTATGCTAATGGGAGGTCATAGCCGTTGCATTTACTTCCCTGGAGAGATAAAAATGTTATCTTTCAGTCCTTAATAAATTGTTAATTCTTCTACTAGAAGATAAGCCCATCCATATGGCCTGTGCAATATAGTCTATAGGTGCTGCCTTTTTAAAGTGTAGTATCTAATAGGGCTTTGCAACTTTGAGTGAGGAAACATTAATCTTCATTTAATAGTGTTTTCCACCATTCATCTGCTTCTTTTACCTTTGCCTGGGTGGTTGTTGGGGAGGGTGGAAAAGTGACACTTGGGTCTGTCAGTTCTGATGGATTTTTGGTAAGTATGCAGCTCAGGTGATTCATCTGTTTTCTGGTATTTTCTTCTCTCTCAAGGGTCTGCATAAGCTTGAGCTCTGAGCTCCTAACTCTATAGCTTGAAGATACTCCAGAATGTAGATGGTGTCTATTCTCTTATAGACTTTTCCTAGCTTTGTTATATTACCAAAAGTCTCTATTTTGCTTTTATCAATCTAGGTACAACATTTATCTTTTCTCTAGACTCCAAGCCTTTTGTCAAATTTTTTGTGAATATTAGTAACCTATAATATAGTTAGAGCTATAGGCAGCTTACTCAAGGAACATATGGGCTATGACCATTTCCCCAGCTGTACTTATTATGTGTGTATGTGTATACATACATATATCCCATATATACATATACACAAATATATTCTGTATATGTATGTGAGTATATCTTTACCCATCTTTTGCCACTAAGAATTTTCTCTAATGCATATATAGAATACTTCACCATTCCCCATACTTCTCTTATACTTGCATATCCAGGATCATGAAAATGTTCAGAACGGAGGGTCTTATATCCTGTTAATTCATTCTTTCTTTTTTTCATTAATTCATTCTTGCTCCTGGGGACATAGCAGTAAGAAAGAAAGAAAGAAAGAAAGAAAGAAAGAAAGAAAGAAAGAAAGAAAGAAAGAAAGAGAAAAGAAAAGAAAAGAAAAGAAAAGAAAAGAAAAGAAAAGAAAAGAAAAAGAGCCTGAAGGAATGACCATCCAGAGACGGCCCCACTTGGGGATCCACCTCATAAACAACCACCAAACCCAGTCACTAGGCAGATGCCAACAGCCTGCTGACAGGAGCCTGATATAGCTGTCTCCTGCAAGGCTCTGCCATTGCCTGGAAAATACAGAAGTGGATGCTCACAGTCATCCATTGGACAGAGCACAAGGTCCCCAATGAAGGAGCCAGAGAAATACCCAGGGAGCTGAAGGGGACTGAAGCCCCATAGAAGGAGCATCAATATGAACTAACCCTTAGAGCTCCTTGAAACTATACCACCAATCAAAGAAAACACATGGTGGAAGTTGTGGCTCTAACTATATTTGTAGCAGAGGATGGCCTAGTCGGTCATCAGTGGGAGGAGAGGCCCTTGGTCCTGTGAATGCTCTATGCCCCAATATAGGGGAATGCCAGGACCAGGAATGGGAGTGGGTGGGTTGGAAAGCAGGAGGAGGGGGGAGGGGATAAGGGATTTTCAGAGGGGAAACTAGGAAAGAAGATAACATTTGAAATGTCAATAAAGAAAATATCTCAAAAAAAGAGGAAAGAAAGAAAGAAAGAAAGAAAGAAAGAAAGAAAGAAAGAGAGAGAGAAAGAGAGAAAGAGAGAAAGAGAAAGAAAAAGGAAGATTGGGTTACCTCACTAAGAATGATATCCTCCAGATACATCCACTTGCCCAAGAATTTCATAAATTCATCTTTTAATAGCAGAATAGTACTCCATTGTGTAAATGTACCACATTTTCTGTATCCATTCTTCTGTTGAGGGATATGCGCTCACTGATAAGTAGATATTAACCCAGAAACTTAGAATACCCAAGATACAATTTGTAAAACACAAGAAAATCAAGAAGGAAGACCAGCTTGTGGATATTTCATTCCTCCTTTGAATAGGAAACAAAATACCCATGAAAGGAGTTACAGAGACAAAGTTTAGAGCTAAGATGAAAGGATGGACCATCCAGAGACTACCCCAGCGGGGGATCCATCCCATAATCAGTCACTAAACTCAGACACTATTGCATAAGACAGCAAGAGTTTGCTGAAAGGACCCTGATATAGCTTTCTCATATGAGGCTATGCCAGTGCCTGGCAAATACAGAAGTGGATGCTCACAGTCATCTATGTGATGGAACACAGGGCCCACAATGGAGAAGCTAGAGATAGAACCCCAGGAGCTGAAGGAGTCTGCAACCCTATAAGAGGAACAACAATATGAACTAACCCGAACCCCCAGAGCTTGTGTCTCTAGCTGCACATGTAGCAGAAGATGGCCTAGTCGGCCATCATTGGAAAGAGAGGCCCCTTGGTATTGCAATCTTTATATGCCCCAATACAGGGAATGCCAGGGCCAAGAAGTAGGAGTGGGTGGGCAGGGGAGCAGGGTGGGGGGAGGGGAGAGGGAACTTTTGGGATAGCATTTGAAATGTAAATTAAGAAAATATCTAATAAAAAATTGAAAAAGAAAAAAGCAAAAAAGAGAAAGAAAGAAATCAGAAAAAAGTCCACTCAAGGAATTTTCATTCTAGTGTGAGTTAAAGTATCTTAGCAATTAAAGAAATAAGATAATTATAATGTATGTTAATGCCACGAGGAAAATAAAAACTGATAGTGACATAGCAATTCAAACATGGAATGGGAGAAAGAAATATATTAGATTATGCAAGGAGGCCTCTCTAGAAACATGGCCATTGTGGGTGCTGGCTGCCCCACCCAACAGTCAGCTCTGTTGAGGGAAACCACCTCAGCCCAGATTGTGTTTCTCCAGGATATCTTATGCCAATGGCTGTTTGAAATAGATAGCTCAGCTAGGCTCTACATCACTATCTACAGTTTAGAATTGGTTCTGGAGATAAGGGATTAACATTGGTTAAATGAGGGATTAAGACTCGGTGGCTGGAAGAAATGGTTGGTTATTAGTGGACCAACACATAATTAACTATAGGACAACCCAGAATTGACTTGTTTCATGACTTGATTGGTGACTTTTTTTACTAAGCCATTGGGAAATCAAAGGCTCTAGTTTGGATACAAGAACTTAAAGCACGTTTTAAAGCTTGGAGCTTATGTGTAGTGAGAATACTTGGGAAGAGACTCTACCTGCATTTGGTGAAACCTGAACCAGCAATCTCATCATAAGGGATGTATTGGGAGGAATGGCTGCTTTAATTCTACATGCAAGGGCTTGATTCCCAGGTTATACAGTTATGTTTTATGTTTCTTAAGTGCTTTACAACTCAATTGTTGTTTAATGAAAAAAACAACGGAATCTCCTTAGAAGTTTGCATAGCACCCACATTTACTGCACATTTGCACTGACTTTTCTGGGGGTCTCTGTTATTCCTCAGTCTTCAGGCTGTTTCACCTTGCTGATGAATGTGAAAGGGAATTACGGTTTCGGGAGTTATTTAGCTTCTACTTGTTGCTAGACTGTAAGTGATGCCCTTTCTCGATTTTTTCACCCTTAACAGGAGCACTGCTCATCTATATGAAAGATATTTTAGGTGAGCAGTCAGGGTGGTTTCTAGCTGGCCTGCCTTCAAAGACACACACACACACACACACACACACACACACACACCACTCTGTTTATCCTCTGTCTCTTTCTCTCTGTTTCTGTGTGTTTCTGTATGATTTATGATGTGTGTGTGTGTGTGTGTGTGTGCATGTGCGTGTGCGTGTGCACATGCATGCATGCATAGTCACGTAAATATAGTCACATGCCACAACTCACACATAGAGGTCAGAAGATGAACCGTGTGTGTCAGTCCTAGCCACACACCTTCTTTGAAGCAGTGTCTCTGTTGTTTTTTTGGGTTTTTTGTTTGTTTGTTTGTTTGTTTTTTGATTGAACATGCCAGATAAGATGGCTTCAAAGTATTCTCATGTTTCTGCCTCCCACATTGCTGTTGGAGCATGAATGTGTGTCCAGCTTTTATGTGGGTTCTGAGGATTAACACTCAAACCCTTATCCTCGCACAGCAAGTGATTTTGTCTACTGAGCAATTTCTTCTGTTCCCCCAAATACTGATTGAAAAAAACTGTGGCATTACCAGCTTCATAGTGGTAATTAAAACAAAGCAGGAATAGAGATTGTTCAGGGAAGGAATGTACCCCTACTGTGTAATTCTAAAACTCACATATCTTTAAATAGATTTGTCCTCTTTGCTGTTTTTCCTTATTACACTATATTTCCCCATGAGATTAATATGGACTCTTATTTTGTCCATACAAAGTTTCTATGAGTACCTGTTCTTTCTTTCTTTTTTTTCCAATTTTTATTAGATGGAGCTGAAGGGGTCTCCAACCCTATAGGTGGAAAAACAATATGAACTAACTAGTACCCCCAGAGCTTGTGTCTCTAGCTGCATATGTAGCAGAAGATGGCCTAGTTAGCCATCATTGGGAAGAGAGACCCCTTGGTCATGCAAACTTTATATGCCCCAGTACAGGGGAATGCCAGGGCCAAGATGTGGGAGTGGGTGGGTAGGAGAGCAGGGTGGGGGGATGGGGGAGGGTTTAGGGGACTTTCGGGATAGCATGTGAAATGTAAATGAAGAGTACTGTTCTTTCAAACTGACTATAAAGGCTGCACAGTTCACACTTATGGGCTTCCCCCAACAGGTATTCCAAGAGAATAACACCACCAAGGTAGCCATCAAAGACTTGTCTTTGAACTTATATGAGGGACAGATCACTGTTCTTCTAGGACATAATGGGGCAGGAAAGTCCACCACTCTGTCCATCCTCTCAGGTAGGTGTTCAGCTCAATCCAGTCTCAGAAACTGGGAATGAAGCAATGAGATTTACATGATATAGTTTAATAGCCTGCTTTGTTTTCAAGTTCGTAAGTAATGTAAAAATTTTTAAGTTTGTGTTTTGGGGGAGATACTACATAATGATTAAATATCAATACTTGAAGAAGACAGTCTTTTTTTTTTTTTTTAGTATGTATGCATGTATGTAAGAACAGAGCACCAAAATACTCAAAGCAAAACCAGAAAGATTTGAAAAATCAGTTGACACATTTGCATCAGAGAAATTAAAAACACAAACAAAATCAATAACCTGGTGAGGATTAAGGACAATCAGAATTTAAAGTTACTAAAGTTGTGTTTGTATGCAGAGGTCAGAAGCCAATGTCCCGCATCGCTTCTCCACTTAATTATATATTTTGAAACAGTTTCTCAATGAAACCAGAGCCCACCCTTTCCTTATTATGGCTAATTTGCAAGGCCTAGGAATTATTTTCATCTCTTCCTCAGCCCCTACTCCTTTGTTTTTTTCTTTTCATTTTTTTATTAGATTTTTTTTTCATTTACATTTCAAATGCTATCCCGAAAGTCCCCTATACCCTTCCCCCACCCTGCTCCCCTACCCACCTACTCCCACTTCTTGGCCCTGGCGTTCCCCTGTACTGGGGCATATAAAGCCTACTCCTGTTTTACCATTTACCACCACCCACAGCAGCAACAGCAGCAGCAGCAGCACCACCACCACCACCACCTCCACCACCACCACCACCACCACCCATCAGTGCAAGAATTAAAAGTCACACCTGTACCTGGCTTTTATTTGAGTTCTGGGAATCTCAAACTCAGGGCTTTGAGCTTGTCGTTTCCTGTGAAGTTTCTATGCCCCAGTAGAGGGGAATGCCAGGACCAGGAATGGAAGTAATTTTTATTATGCTATGGCTTGTATGGCCTCCATAGACTTTTGTGTTTGAACAAGTCTTTGGGGCCCCGGGGGTAGAATGTGGTAGTTTAACTATGCTTAGGCCAGAGAGTGACACTATTAGGAGGTGGGGTCTTGTTGGAGTAGATGTGGTCTTGTTCAAGGAAGTATGTCACTGTGGGGGTGGGCATTGAGATCCTCCTCCTAGCCATGTGGGGGCCAGTCTTCTCCTAGTGCCCTTCAGATATAACTCTCAGCTCCTCCTGCACCATGCCTGCCTAGATGCTGCCATGCTCCCAGCTTGATGATGAGGGACTGAACCTTTGAACCAGTAAGCCAGCCCCAGTTAAATGTTGTCCCTTTAAAGAGTTGCCTTTGTCTTGGTGTTTGTTCACAGCAGTAAAAACCTAAGACAATGCATAAAAAAGTGACAAAGGAAACAGAGAACTAAGGAGCACAGAAAACAAAAGAAGGTGGCAGCTAGAAACCCAACCAATATCAATTATATTAAATGTGGATTATTTGCTTCAAACTTATGAGGCATGCAGGAGCAATAGCAATGGGCTATGGTGTTTAAGGGTCTCCTAGACTCCCCTATCAGTGCTGGAAAAGGTTTCTCATACCTGGTCCTGGGTTTGTTACATAGTCTATGGTTCTTATGAAAGAACATTATTACCCCAAGTGGTATAGCTTCACTTAAAATAAAAATAATACATGTACACACATATACACATACCCCACACAACTTTAGATAAACAAAATAATATGATTACTATGTCTTTTTAGAGCATCCTTAGTGTTTATTTTTTCCCACATCCTTTTCTTCCCCCTACTGTTAAACCCTTTATCCCACTCTCCTCACATCCTCCTCTTTATAGTGCCTATGTCCTGGTCTTCCACATTCTGCTACTCTTCCCCACACCCCAGACCCTTTTTACACCATGCTTTTTATGGTTACTATAGGTTATATATTCACACTTGTCTTTCTGGGTTTGAGTTACCTCATTCAGTGTAATATTATTGCTGAAGGTGCCATACATTGGACACAACATTTGAAGGCAATGAGTTGGACCTGACCCAGAAGCCTCTCCCTTGAAGACTAGTTTTCATGTCAGAAGGAGCTGTGCAAGGTGACAAAGGAAAAGGCAATCAATAGACCTAGCCATCTATAAAGTATATGAACCATAACAGCGGCCAGCATGACAAGATGTTCTGAGTGGCACTTTATTTTAGGGATAACCAACTGCTGTCTAGTTGAATGTAGTTGAATGTATGGCCTACACAATAGTAATTCTTGCCTGGTACTATAACCCTAGCCAGCTACCCCATGGCTAGAGAAGCCATGGACCCTACAAGAGAATGGCTACTGCAATTTCCCTCAACAAACATAATTTGTATCTGTACGTATCCTACTTATCCTACAGATAAGTATAGCTTTTGCCACTCACCAAAGAATATTCTTCCTGCAGTAGGTGGAGATTATTAGAAAAATCCACAACTGCACAAAATGCAGATAATACATAACTGTGAGGTATCTAACCCCAACTGATAAATCTGTAACATAGCCCCTACATCTAAGGCTCAGGGATAATTGATGAAATTAACAGAATTGGGCAGAAAAATAGTCTAGAACAAAAGGCCCAGGAAATCTGCTGTTCATGCCCCATGACCTTCAACAACATGGTTACCCAAACAAGCATAATGACAACATGAGTTGACATGCTAATGTGAACAGGGGAAATTACACATGGTCCCATTCCTACATGAAGAGCTACAGTTGGCTAATAACTACTGAGACAGAGAGAAGAGTTCATCCATTATCCAGTCCCAAGTGGTCAGTGCTGGACACTTACATATGAGCAGAGCAAAATGGTCTTGGTAGGTTATATGTACATACATGGACGTGTGTGTGTGTGTGTGTGTGTGTGTGTGT
>LR755264.1:13602-75348 GCA_902729485.2 Mus minutoides
GGAGATTGGTATGATCAAAATACATGATATGCACATGTGCAATTCTCAAAACCAGAACATGATTTTTAAAAGAAACTCCTATGACTATTGAAAGTGCCATGCATACAGAAGTGGATGCTCACAGTCATCTATTGGATGGAACACAGGGCCCCTAATGAAGAAGCTAAAGAAAGTACCCAAGGAACTAAAGGGGTCTGCAACCCTATAGGAGGAACAACAATATGAACTAACCAGTACCCACCCCCCCCCCCCCACACACACACCCGAGCTGTGTCTCTAGTTGCAAAATGTTGCAGAGAATGGCCTAGTCGGCCATCAATGGAAGGAGAATCCCTTGGTATTGTGAAGATCATATGCCCCAGTTCAGGGGAATGCCAGGGCCAGGAAGTGGGTAGGTTGGGGAGCAGGGGGCGAATAGGGGGCTTTGGGGATAGCATTTGAAATGTAAATGAAGAAAATATCTAATAAAAATGCCTTTTAAAAAAGGAAAAAAAAGTGCCATGCAAACTGTTGTCTCCTTCTAGATAAAAGGAGTACCTCAAAAGCTGTATCTTGAGGAAACTAACAACATGCTGTCAGCTTTTAACCTGATGGAAAAGTGTGATGCATTTTCAAAATCACTGAGTGGAGGCATGAAGCGCAAGCTCGCCATCATTATAGCCCTGATAGGGGGCTCCAAGGTAAAGGGCGAAAGCTAACAACAGATAACTCTGTGCTTCATCTGGTTTAAAAAGCCAAGTGATACAAATCTAAAAGCTGACACAGACTTAACACTTTGAAAGCAGCTCCCTTGGGTTGAATTCACATTGTCAACCTCATTGGTATTAAATGACCACGGGTTCGGCTTTAGTACAAAAGTCCTAGTCTTATATTAAACTTACTATCATTCCACAGTCAAACATTTCACTTACAAAGAAAAGCAAGAGCAAGCCTAGTACTGGTAGGAGCCCTGTGGGACCGGTGCATGTTTACTCAGTCGTAGAATTGTTCTGTCTCTAGGTGGTGATACTTGATGAGCCAACATCTGGCATGGACCCAGCCTCGAGGAGGAGCACCTGGGATATCCTTCAGACATATAAACAGAATCGTACCATCCTGCTGACCACCCACTACATGGATGAAGCGGATATGCTGGGTGATCGCATTGCTATCATGGTCAGGGGGACCTTACGATGCTGCGGCTCTTCAGTCTTCCTGAAAAGACTATATGGTCCATTACCTTTGATTATTCTTAGGATGTTGTTCCCTAAACAATACAATAATCCCCATTGGTTTTATATTTATTGCCAAAACTTGAATGATTCATTATGCCGTGTTCAACTAGCATTCAGCTGCAAGTCCTTTGAGTAGTTGTTTCCATTTTCTTCAAAATTATTTCCTACTTCTATATTCTGTGTTTGTTGTATCATATTATCTGTTCTCTAATATGATTTCTAGGTAATTATGATCTAGTGCAACTATCCATCGGTGAGATGATGTCTATATTCAGAGATATAGAAATAGAGATAAGAGGGGGATACCTTCCTAATTTCCCTGGTGGTTTTTGGTGTAACTCATTGGCTCTTTAAAGCACATGTGGCCTAATCACACATAATTCTGAACTGCCTAGCCTTTTCCTGTTACTGATTTATAACTTCAACCTACTTTTATCTGAGAAGACTGTTAGCATCTGTATTGACTCATACTGGGCATGGTCCTGTGATCACAGAAGAGTATGCATTCTTCTGAGTTATTATAGACTGTTCTCCACTTCTGTTTCTTGTCAAGCATCTCTTATTTCAATGCAAAGAGCTGTGAATGTTCACTTTACTTACCTGGTATGTCTTCGTTTCTGGGTCCATTTCTATTGCTTTTTGCCCCTGGCTAAGCATTAGCTCATGCTACATTATTATCTGATGCTATCTAGAACCCTTTGACTGGCTGCTACAACACATGTGCTATGTTATGTTGTCAAATGTGTAGACTTGTTGGGGAGATGTTTTTCAAGAGTTTTGTACTCCTTACCAACATCCTCTAGTATTAGTATTTAAACCAATCCCAGAACAGCACTACTACCCACTGATAATTATGAGTCATTACTTTCTAGTTTCTATGTTCCATCTTCACTGCTCTTCTCCCAATTGAGCAGCCCTCTGGACCACATTCACTTGGCTCCTTTGCATGGTGGCTCTGCTTCTCTGTCCTACTCACTCCTCAAGCAGGGCATCTCTCTTCTTCCACCTTCCTTAAAGTCCCAAGCCCAGGAAACCTAAAACTCCTCTCCAGCTATTGACTGTTGGCATCTTTATTTACCAATCAGAATTAATTGGGAGTAGGTTCTCAGAAGTTATTTATAGACCCTCTAGTGTAAACAGTTTCGTGGGACCCAATTAACGTTAGAATATAAGCAGCCACAACATCTAGTTGGAGCATTTTATGCATCAAGATCTGCATTTTCACCTTTACTAATGTGGGCCCAGGTTTCATAGATCTATTTCAGATCTATGGCCAAAGCATGAGTTCTATGGAGTATTCATTACAATTCCTGACTGATCATCTCTGATTCTCTACTTTGGCTTAGCTATGTAAGCTCTAGTCTTTTGTGAAACAATAAAGGGTTTGGTTTTTTTTTTTTTTTTTTTTAAGGTGTAGATATATACCTGTCACACAGCAAAGACAAAGAAGCCGCCATTATGAGGTTTCTGTGGGTATTTCTTTCAACTTTTAGTTGTGTGTGTATATGTTTTATGTTTGTGTTGGTGTGTTCATGTGTCCATATATAGAGAGCAGAGGAAGGAACTGGGTGTCTTCCACTATGTTTTCTGCCTTATTCCCCTGAGACAGGGTCTCTCCTTAAAGCAGAAGCACGTAATGACCTCCCAGGATCTGCCTGTTTCACCCTCCAACTCTGGCATTATAGGCCTGCCTGCCATGATGGATGTTCATGTTTGTGCTAGGGATTCAAATTCAGGTCCTCACACTGGAACAGAAAGTGCCCTTACACACTGAGCCATCTCTCCAGTTTTGGTTTCACAGTTATTTACTACAGAGCTCTGCATGAAAATCATCTGCACAATTTGTAGCTGTAGCCTTGTGCTAGGAAGTGTTCAGGAACCGCAAAAGACCATCAAAGAGCCTCAATCACAATAGGGTCTCCATTCAAGCCTGAGCGTGGGCTTCCACTAACCCTGACACATCAGGATGGGAAGGTGGAGCCGCAAGTCTAATTTCAGGCAAGCATTTATAGAGGCAAGCAAACAAACAAGGGGGCTTCTGGCCTGGCGCACATTTGATTGGGGGGGGGGGCATTATAGCCTTTAACATAATTGGCTGGTGCTGGGAGCCAAACCATAAGCTTCACTTCTGTTTTCCTCCTGAGTTTTGGTTGTTATGAAGTAAAGTGTCAGGGGCAGGCTTGTCATTGGGAGGCGCAGATTTGTTGGGGAGTGACCTGGAGACTAGTACTAGGTGCCAGTTTGCTAGTTAACTTGAGTTCAACCTTAGGTCAGGTTCTTTAAGATGGAGGCTGAACCCAAAAGCTCTGGTCTCTCAATCTGACTTATCTTCCCTCTCTGATTTCTAACTTGCCAGTTCAGGTGTGGCACTGGAAGCTGTCGGTATTCCTGTTTGCTGAATCTCCATGCAAGGATCACCTCCAAGCAGAAGTGTAGTGATTGCACATCCCACCTCCTTGTCCTCGCCCAGGCACACACGCTCTCAGCTGCTTCTCCTCCACCTCCTGTGGAGCTAAGCTTACACCACTGTCTGCTTCTTTCAGATGTTCCTGGTGAAAGCTCTGTTCAGACATACGGATCTCACCAAGGCCATGAGCTAAACTCACCCTCATTTATTATGAATGTGTTCAATGGATTTGTAAGTTTTCTTGGACAGAATCTTGATGAAATTTTCGGGATGTAATTTTACAAGGACATGTTCAGTCTTCCAATTGTTTTCTATTTTATGATAAGCGTGATTGTTCACTTGTGGTATTCTCTGTTTCCTTACACATTTTTTTATTTCTAATTGGATTACTTTTAGTGATCTTTTTTCAGGGATATTGAGTCCTTTTCTCTTTCTACTCTGCTGCTGAGACTATGCAGTAACTTCTTTGATTGTACTTCCCTGCTGTTTCCACTGGCTTTCATTTATAGTTTTATTATCAGTCTGCAAAATTTCTGATTGACTCAACTCTTTGTTTTTCTATTTCTAATAGATTGATCAAAGTATTTGTCATGGTTGCTCTATAGCCTTTTTTTTTTTTTTGTCCTGTAATTTCTACATCTAGGCCAGTCTCTGCTTCTAATTTTCTATACTATATAGTATTATGTTTATTATATACTGTTGCTTATTTATTGGCATAATTTATATTTTTATTTTTAAAATGACAGTGGAAACTAAAGTATGTAGTATGTATCTCAAAGAAGCATATAACCTTATCTTTGTCAGGCCCTGTGTATGCATGATAAAGTTAAGTAGAATTTACATTTGGGCAATCCTGTAGCATGGTACAGCTTTGTTTGAATTCTGCTCAGTGCTCTCTTCAAATGTCTTAGGAAGGAAACAGAATGTGGTATCTTAAGACAGACATATAGGAAGATGGTGTTCCCTTTAGGCTATAGCACAAGCTCCAGCCTTCTGACTCTGATGCATCCTCTTTGATTTCCATCCCCACCCTGCCCTGTGTATTTCGTCAGTATCTTGCTGCTCACATGCTCTCTTTTACTCTCTTTTCTCCCTTCCTTCCTGCCTCCTTTCTTCCATCCCTGCCTCCCTCCCTTTCTCAAAGGACACTTGTCAGGTGATGGGTCCAGATATCCAAGTGTCATTTCTCTTAGTTCTGCAGCCCAAGCCTCAGGTACCAGAATGCCATTGCTAGGAGCATAAATCCTGATGTGCCATATATATTCCCCACCTAGTGTTAGGAAGACCAGTGAAGGAGGAGAAGAAACAAGAGGAGGATGAGGGGGTGGAAGAGTGATGGGAGAAAAAGGAGGAAGCAGTCCAGGATGTCTGGGAGGAGATAACAACAGAGGGTAAAGAGAAATTTCACGAAAATGTCTCACATCTCTGAAGGAAAGAACTTTTATTGAATTTATGTAGGTTCTGGCATATAACATGGACCCAGGAACCATCTGCTTAATGAATATTAACCTGTTTTCTACAATTTCAGCATCAGTAAACAGAGAGGTCAGGGAGCTCTTAATGTTATCTCTGTTCTATATGGTTTTATGATCCAGATCATTATTGATCCTTTATTGAACTATGTATAATTATATCATTAATAATGATTATGTTATATAATGCTTTGCCTTATAGAATTGTAGTCAAATAACCCATGGCATGCTTTATCTTCCTCTAACATACCCAAACCATAGAAATTCAATTTGGTCTTCTGAATTGCATTTTCCCAGGTGTTGGAAGCCACCTAGTCATGGTGAAGGAACCTTACTGTGACATTGCTGAAATCTCAAAACTGATCCATTCCTATGTACCAACAGCCACCCTGGAGACTGATGTTGGAAATGAGCTATCTTTTATTCTACCCAAAGAATATACACACAGGTATGGATCTAGAGAATGCTAACCAGTTGATTTCTAAATAGTCAGAAATCACTATTGTTTTCCTTATTTTTTTTTCTGGTTGAGCAAATAGAATTCCTTTAAGAAAACAAAACTTCTGTCATAGATGCCACTTGCACTGAAAAGGGGCAGGTGCCCCTGTTTGCTACAGCTTGCTAGAATTAATTGGTGATATTGGGTGTTTGTTGTCCTTAGGATCAATGTTGACTTCTAGTACTTGTCTTGGAGAAAGATAATAAAAGGGTAGCAGTGAAGTGCTTTCCTAACATGTACAGTCTCTAAATTCAATCCCAGACCACACATATACACTCTACCACTACCAATAGTAATAGCCTGGCAAGGTGATACATACCTTCAATTCTAGAATAAGACATGAAACAGGATTATGAGTTTGAAACCATCATGAGCCATAAAGTGAAACATTGTCTCAAACAAGAAAATGAAAAATAACTAGGCCAGCTTAAATGATGGTTCTTGGATTAAGGAGGACAAAAACCCACCAGGAATAGGTAGCTGGTGTGTGATATATTAGTGTGTGATCCACCAATGGACCAGAGAAAAGCCCCAGTCAGAAACTAGAGTAAAACAATTAAATGTAACAGAATCTGAAATAAAATTCTAGGTATGTCTCCCTAGCAGTACCTAGCAGTTGAATCAGTTTCCTAAAGGGGAGGCCAGAGTGGATGCTCACACCTTGGCTGCGTGTGGCAGCTAAGATCCATCTGGAGCTACAGAATCTTCCTGAAGGAGACGCCCAGATAAAACACTCGATAGCACTCTCCAGCTTACCTGCCTGTCTTGAGTCATATGGACACAAGGGGCAACCTCAGAAGAGATCAGAAGCCTAAACATGGAAGGACTTGGAAGACAATGATGATGATTCATGTGGACAGTAGGAACTCTGTGGGGTGGGTAACTCATGGTAGATTTCTGGGCCATAAAACCAGATACCGAATGGTAGGCTCTGACAGAAGAAAATAAAACTATTGAGCTCAGAGACTGTTTTCTCTGGGACAGCTTTAAACTAGGGAACGAGAAGTAAAATCTCTATAAAATTAAATAACCTGTGAATCCACTTACTTCAGAATATCCTAGGAAAACAATGAAATGATGGTTAAATCCTCGGTGATTTTCATTTCACCAACACTTCTTATGGCTGATGGCACTTGAGCACTCGCCACGTCCCAGACAGTGTCAACATCCATTTGCCTGAAGAAAGAACAGAGAAGAGAACCAAAGGAGCTCCCTGCCCCATGCTTGGTCTCCAGGTCACTGCCTGTATCAGCAGGAGAATCCCGAGGTTCAAATGGTGCATTATCATATTGTCTAACAGTGTTGAGATTGGTTAGAATGAAGTAGAACTTTAAAACACACAACAGTTTAAGGGAAGAAGTGTAGATTCTTATGAGATGCTGCTGCATCTTGGTATTGTCACAGACTTAAAACACTTGGCCTGGGAGACAGAGAAGGACCAACAGTGGGCTATAGTAAGAGGAGGAAACAATTGTGTGAAACTCTTGCTAGCTACAAGGACGAACTGCAACAATGTATTCTAATGAGAGTTAGGCAACATCGCACAGTAGAGGGATTGGTTCTGGGAGAGCCTGGTGAGTTTAAGTTGACTAATGTCTTCCTGAATTTTCCATTTTATACATTTTCCTGTCACTCTGTTATCTCCATTCTTGTATGAGAGTTTAGTTTGATTCAACCTCATTGCTTGTTTTACATTTGTTACCCATATTTTTAAGGTTCTATGTTTAAAAATCAAAAAAACAAACAAAAACCTTGTCTAGACCAAGGTCATGAGTAATTTCCTCTAGTTGTCTATTTTGGCAATTTCATGGTTAGGTGGTAAGAGATATGGGATGTAATGTCATCCTCTGCATGTGACCTCCAGGGTTCCAAACATCTCTTCTGCAAAAGATAAAATACATTTTAAAAATAAGCAACATATTCAAAACATTTGCATATTTTCCCCCAAGAAGACATCCAAACAGCCAGAAAGTAAGTGGATTAAATATTCAATAACACTCAATGTTGGGAAATACAAACCAAACACACACTAAGCTATCTCCTTAGGAATGCTATTACCCCAAAGGACTCCAAGAATGAATGGTGGGGTTGTCTCTGCTCTGTCTATAATCTCAAGGTGAGCATCTAGAACTGTGTAAAAAAGCAGACAGAAAATATAGAGAAAATATTGTTTTTCCAAAGAGAGAATTAGAGTTCTGACTCTGAACACATGGGAAGATGGTTTCTGTTTTCCCCCACTGGGAACATGATAGAGATGCTACTGAGACCTAGAAATTTCTGCAAAAGATAACTTTTGAACATATTGTTCCAAAAGATCTTCCTAGATTAAAAAAAAAGTTGTTTAAAAGACTTGATTTTTCTACATGCACTTGACTCCTTTATTATAGTTTAATGTAGTTTACTTTCATAGGTTTTCCTAGTTATTTAACAACAGTTTATCCACTCTAAGTTTTCTCTGCACTAATTAAGCAGTTTCCTGTCTCTGCCTGCCTTTTCCTCTGTTGAATGTGTTTCCCCCACTTCTTTTCTTTTCTTTTCTTTTCTTTTCTTTTCTTTTCTTTTCTTTTCTTCTTTTCTTTTCTTTTCTTACAGGAACCATGACATATATACATAAAATAAGCTAATTATTGTCAACTAGTTAAAGTTGTTAACATTGAATATCTTTTAAAATTAGACTTTCATTCTTTGAAAATTTGATGCAAGTATACAATGTATCTTTATCATATGGACCCCACCTTGATATCTTCAACTCTTCCCAGCCCCAACTACACAATTTCCTCCCAATATCATATCTTTTTTTTTTAAATAACCCACTGAGCCCAGTTAGTCCTGCCCATATGTACATGAATAAAGAGGCAACTACTGGGAAACAGTGGCCATGCCTCCAAAGAATAGTGACTCTCCTTTATCTATTAGCCGTCAACTGTAAATCTCCTCAAAGAGGATCTTAATAGTTTTGTTAGAAAATCACAATTATATGTATCATGGGAAACAATTAAAGTATCATGGGAAACAGCACACTATAGCAGTTTATTGTCTTGCTTTCTCTGTGAGTCTCGCCTTTCTGAATTCACAAAAGCATGAGATGATACTAAGCACTGACAGGATGGTGAAGGGAGAGCACTTTTGAATAAGAAGAAGTATGAAAATCATCTCCTTTAGTCACAGGTCATCTTCTCATACTTGTAGGTTTGAAGCTCTCTTGACTGCTCTGGAAGAGAACCAAGAAAACCTTGGCATTTCTAGCTTTGGTGTGTCTATCACTACCATGGAAGAAGTCTTCCTTAAGTAAGTAAAAATACATAGAGAAAAAGAGGGGAATCCTTGGAGAGAAATACTTTTTTTTAATGTAATTTTATTTATTTATTTATTTATTTATTTACACTCCAGATTTTATTCCTTCCACCCGCCACTCCCCACCCCCTGCCAGTCCACCCTCTCACTATTCCATATCGCATACCTCCTCATGCTCCGGTCTCCAAGAGGATGTCCACATCCCCTACCCAACCAGACCTCTAAACTCCATAGGGCCTCTAGTGTCTTGAGGGTTAGGTGCATCTTCTCTGACTAAACCCAGACCCACAGTCCTCTACTGCATATGTGTTGGGGGCCTCATATCAGCTGGTGTATGCTGCCTGGTTGGTGGTCCAGTGTTTGAGAGATCTCAGGTGTCCAAATTAATTGAGATTGCTGGTCCTTCTTCAGGATCACCCTTCTCCTAAGCTTCTTTCAGCCTTCCCTAATTCAATAACAGGGGTCAGCTGCTTCTGTCCATTGGCTGGGTGCAAATATCTGCATCTTGACTCTTTCAGCTGCTTGTTGGGTCTTTCGGAGGGCAGTGATGATAGATCCCTTTCTGTGATCACTCCATAGCCTCAGTAATAGTGTCAGGCCTTGGGACCTCCCCTTGAGCTGGGTCCCACTTTGGGTCTGTTGCTGGACCTTCCTTTTTTTCTCAGGCTCCTCTCCATTTCCATCCCCGCAGTTCTTTCAGACAGGAACAATTATGAGTCAGAGTTTTGACTGTGGGATGGCAACCCCATCCCTTACTTGATGCCCTGTTTTCCTGCTTGAGGTGGGCTCTATAAGTTCCCTACTGTCAGCTCACCAAACTGAGAGTCCGCACTCTAGTAATTTAAGCATGACAAGGTTCAGAGGTGTGTTGCGGTAAATCTCCTCCCAAATAAGCCCCAGCAAATGAAAACACAACACAGTTAATATGATTACATGTTGTGCACCTAGATTGGACAGATCTCCCGCTACACTAATCTTCCACATCTTAGAACTTGTGGTTTCTCCAGGCCATGTGCTTCTGCTCAGCTTTCTTCTCCCATTTTCTCCTTCTTCTCTCCCCCACCTTCCACTCCACCTTCCCTTTATCTGCCCAATCATCAGCTCTCCTTTATTTTACAAATTAAGGTGGGAAGCAGGTTTACAGGAAATTATCTGAGTGCTGACTCATTCCTCCTTTGAAACCCCTCAGAGGAGAACAGATTTAACATCAAATATAATTAGCCCCAGGGCTATCCACAACAGTGCTTGGGAACTAAATCAGCTGCCACTTAACAATGACTAATCCAAGGGGCCTTTGGAGTCAGGGTTGCCACTCATATTCCTCAAGCACAGGATAGTGGGATAAAGTTGAAATGACAACTTTTGTTTATTTTTTAATATAGGGTCAGTAACCTGGAAGACTCAGAAACAGATATCGAAGCTACCCAGTCACCCTCTGTAGGAAGCAAAGAGAACAAGAATAGAGATATTGAAAGCAGCAGGAGAGCAGGTTTTCCCACCCAGAGTGAAGACCAGAACATTGTGTTTAACACCGGGGTAAGAAACATTGCTAAGAAACAGGTGTCTCTCAGTCAGTACGCAATAATTTTGTCTTGGATTAATACATAAACCAAAAGAACATAGAGGTATCAGCCACCACAGAACCAGTGTGGTGTTGAAAAGTAGGGAACCCAGCCTGATCAATGATTAAATTTACAGAGATGGATTCTAAAAAAAAAACATATCAACTGTTTACTGCTGATATCATTATTCTGCAATTCTTTGGGTTTTTTTGTTTTGTTTTGTTTTGTTTTGTTGTTTTCTAAATTGGAAATCCAGAAACTTATCTGCTCTTTCAAGCTGGCATAAGTGTACCGGAGAGTCTAGTTTTTCACATTATCAACTTGGAGTGTATTGGGTCTTTCAAGAGAAGTAACTGCATGTGAGATTGTTTCTGAATCGGTGAAGCTGTCCTCATGGAAAGCCTGCCTGGGCTGCCAAGCATTCTCCCCCCACTCTTGCAATTGTCCATTGCAGCTATAAAGCGTCCTAGACACAGTGGTACCAGGAGTCAGGGGAAAGCATCCTGTTGCCACTTTTAGTATTATATACAACATTCAACTTAAGCACTTTACATAGTACGCTATACCAGAAGTCAGGCAACTCAATGTAGAGAGTCAACAAAGGCTGAGGGCTCTATGGGCCACATGGTCGGTCTCTGTCACTGTCACTCAGTTATCACTGCACAAGAAGCAGCCACAAGGTAGAGGAACAAATGTGCTTGGCCACATTCTAGTAAAGAGTTGTTTCAAAAAGTCCGAGGTTTGTTGGCCCTTGCCTTACACTAACAGATGGATGATAACATTATTGGGTGCCACATCATGGGTCTGGGTCTCCTTTAAGAACTTACTTATTGTATCTTGGGTACAATAAGTAAGTTCTTAAAGGAGACCCAGACCCATGATGTGGCACCTAAACACATGAAACTCAAGAAGAAGGAAGATCAAAATGTGGACACGTCACCCCTTCCTAGAATTAAGAACAAAGCACACATTGAAAGAGTTACAGAGATCATGTGTGAAGCTGAATCCAAAGGATGGACCCAATGACTGCGGCTGCCAGGGATCCATCCCACAATCAGCCACCAAACATAGACACTATAGCATATGCCNTCTAACTTGACAACAAGTCTCTTAATACACCTTGAGAATATGCTAAAACCTGGCAACCATCAACTCAAGGAAGTACAAGGTAAGCCTAACTTAGAAACAAAAAGTTGCCTCTTCATTGAATTCCTTGGGTCACTCCCAAACATAGGTATAACTATAACATGGTAACTTGCTCCATTCTTTTTCTGACACTCATTATACCACAGAGACAGTTAAGTAAGAGCAATGTCCTAATTAAAGCTACTGGTATTAAAAGTTAGCTGGTATTGGTTGCACTTTGGCTGTGAGCATTTGATATTCTTTTCTAGTTAAACACATATAATAATAACAATAATTAATAATAATAGTAAAAATAAATAATAATAATAATATGAGGTACCCAAGTTTGTTATACTTTTACACTTTGTGCACAGTGTAGCACATGAAATACAGCATGGAACTCTGGCTTCCAGTGCTGAACTCCAGGTGTTTGTTTGTTTGTTTTTAGTGATAATGTCTAAAGCAAGAATCTTTAAGACTTTCGGGGCAGGCTACTAAGAATACATTTTCAGAGATAGCAATAAAGTTTACATTTGTTATACTGAGTACTTGGCCTGTATGTCATTTAAATTGAACAATTACCATATTTGATAGATATTTTTACTACTTTTACAAATAAGCTTTACTGACATTTAAAGAAGTCAAATGTTTTGCCTCAAATCAGACAGAAGCTGCAGACTTGGATTTAACCTGACCTGCCTTGTGTCTACAAACCTCTCAGTATAACACACTGCATTTCAGAACATAAGTCATGTTCTCTCTCTTATGTAATCATTTCTTCCCAGATGGGGTAATATTTTTTTCATTGCCTGATGGACACTGTTCCTCTGGGGCTTGTCCTACGCGTAGCCTGTAGGATAGGGAAGCTTACTTTGTTTTCTCTCTTCTCCAGGTTTTAGGGTGAAGGATAAAAATATGTTTAAGAATATTAACTGTTCCTTAAAGACAGTGGAACTAGCTTATAAATAATAGATTGGCTGATTACAATAAATTATCCCACAATGATAGATGAGCTGACCTGGTATGGTCTTCTAATTCCAGTTATCTGGGAGCTAAGGAAGGAGGATCACAAATTCAAGGACAGCCTGGGCTAGAGTGAGACTCAGATAAGGCTTATGATTTAGGTCAGTGGAATAGAACTTGTATGGTATGCAAGAGGCCCTGTATCCAAACGCCTCTCTCTCCCTTGATAGAGAGATGATAGATAGATAGATAGATAGATAGATAGATAGATAGATAGATAGATAGATAGATAGATAGATAGATAGATAGATAGATGTTGTGGGTAGTTTTGGCTACACCAGTTTGAGCTTCCAGTGATCTGGACACACATGCTTTCTCAGGAACTATCTCAGATCCACAGATGGAAGACACACACACCTTAGCTCATTTTTAAACTGCTGTATTGGCTCTGTGTCTGGGCTCTTCTAAGCCTTCTGCAGCTACCATGCCCTTACCTTCACTACTAGCTCAACACCTCTAAATCTGCCCTCAGCTTAGTCACCCAGTTACCTTCTGTGAAGCCCATTAGTCTTGCTGCCCGAGACACTGACAGGCTGCCCTTCCGTGGGCCACCATCCTTTTCTACCTACATTTTGGAAGATCTCCCCTACAGCTCTGAGTTGGTTCCATTTCTCTCCCCCCCAAGTATCTTGATCTCCTCTTCCTGCCTTCTCTCTCCTCACCTATGGGAACCTAGAAGTCCCACCTCTTTCTCTCTGCCCAACCATTGGCCACTGGCATCTTTATTGATAGATCAAAAATCAATTAGGGGGCAAGGACCTTCAACATCAGTAAACACAGATTCCCAATTAAATCAAAGCATCAGAACCATTCCTCTACAGATAGATAGATAGATAGATAGATAGATAGATAGATAGATAGATAGATAGATAGATAATAGATAGGTAGATAGATAGATAGATAGATGATAGATAGATAGATAGATAGATAGATAGATGATAGATAGATAGATAGATAGATAGATAGATAGATAGATAGATAGATAGATCTCTGAGACACACACACATACACACACACACACACACACACACACACACACACATGAGGGGAAGAGGGAAAGAAGGAAAGAGAAATATGCAGTTGTTAACCAAAACCACAGAGAAAAGTGACTAAATAAAAAGCAGTATAGATTGAAGCATGTTTTGTTCATTAAAACATTAAATAAGTAACTGAATATGCTATTTTTGTTATTAAGAACAGGGGCAGAGGTGCAACAGAATGATATAACACACGCCCACTGTCACCTGTCTTTAAGATATGTTATTTTCTGTCACCTGTCTTTAAGATATGTTATTTTCTGTCACCTGTCTTTAAGATATGTTATTTTCTGTTTGTTTACTGTAACTTAGTCACATACACAGAGATATATTTATCCTTTCTCAACCCAACTGTTTTAAGAAACTGGACACATAAAATTTTAATTATTTGTTCTAATCATTTTAGCCATGATTATGTTTTATTAATTTTTGTATTGTTTCTATATTTCAAACTGTGTGCCTTCATAAAAATTTGCTGTTTAGGAATTGGCATTAAATTCTTTAGAACTTGTTCTCTCTTTGCTGTAGAACGTAGAAAAAAGGTTTTCCAGTGGGAAAATAGGTTTCTAGGTAATTTTGCATCTGTTCTTTTATTCCCAAATAATCTATGCTTTAACAACCCTATAAAGTTTTTTCAATTTTTTAGAATTTTTATGTATACATACAATAAAATATAAAAATATATACCACCTATTTTCCCCTTCAATTACTACCATATTCCTCTAATATGTCTCTCTTACAATGGTTTTGTTTATAGCCCACTAAACCAATTAGTGTTTTCCATGTATGTGTGGGTGGAAGCATCCAGTGGAGCCTAGGAAGCCTACCAGTGGCCACACACTCAAAAAAATAATTTTCTATCCCCTAGAAATTATTAACTGCCAATGGCTTCTCAGTAAATGGGGTCTGAGGAGCATTTATTCCTTCTATGTTGGAATTCTGACTGGCTTGATTTTGTGATGGTCTTATGCAGGCACACACATGGGTACCATAGTCACAGCATGTCCAAAAGACAGCGTTTCTCCTTCCTCCGGCATTCACATTCTTTCTGTCTTCTCTTCTGAGATGTTTTCTGAGACATGGTTAGAGAGTTAATATAGGCATCCCACTAAGGCCTGAGAACCCAGTCTCTTAGTCTCAGAACAATTACCAGTTAGGCATCTTTCCATTGACTTGTGTCCATTGCAGAAAGAGGCTTCTCTAGTCAAGGTTGAATGACATCACGCCTATTGATATAAATATGAATATTTAAACATCAATTTGACAGTATGACCATTTAGCAAAATAACAATAGCAGGTTTTATTCCAGGCCTATGACCTCCCTCTCCATGGGCTTTGACCAGTAATTCAGTACCATGCATGAAATTCCCTCCTGTGGAGCAGATCTCAAATCTAATCATAAGGTTATTAGTTAGTCTATAACAATCATGCCTCAATTGTACCAGTAGTTATATCTTCCCTGGTCCATTTAAAGTATGCATGGATAGCTTTTATTTTTCTTTATCAGTCTCTACAGCATCTTCCAGCACTATGCAGGCTAGCCAGTGGAGAGGAGGTTTCATGGACCATTAGTGACTAATTTTTCTCTGTCCTATAGCCAAATGTGTAGTATCTTCAGTGATAGGGTTTATGATGTTACTGTGGATAATGTCCTGGCAATAGCCGTGTTGTTTTGGAGACCTCTGAGGCATCTCTGAATGGTAACTGAGACTTTTACCTCTTCTCAATTCTGAGAGCAATGCAGAACTGTAAACTGTTTATGTTGCACCACAAATTGAGTGAATGTGAGCTCTGGAAAGGTATTCTAGCACCACAAAAACACATAAAGCATCACCTGCCTTCACAGAATATAACTGCCTCCCCTCCATTTATTTAGAAGTATGCCTCAGTTATGAGCTTTATCACCAAATTACAAATGTGCATTATTCATCTCCTCTCAACAGAAATTATGGGGAGATGAGAACCTTCTTTGTATCTCTAGTCCCTAACCCAGTTTCTGTCACATAACAAACACACAGTTTAACATAACCTCATATGAGAGGTGGAGAAAACATTGGACAAGGGAGAGACTACAGTCAAGTCATCTGCAGCATTACAGTGGCAGTCTAGGCAAGGGAACAAGGATAACAGGGCTAGAGCAAAGAGGGTATGTTCAAAAGATACATCTTGAGTGGACTACATAGACTTTATTCTCTCATTTTGTGTGGAGGAAAGTCAGAATAGTACCATTTGGCTGTGTTTTTTGTGGTTTATGTAGATTTACAAAACATTAAGAGGCCTCATCACTGGTGGTGACCTCCATCAAAACTACAATATGAAAATGGAATCAGTCAATTAAAATAGTTAATATATGGAACATTCCTACCACACTTTTCCCTCCTATTGCCTTTATTACCACACAAACTTGCTATCTATTTCTGTATATCCCTGGAAACTGCTAGTCTCTATTCTGTATCTATAAGATTGATAATTCCAAGAGAGATGTAAAATGGAATCACACAGTATGTGACATTTTGGAATGAACATTTTCACTTAGTGTGGTTTTCTGATAATTGTGTGTATCCAGTAGTAGCTAACTACTACTCTATCGCATGGGCATGCCACAGTGTGTGTAACCACTCACTCATTAAAAGACATCTGCAGCTTTCCTGGTAAGCACAGTGTTAGTAAAGCTGCTGTTTTTAATGTGAGTGTGCATCTTCAAGACAGTGTAAATTCAGAGATACTCAATTTCACTAGTATTCTAGCTAGTGTTCCTTTAACTTATCTCATTCCACATTCTTATATGATAACTGCATGTATAACTCTATGAGAAACCAGCTGCTTTTCCATGTACTCTGCAGTTTTACATTTCCAACAGCAACATGTAACTGACCCAGTTCTTCTGTACCTTAAACTCTTTTCTCCACAGGTTTACCTAGGTGTGTAATTTTGGCTAGCCTACCGGTATTGTGCATAACATTTATTTTTATATATCGAGGCAGCCTTATATCTTTGAGATAGATTCCACTTCCCAAGGTGCATAATTCTTTATATGTTAATGCTTATATTTTTTTGATGGTAAAGTAATTCTAGCTTGTAGACTAGATTAAGTAGATTGGGGAATAGAAGACAAGTGATTTAAAACTAACAATAATGAAGTACTATTACAAATGAGGCTACACACACCTCATGGTTCACTTGATGTCAGTTTGATTGGGTTAAGGAAGGAGCCCATAACTGGTAAAAGACATTTCCAAGTGTTCTTATCAGGTTACTTCCAGGACAGATAAGTGCTGCAATCAGTAGACACAGTGAAATGATTTGCAAGCTGAAACCCATGTGGATGGGCATCATCCAGCCCACTGCGGGGCTGAGTAGAAGCTTATTGGACAGAGGCTGGGTTTGTAGAAGGCTTAGTCGGTCTCTGCCTCACTGCTGGCACAATGATGGTCTTGTGCTTCACTGAAATCCTGGAGACTTGCAGGGATTTCCCACCACTTAGAAGGGAACAAAATGTTGGGCTTCCCTCAATGCTTTTGTTCCTCTCAGGATCTTGACCAAAACATGTTGGTGCTTTGTAGCTCTGAAATACTCAAAAAAAAAGAGCCGAGGGAATCCTGTGGAAGGTGGGAAAGAGGGATTGTAGGGCCTGGATGGGATGAGAACAGCACAAGATCACGGCCCACAGAATCAACAAACCGAAGCTTACAGGGGCTCACAGAGACTGAACGGACAACCAGGGACCCTGTGTAGGTCTGACCTAGGTCCTCTGCACATATGTTATGGTTGTATAGCTTGGTATTCTTGTGGGACTCTTAACAGGGGCATTACTGCTGTCTCTGACTCTTTTGCATGCTTTTGAAACCCCTTTCCTCCTTCTAGGTTGCTTCATCCAGCCTTGGTATAAGGGTTTGTGCCTATTCTTAATGAAACTTATTATGCCATGTTTGGTTGATATTCCTGGGAGGCTTGCTCTTTTCTGAAGGGAAACAGAGGAGGCGTGGATCTGGGGGTGAAGAGAAGTGAAGAAGAGACAGTAGGAAGAGAGGGGGAGGGGAAACTGCCGTCTGGATGTAATATATGAGAGAAGAATAAAGAAAAAAGAAAAAAAGAGCTCAAAAATAAAGGGCAATTTTAGGGAATAAAAATAACATTTACTAAGTTTTTTTAGTTTTTCAATTTTATCTGAAGGGAGTTTAGTGAACTCTGCAATATGAATTAAATTTCTTACCAATCTGTTAGAGAGGTAGTTGAGTTGAAGGAGTGCATCAGGCTGTTTTCTCAGTGAAATTGCAGTTTGGGTTATGGTAAATACAACGAGAAAGCCCAGACTTTAATGATAGAACAAGCCCCAAGGGTAACAGCTAATGTTTGAAAGAATTATCTCAGCAAGACTGAAAGTGGTGAGAAACTTGGCTTGATTATTAGTCCTTGGATGATGGACATTGGCCATGTTAGATTTACTGACAAGTATTGTGTCTTTGCCCTAGGTGACCTACTCAAATATTTGGAGGGAAGTGACAAATGCATTCGTTTATGTATCATCGCACTTTCTATCAAGGTGGTTGCAGATAGAGTAAACCTTACTGTTCTGTTCAACAACGAAGCCTACCACTCCCCATCTTTATCCCTGGCGGTTTTAGACAACATTCTTTTCATGTCACTGTCTGGTACCGATGCTTCCATAACAGTCTTCAATAAACCTCAGCCAAGGCCCCAGAGTAGAGAATGGCTGGGGTAGGGTCTTGTTGTTCTTCTGTTTGTCTGTTCTACTTTTGCACTTGAAACGCATCCTTCCCACCCCACTCAGTTATATTTCTGAGACAAAAATAGCCATGGGCATAAATCTTTATCTTCCTTTTCTTCCTTTTGTTCCTTCTGTAGGAGTACAGATGGGAAGATTGTGGCCTTCAAAATTCAGCTGGGCATGGCTCTTTTGGTCAGTGGCTTTTGCATCCTGACAGTGACTGAGAGACACAACAGGACAAAGCACATGCAGTTTCTGAGCGGGGTCTCCATCCTCGTGTACTGGCTTTCTGCCCTGGTATTTGATTTCATTATCTTCTTCATTTCTTGCTGCTTCCTACTGGTGAGTGCAAGCAATGTTGTGAAAGTTTCTTTTTATTAATTAAATTATTTTTTATTTATTCACTTTACATCCCACTCCCCACTCTCCAGTTACCTTCTCCTACAATCCTTTCCCTCTGCTCCTCCCCTTCCCCTCTGGGCAGGTGCCCCCCCCCACTCCCCACCCTCAGCACTTCAAGTCTCTTCCAAGCTAGGCATCTCTTCTCCCACTAAGGCCAGACAAGGCAGCACAGCTAGAAGAACATATCCCACATACAGGCAACAGATTTTGGGATAGCCCCTGCTCCAGTTGTTCAGGACCCACATGGAGGTCAAGCTGCACATCCGTTACATAGGAGCAGGCAGACCTAGGTCCAGCCATTGTATAATCTTTGGTTGGTGGTTCAGACTCTGAGAGCCCTAAGGGTCCAGGTTAGTTGACTCTGTTGGTCTTTCTGTAGAGTTCCATCCTCTCCCTCTGCATTCCTTCCTCCTGTTCTTCCATAAGATTTTCTGAGCTCCACCCACTGTTTGGCTGTGGGTGTCTGTGTCTGTCTGAGTCAGCTGCTGAGTAGAGCCTGTGAGAGTTTCTTTTCCTTTGATTTCACACGGAAAATCTTTCCTCTATCTAATGTTTTCACAAACCTAGCTATGCCAGTAAGTAACCTTGCTCATTATCTCATAAAACACATCTCAGCACTGGGAACGATGGTACCTGTCTGTGAATCTCAGTACTTGGGAGATAGAGGCATGAGGTTAGGAGTTTACAATAATCCTTAGCTGGGGTCCATGAGATCCTGTCTAAAAGACCCTTGGCTATTGTGATTACCATATAATGAAATTAGGAATGATAATATATCTTTTAGACACCTTAATGACCACCAACCGATGTGTGGGGCAAAGAATAAGTCATCCACAAGCAATGCCGTGTCATTTGGCCTTAGAAAGAAGCTATTCTTCATATTTTCTGTTACTGCAGGTGAAGGCAGAGGGTATTTAAAAATACAGCAACCACCCAGAGTCAAATACTGTGTGATTCTACTTTTATAAGATTTATGAAAAGCCAAAGTCAGAGTGTGGAATAGTAGTTTCCAGGACCTTGGAGGACATTCAGTCAAACAAGATTCTAATTTAGGTCTTTCTAAATGTATGCTTCCTTAACTAGTTTCCCACATGAACTGTAAGTAGGTAAGAAGGAGGTACTGCAGTGAATGGGAGAATCAGGCTAGACCTGTGAAGCCTAATTTAAAAGCAATGGATATCAATGAGACACAACTGAAGAAATGGGAGGAAAAGCCATTTCAAGAAATCATCTACTCTCTAGGAAAGTTGATAGCTGTTGTTAGTATAAGATTCTACTTGTGCTGTGCATGAATCTTTAGAAAAACTTTTCTAAGGAGAAAAACAAAATAAGAAAAGACCATGGATATGATTCTGTTTGCTGGAATGTCCTCTAGTGAACAGGAGACGCACCTGACTTGAATTCATGCTGCGTTGTAGATTCTATTTTAAGGAGGCCGACTGCATTAATTAATGGAGAAAATTCTAAAGAAAATGAAAGTATTGGTATTTCCTTTGAGGGGGGTGTTTTGACCTAGGGCATGTGTGTGTGTGTGTGTGTGTGTGTGTGTGTGTGTGTGTGTGTGTGTGTGTGAAAGAGAGAGAGAGAGAAAGAGAGAGAGAGAAGCAGAGAGAGAAGCAGAGAGACAGACCCTAGTTCTTTGTCTCTGTCTGTACCCTCTGTTTCAGGTTATGTTCAAATACTGCAAATTTGACATCTATGTCACCGACTACCATATTGTGGACACGATGCTGATCCTCACACTGTTTGGATGGTCTGCCATCCCCCTCACATACCTGATGAGCTTCCTGTTTTCTAAGAGCAGCTCTGCCTACATCAATCTTCTGGTGCTCTATTATATCTCTGGCACTTTTAGTCTCTTAGTGGATACCATAATAGAAGCAAGTAAGTGTGAGAACTTCACAAAATGTCCCCTTCCCCACAGAAGGCAAGAAAGAAATCAGCAGCAATGGGCCAAAAAGATGGACAGTAGTAGACAGTTAAATTCTAGGATTTTGCAAACATCTGTATCAGAAACACCTCAATAACCTTGAGCTTCTACCATCAGTCAGCATGCTCCACTCAGAACCCTTGTATTAGAAAGCTGAGACCCAACCTGAGCTTCAGGTCCTTGGCAGGACCTCTCTCCCACTTCCTATAGCTTAGATTCAATGGTTCTGCAGTAATTTCAGAGTTCTAGGTATTACATTGAGATCTTTGATCCTTGGGAATCAATTTTTGGTACAGGGTGAGAGATGCAGACCTAGACACTCATTTTCGCTAGCAGCATTTGTTGAACATGCTGTGTTGCTTTTTCTTCACTGCATACTCAAGCATTTTTCTCAAACCTCACATGGCTGATAATGACATGGACCATTTACACCCGCTTTCAGAAGCCTTGGGGTTATTTGACCTCGATAGATAAAAAATAAATATTTCCCTTAAGAATTTGTAAGTACTCACATACATTTTGTTCTAAAAGCATAGTAACCATGTGAGGAAAACCCCCAAAACATTGATAATTTGTTTTAAATAATTTCAGCTGGCTGTGGACCCAACTGAATAGTAAAACACATATACAAATAAAAATTCCCTAGCTTCCAGATAATCTCATAGTTAAATTCCACATAAAATAAATTTTAATTAAAATAAAGCTAAAACAGCTTCTGTAGATTAAAGTTTTAAAATATTATCCATAGTTAAAGTGAGAAGTAGTAGATTAAAGACTAATGCAAAAGAAATATACCTAAGATAGCCCATGGCATAGAAACAACAAAAACATGGGATTTTAAAATCATTGGAGGATAGAGTTTCTAATATGTGGCTAAATAAAGTTTAGAAAGAAATCATAGAAGACAAAGAATTAGTGTTTGAAAATTTTAGAATTTCCAGACTGTTCACAGACAGAAATCTTTAGTTTCAGAAACTTCCCTTACCTGGTTCCAACAGGTAAGGCTGTAGGACCTTGAGGCTACAAAGATACCGCAGCCACAGCTCTAACCACAGAGGAGCCGCAGCTACAGCGGAGCCCAAGAGTGAACCGGAAAGCCAGATGTCCAGGGTCACTGATAGAATGTCTCTTTAAAGTGTAACTTGAAAAACACAATCTGTCCAGTACAGAAGGAAAGAGAGAAGTGAGAGAATGAAGTAGAAAACAGCAAACAAAAGAGTTATATGAAAGTCATTATGAACACTGGACACGAACAATAAAGCAAAATGACAAAGCATGATCACAAGATAAATGGCAAGGTGGTCATAATGGACTCTCCAAGCCCAGCTTTGACCTTCATGCTCTTTACAGAAAACACAGTTTAAGGAACTAAGATTTACAAAGTACAGTAGTCACAAAAATGTGTATACAGAAAACTAAAACTTGAAGCATTATATTGATATGATCAAATGTATTTTTCACATTAAAATTATCAGAGACATAGGATAGCAATGTGGTAATAGATTGGTTTTAGCATAAAGTTCTAAGAATTGTAAAATTTTGTTTACTTGACAATCTAATCAGGAAGTGTGCATACTCAAAATTACCAGAACTACCCCAACTGACTGCAGAAACACAATATCATATACACCTTTCTTAGAACTGATGGGCAAGACAGTGAAGATAAGAGGACAGTTGGTACCTACTGAACGTGTGAGTTAGTGGGTACATATGTTTATACAATCCCAACCAAGCACACTGCTTCAGAATATCTGAAAAGCTGAGCAGATGATGCACTGGCCCGGCTCATGCACAATGGAAACTCCTTCATCACTATGCTATTGCATTACAAATCAGCAGCAAAAGGTAATGGGAAAAGGAACACATGCCTGAGAACTGATACATGAGACAAGGGCAGTAGCAGGAAATAGGAACTACTTAGGGAGCTGAAGAGTAAACACTCCGCAGCCAACTGCCTATTTGGAGAAACTGCATATCTCTAATCATTAATGTTGCAAAAGCTAAAATTTAACAGCTGTACAACGTTAATGGGAATAACATTCAAATAAAAAAGAATTATGGACAAAAAAAGTAAAGCCTGAATAGCAGAGACACCACACACACTCACACGCACGCACGCACGCACACAGCCACCAGCTGTAGAAAGAACTTGTGCAATTAATAAAATGACAAATAGCTTAGGAAACAACAAACAGGTGTATACACAGTTTCTGTACCATTAAAAATATTCTAGAAGGAAGGAAGGAATGAAGGACTGAATGAAAAGGAATGAAGGAAAAGAACGAAAAGGAAAGGCAATACAAGAAAGGTAAAGGAAAGAAAAAGAAACAGAGAAAATGTCCTCATAAACATGAAACCTTGGGCCAACAAACATGAAAACTTCTGTAAATTGCAACATACTAAACAAGATTTCAGAAAAGGTAGAAAATGTGAAATTCACTATAGCCATCAAGTGCATAGTTTAAATTCTTTTCACCTAAAAAATAAAAGCCACAGTTCTACTTCACCAAAAAGACTTTTCAGGATTCTGTAACCATCAGCACAAACTTCAGCTTTTGGCTATACCAAAACCCATTAGCAAGTAATTAACAGTTGTTCAGACATAATCATCTGGGTTTCAATTCCCTGGCCTCGGTTTGATCATTACTAGGGGACTTGAGACCTTCATTTCCTTTTATGTAACCTGTTCTTGTCACACTTTTAGGGATATCAACCATCTTGTCTAACTCCACCCAAACCTTCCTGCTCAATATGCTACTGCTCTTTCCTATGTACAACCTTGGGAAGTGTATCAGCGAGTATACTGTTATTTACCGGAAGAAAATGCTATGCATCCAGCAAAAGAATGCTCTCAAATACCTGAATTGTAGCAACAAAGGTAAGTATATTGAGATCTCTAAGTGTCCAGGAAATCAGATGCACAGAGTGGGGATGGTGTGATGAGCCTGCTTATCTTTCAAAGGCAAGGTCTGAGTGCACAAAGCATTTCACAAAGCAAGCATGTAACTGCCTGGGACACTAATGGAGGGTTGTAAGTTGGGGGTCTCGTGTTCAAGGTCATCCTGAGAAAGTTAGCAAGACTGGCACAAAATGAAAAGAAGGTTGTGGCTGTAGCTAAGTGGCAGCGTAACTTTCTGGTATGCATGTGGTCATCAGTTTGGTGCACACCGTAGGGAGATGAGGACAAAGCTTAAAGTCATGTGACCATAAAAAAAAAAAGAGCAACTAATAAACAGCTGTCTGTGGATTTTATATTTTCACAACAAACCCAAGTTATGAATTTGTTTATTATTCATTTTAAAAACTAACCTTTTCCTATGTTATATATCTGCCTGGGCAAGACAGTGGAGAGAAGAGGATAGTTGGTTTATATTTTGTATGTTAATGTGCAAGTGGAGGCCAAGGTTGCCACTGGGTATCTTCCTGGGTCACTTCACAGATTGTATAATGAGGCAAGGTTTCACTCTGAGCACACAGCTCACCAATTTGGCTAGTCTCTGTAGCCAGCTTGCCTTGGAGCTCTTCTCCCTCTACCTCACCAGTGCTGAGATTAGAGGCAGGCCACCATGTCTGCTTAACATTTACATACATGGTAGAGATCCAAACTCTGGTCTTCACATTTTCATGGCAACTGTATTATCCATTGAGCCATCTCCCTAGCCTCTGTCACTCTGCTTTTATGGACCAGAACTCTATACCACAGAGGACAGAACCAGGAGAAGGTTGGGTATTGTAAGTGCATTACACTCCCTTTGGTTACACCATTGTCCTGTATAATTGCACACCTTCACCTGCCCACAACAGATCTCAAGGAACAGGCAAAACCCATCCCCAGTGTCTAATAGAGTATTTGGTACAGGAGGGACTCTAGTATACTTTTTAATAAGTACATTAAAGTGGGCAGAAACAGTTTGGGTGAGAGAAACAATGTAGGAGAAAAGGTCAGAATCAAAAGCAAGAGAAAAGGAAAAAAAAAAAGTAAAACAAGAAACCTGAAGATTTGTGGTAAAGGGAAGCATGGAATGACTCATGGATGTTGGGAATCCATTATGGTGGAACGTGTTGTTCACTAACCCTGAAAATGTGTGGGGAGAGTGGAATGCATGAGAAGGGAAAGAGCGCCATAAGCTGGGTCCTCAGAGGGCAGCCTCGCACTCCAGCCGAGTCAACTGTCCAGAAAATAAACGTTAGGAGTTAGGAGGGATGTATCTTGGTATACATAATGTATGAGGACTCGTTTCTTCATGTCCCCACACAATAACTGTTATTTTCCTTTCCATTTATCGTTGCCCTCTTAGCAGGGGTCGTATCTCATTTTGATTTTGATTTGCCTTTTCCTGATGTTTAGTGACATTAACCTTTCCCTGGGTGCCTATTGCCCATGTGGGTATCTTTTCTTTTGTAAAATGGTTTTTGCCCATAATCGGGCCACTTGTTTTGATATATTCTGGACACTAGACATTCCTTTAATATATCATTTGTGAATGTTTTCTTCAATTCTGCAATCTTTTTCCTCCCCATTCTTCAATATCCAATAGTTTTAATATGATTACATAGGACAGTGGTGTGGCAAATGCAAGCATGATACAATTACAATATAGACAAGCCTGGCTTATCTAACATTTCAGTGATAGTCCCTGAGATTTAGGTGTTAAAGCTAAACAGCATCGTGGGTCATGGTTACCCCTGTGCTTTCTCTGAAGGGTTTTATGGGAATAGCTGTACTACTTGTGGTTGTTATTTTGTAACAAGTTTTAAATTCTTGATCAGTGTGAAAATAAAGACTGCATTATTTGATCTTATGCTTTGGTTATTTAAAATGTTGGAGGAGGAGTTTTAACATTGTTTTCTGGGACCATTTCATTCATTCTAAAATTTTAACTTTATTGGGGTATGTTTGCTCAGGATACTTTAGGATAAGTTTAGCATCTGTGAGATTCTTGACTATATCCTCCCTTCTTTTCTTTCTGTGTGTGAACATTGTGAGAGCACGAATTTTAAGGTGGGCGATGGGCACATGTATGGAAGTCAGAAAACAACTTACAAAATTTGCAATAATCAGTTCTTTTCTTCTACAAGGTAGACCCAGGGGTCAACCTGGCCATCAGGTTTGGTGGCAAGTGTTTTTATTCAATCAGCCATATCATTGGCGCTTCTTTTTGTTCTTGATCAATCTTGAGAAGGTTTACCATTTTCATCAATCTTTTCAGAATATAAGCTTTCAATTTTATTGATCCATTTTGGCGTTTGGTTTCTAACTTACCATAAATAGTACAGCTATTCCCATAAAACCCTTGAGTGACTTGTGTGTTTACTATGTTCTGTGTTGGGAGAGTAACCATCTAAGATCATAAGAGTTACTGAACTATTTATTGCCAATGTTTATTCTCTTTCACGACTATATTATCTCAGTTTAGCTTAGAGAAATCAATGTTTCTCCTGCTTAGATTGCCCGAACCTGCAGGATTTATGGTTTGATATATTATTAGTTGGGGGAAATTCTCATTCTTGGTGTCCTAATTATAGTTACTATTGCTGTGATGAAACAACATGAAGCAAAAGCAAGCAGGGGAGGGAAAGGTTTATTAGCTTGTTATTAGCACATAGTTGTCCATCACTGAAGGAAGTCATGGCAGAAACCTGGAGGCAGAAGCTGATGCAGAGGCCATGGAGGAGTGCTGCTTTCTGGCTTGCTCCCCCTAGCTTGCTCAGCTTGCTTTCTTATAGAACCCAGGACCACCAGCTGAGGGATGACACCACCCACAATAGGCAGAGCCCTCTCCCATCAATCATTAATTAAGAAAATGCCTCACAGACAAATCTTATGGAAGCATTTCCTCAATTGAGGCTCCCTCCTCTTCAGTGATCTTAACTTGAATTAAGTTGATATAAAATGAGCGAGCACACTTGGAAAGAGAGAAATTGAGGAAGGGGAAGCTGTGGTCAAGACGTAGTGTATGAGAGAAGACTCTATTTTCAATTTTTAAGAACAAAAATTAAAAAAAAAGAAAAACTTAAAAGGCAGATTTGAAGTTGTGCAGAAAGAAGACAGCATAAGTTGCGAGCACTGCAGAAGGCAAAGCCTACCTGGGAATGGAAAGTCTTTATCCACTCCCTCTCCCCACCCTCCCTCCAGAACACAAGAGACATGGATTTCATAAGTTACAACCCAAGTGGCCATCCCAGAAAGTGTAGCTGAGGGGTTGATGGCCTGTGAAACAATAATTTCCAGCAGAAGGAAGAAGTTAACATCCATTCAAATGGTAGAGAAGGCGGGCAGGGGCGCAAAAATGAGACATAAGATAATCTTTTAAAAATATATAGAGGCAGTTTATTTGCAAATTCTCTTATGGCATTAAAATTTGGGGTGTGGTAGAGTGGTAAACATGGCAGAAGACCAGGATGAAGACAACTATGATTATTATAATGTTTCCATTTTGCTTCTAACTTAAGAATTGTAGAAATGATAACACAAGAGCAAAACAGTTTCTGGATGACAATACAGAATGGACAATTTCAAACTATTAGTACTTAAAATTAGTATGTTGTTACTTTAAGGATATATAATTGACCCACAGACAAAAATGTATACAATTTATGGATACTCCTGTGGGTACAAAAGTGAGGTAGCACATAGGTATGTATGGACTTCACTTGGGAGGACTGGATTCATAGATGCCGCTGTGATGTTATGCCTAAAATATATACTATATTGCATTTTATCTTTGCAATGAATCAAATGTTTTAAAACCATAATTCTAATGTATGAGAAATGAAAAGGCTACTAAGAATGCTAAATTTGATAGTCTATTAAAAAGATCACAGTTTTCCTAAAAAGTTATCGATTTTTGCAATAAATTAATATAGCTGTTGAATTAGAAATAAATGAAAACATGAGATTCAATTTTATGTATACATGCCTTGCAAGCATTTATGGAATATGATTCTTTAGAAGGAGAAAGTTCAGGGCCCACGGTGGCTCAGTAGGTAAAAGGTACTTGACACATGAGCCTGCTGACATTAATTTAATTCCTGTAATCCACACAAGGATGGAACAAAGTTTTTTTTGTATGGATACACTTCAGTCACTAGGCTGGGGAGATAGTTCAGTCATTAAGATGCCTGCTCTATAAGTATGAGGATGTGAATTCAATTCCCCAAACCCACATTTTAAAAAGCCAGGGCTGGTAGCACATGTTTGGAATTTCAGTGCTGGCAAGATGGGGAAATAGAACTCTCTGGGGCTTGTAGACTGAGTTTATTGCTAGACTATCAGGACACTCATTAATATTTATATCCTTGTTATTTTACTTTACAATATGTTGATAAGAATCGGTCTCTCAACCTGCATTTCCATAGGAGGATAATCACTTCTCAAACTCTAAAGACTGTGTCTTAGTTTAGCCGAATATTTCATTTTATCCTGTTTCTTATTTGGTGTTTTATCAGTTGTTCACATCAGTGTTGCACAAAAAAATTAAGTGTGGTGCCCCATTTTTCTGCCTTCCATTCTCAGACACTAAGAAGAACATTTATTCTTTGAAGAAACCTATGCTTGGAAAGTATTTAATTGCTATGAGCATTGCTGGCTTTGTTTTCCTTCTCTTCATTTTCTTTTGGGAAAACATCTCATGGAAAATAAGAATGCTCATCCATCAACACATTTACTTTGGTGCCTGCAAGAAATACAAGCCGGTAAATACTTAAGTATGGAACAAGCCAAAAGAAAACAAAGCAAACAATAAAAAAAACAACAAAACTCTAGTAGCAGGGAAAGTAGGCATTTGTTTATACTTCAGTTATTAGAGAAAAATATCATTATCTGCAGGAATGTCCTTCATAAAGTCCTGCTGAGGTATTACCTAGAATAAATCCATTCATTCTGATGACCATTGTGAAGGGCTAAAGTTTACATCTTTATGAATTTTATCTTTTCCTGACAACTTTATCTTGTATTCAGTTTTTGATCTTTATTTTTATAATTTTCTTTGTTCTATTCACATTTGGTTTTTACATGTTAATTCTCATTTGTTAATTTCTTGATTTCTCTTTAGCAAGCTCAAAGCCATGGCTCTTAAACCTGATACTGATTCTAATGTGAGCATTTAACAATACATACACCAAACCACGTGTGATAATACAGGTCTATAGTCCCAGCCATGTGGGAGGCTGAGACAAGAGAATCACAAGTTCAAGGCACTCCTGGGCTATATAGGGAGTTCAAGGCCAGCCTAGGTAACTTACACACTGTCTCAAAATGGAAAGTAATAGTGTCTATAGGCTTCTAGGTAAGATAACAGACCAGAGGCTGTTTCTACATGACCTGGGTAAGGGAAAGTGAGTATAAGAAAGAGTATACTGTATTCCAAAGACAGGAAGAGGCAGAGTTTGAGAAATTTATGAAGGAATAACAGGGCAGCTAAAGAATACCCAGAAAAATATGTGTATCCATGAAAGACAGTATGCCAAGCCACACAGCTCCAGACACTGGCCTCATGGTGGGGATCAGAAGCCTTATCTAAAATGCAGGTTGTGTAGAGCATCTGAAGACACTGGAAGTTCAAAAGGAGATGCGACTCAAATCTAGTTCTTTTTTTTTTAGTAGTAGTAATTAGAATTCCTGGTTTTACAATATGATGGTTGTGTTAAAGGGTTCATCCTCAAAGATCATTCTACATAACTACAGAAACCATGAGCTAGCCTGGAACCCACATTCTCCAGCTTCTACCTCTCAAGTGCTAAGTGTTCACCACATGCCCAGATAATTCTCTTTTAGTTCTCAATGTTTATTTATTACCACATTTTAAAAATGCATTACTACATTTTCTTTCTTGAGACTCACTGTGTAGCCCCAGCTAATCTGGACCTATGTGGACCAGATCTTGAATCCACACAGATCAGCTAGCCTCTGCTCTTGAGGTCTAGGATTAAAGGCATATATCACGACATATGGCCCAGTGATTTGCATGTGTTGGATCTCCTGGAACTGGAGTTAAAGATGGCTGTGAGTTGCCAAGTAGGTCTTGGGAACTGAAACTTGGTCTTCTGCAAGAGCAGTAAGTGCTCTTAACTTCAGAGACATCTTTCCATCTCCAGCATTGCTGTTTTTCAGTTTCTCCAATCTCTCCAGATGATTTCCATCCTTATGTCCATATGATAAAATAACCTCTATGAATACTTTTTTCTTATATTAAAAATAGGAATTTTCTTACACAATATATGCTGATTACATTTCCTTCTCCCTATACTACTCCCAGCTCCTCCCCTTCCATCCCAATCCACTCCCTTTCTGTCTCTCATTAGAAGACAAACAGGTATCTAAGAATAATAATAAAACAAAATGATTCAAATAGGATAAAGCAAACAAACAGAAAGAAAAGAGCCAAAGAAAAGGCACAGGAAACAGAAACATTCAGAATTCCATTCATTCCCATAAATGTTTTAAAGTTTTGAGTTATACATTAGAGCATGCACATTCATGGTTTCTATCTTGTGAGTAGCTTTTGCCTCTTCTCTGCTCACCACCTTCACTGCTGTGGTGAACTACTCATTACTATTGGATGTGTAGACATGAATATTCATCAAGTCCCTTGGAAATTGTTCAATATATCCACTTATAGATGTGTAATATTATGCCCGAGTTGGGATTTTATGAACCCACTACATTTAGGACAGATGCCTCTAAAACATATCCACACATAAGATATTTGTCTTGAAAAAATACAGGATATAATTTCCAAGGAATTATCTGGGACTTCTGAAGATAAAGATGTAGAAAATGAGAGAAGAGAAATTTTGTACCAGCCTGAAAAGTTTCTGAATTGCCCAGTTCTTATTAAGGAGCTCACGAAGGTAAGCCATTTCATGGCTTTCATAGTCTGCCCTCTACCTCCTGGGGGAGAAGGGTCAAAGTCTGACTGTGTCTTCAGGAGCTTTGAAAACACTTCTCTAAAGTTCTTGTGGCACCATCTAAGGGAGTGACCACTTTGCCCACAATATTTCTTATATATAACCTAAACATGTCCTTTACTAACTTGTACTTTGTCTATTATTTTTTTAAGATATACTTTAAGTCTCCACTAATTCTGGCTGTGAAAAATATCTCCCTTGCTATCCAAGAGAGGGAGTGCTTTGGATTACTTGGATTCAATGGAGCAGGTAAAACAACTATCTTTCAAATTTTGACTGGAGAAAATATTCCTACCGCCGGGGATGTGTTCATTGATGGCACTAGCATCACCAAGAACATCATAAAGGTAAGCTGTTATTCCAGGCTAAGATGTGAACAGAAGGATGGCTCTAAGATGCAGACAGCAGACAGATGGCCAGGGATAGCAAACGGCAATGATGACAGGTGTCTATNGTGTGTGTGTGTGTGTGTGTGTGTGTGTGTGTGTGCGTGTGTGTGTAATTGGACGGTTTTATAGCATCTAGCCTAGTATGAGAAATGTTTTCCCTCTGTAGTTTTGATCTGTATTTTCTAATGATTAGGGAAATTGGACACTTTCCCTACATACTTGCTGCCATATATCTTTATAGGGAAAATGTGTATTAAAGTCCTTTTGCAGATTTTTTTTTCCTGAGTTGAAGGAGTGCTTAGGTATTCTATACACTAACCCCTATTTGTAAATATTTAACCCATTCTATGAGCCAACATTTCCCTTCCCTTGTTCCATTGCGGCCTCCTGTATTTTATGAGTGCTTTAGAATGTATAGTGAATCTCTTTCAAACCACTCCTGTGTGCCTTGGGCCAGTCCATCACAGTAACTCATCACTCACTAATTTGGGTACAATGCTAACCTTGAGCTCAGCTGGACAGCCTAATTATAAATCCCCCACATTCTGCTTTCATTAAGTCCCATAACATAGGATATGCAGAATTTTCATCTTATTCATCTCTAAATACTTTCTAAATTTCTTTATTCCTTCCTTCACAATCACTTACCAACTGATGCGATGTCCTTTAACTTCCACAACTTTGGAGTGCACACCCTGCCTTTAGAGCACCTCATGCCCATTCTGTTTCCTTTTGGGTTTCTACCTCTCTATTAATAGTTAAGGATTCATTTCTTGACTTTCTCCACAAGCTCCTTTATTATTTTAGCATCAAAGATAGTTTTTGTCAGAGCTGAGTAGATTTGTATCATAAGCTTTTTCAGCCCAATCGAGCTTCTGATTCCCAGTCCCATGAAGGAATCACATTTTATACTCCACTGTATGTCATTTTTGCTACAAACTGAACTGATAACGTGGTAACACCAGCAGTAATCACCTTCCCCAGTCCTTGTTTAATTTTCTTTATTGTTTCTGGGGTGTTTACTTGTTTTTGAGTATCTCTGTGCTTAGAATCAGCCTGAGGTAGAGGCTGAGAGTCATCACAGGTATTTTTCTGATCCTGTTTGAATTATTTTCTGTTTGTAGATAATCATTTTCTGATTTTACTTATACTGATGGTGTTTTTATTGTATCTTTAGTATATTAATCCTAAAGAGAGGTAAACAGAAGAAAATACAGGTGTGTGTTGAAAATACACTATCCTTAAGAGTCATTTTAGCCAAAGAGGAAGAAATTTGTATTATGCCAACCTTACAAGCAGAATGAATAATCTAGAATCAATATAAATTAATTATTAATTTAAATTTATGGCTATTTTCTCTAGCTAACTGGGATGTTTGCACCTACTGGGAAAAGAATTTAAGTTCCAAAGCAACCATCATTTTTTACCTTCTATATGCAAAGATGAGGGCAAAACCCTCATGCAAAACCTTTGGTTTTGGTTCAGCCTTACTAAGGGACAAGCATATACAGAGCTGTATAGGTCACACAGTAAATAAAGTATCCTACAAACTGAGTGGGATCTGGGATTTAAGTTCTAATTCTTCATTTCTAGGACAATTAGAACTGAATATGAGAACCAGTTATTCCATTTGACTATAATAGATTCATAATTAATAATTCTGTAGTCCTTCAGAAAAGAAAATGTCTTGGTAGGACTCTTAGAAGCATGGCCTGGAAACCTCCTGCCTTGTCTATATGAATGTTCATGAGGTGTTAGATGGCCTGAGTTTTCACTTACAGCAATTATTGTAATTAGGTCAGGTCAAAAATTGGCTATTGTCCTCAATTTGATGCTTTGCTGGAATACATGACTGGCTGGGAAATAATGATCATGTATGCAAGAATATGGGGAATCTCAGAGCCTCAGATTCAGCCCTACGTGAAAAAGTACTTGAACTCTTTGGATCTGGAGTCTCATGCCAACAGTCTTATCAGCACCTACAGGTGAGTCATTATGCCATAGCTTCTTAACTATTGTTACCTGTTGTTACCAATGTTCATAACAGCTAAGCATCTTTGCTCCTGGGGTTTGACATGAGTGTCCAAAGCCCCACCTGCACTTCTCCTTTTATGTAATTACCTGATTATGTTACCATACAGGCTAGTTTCATTCTGTTACTGTGATGAAACACTCCAACCAAAGCAACTTAGGGGAGAAAGGGGCTCATTTGTCTTACGATCTACCAGGTCATAGTCTATCATCAAAAGAAGTCATGGAGGGACTTGGGCAGAATGCTGTTTGCTACCTGGTTTGCTCACAGACTGATGCTTAGTGAACTTTCATATCTAGCTCAGGACTGCCTAGATGAGCCTTCTTGGGTCAGTTAATAATCACAACAATCCCTCACAGACATAGTCACTAACCAACCTGATAAGGGAAATTAATTATTGAGACTTCTTCAGGTGATTCAAGGCTGTGTCAGGTTGACAGTTAACATTGAGTTGAACATTATCTTATGCTGTTGTGTTTCATATGCCAGTAGCAGCTGTACATCTTCCCTTTTCAGAAATAAAACTTCATAACCTGGCTTCTGAAGCCCAAATAGAAAGTATTTCCTTTTTTCTAACATTCTTAGGATTCTGCCCTGAAATGAAGAGAAATGTAGGTCTTCAAATTAGGATGGGGGTTATATATCCTAATAGTTAACAACAAGTAAACAAATGGAGCCAAAACCATACATATGAAAGGTTGCCATTCTACATTATAAAGGTGCATGCACAGATGTACTTGGAACTGGTGCCTTGTTAACGCCATATGGGATCTGCATAAGGATGACTGACTACACTGAGATTTTTGTTGGAAGACTCAGTACTAAGAGGTGTCTGTTGTCTTTCCAGGAAATAACTAATAACTATCGCTTCATGGTTTTCCATTTCTCCCCTGTCTTTGCTCTGAAGTGAAGGAAACAAACGTAGGCTGAGCACTGCCATTGCCACGATGGGAAAGCCCTCAGTTATCTTCCTGGATGAACCATCAACTGGCATGGACCCAAGAGCTAGGCGCCTTCTCTGGGACACAGTGATAAAGATTCGTGAAAGCGGAAAGGCCATCATTATAACATCCCACAGGTGTGGCTCTTTGGAAGGCTCAGTCAAGAGTTGGCAAGAATTATCGTAGCTATACTGGCCAATTATTTGGGGCTAGAAATATTAAGCAGTATATTTGATTGAATAATGAGTTTATTTTTAGGAATTAAGATTCATATTAACCCTAATAAATGGAATAGCCAAGAATCCTCAGGAAGTTAGAGATATATTCCATTTGAGGACTTGGTGTTCTGTTATTTTTATCCTTTGAAAATATGTATTTTCATGCCTTGGGAAGATAGCTCAATTAGTAAAGTGCTTGCTATGTAATCTGAGTACCTGAGCTGGATCCCAGAACCTACATTAAAAAAACAAAAACAAACAAAAAACCTGGGCTTGGGGATGGAGAGATTACTCAGCAGTAAGATCAGTTAAGCTGCTCTTCCAGAGAACCCAGGTTCAATTCCCAGTATCTACATGGCAGTTCATAGACATCTATATGACAGGGAATCCAACAGCCTTCATGGGCACTGCACACACACATAAACACACACACACACACACACACACACACACACACACACACACACACACTGTACAGACATGCATACAAGCAAAATATATATACAAATAAAAATAAATGATTTTTAAAATGCTTAAAGCTTGGTGTAATTGTGTATGGTAATAATCTCAGTGCTAGACAGAAACAGGTAGATCCTGGGGCTTACCGACCCTGCAGCCTAGCCTAAATCAGCCACCCTCACCTCAGGTCCCACTAAGACAAGGCAGGTGGTGGTTAAGGAATGATACCTGACATTGGCTTCTCGCCTCCACATGCACATACATATATACATGTGCACCCCTCCTACACACACACACACCACAACATACTTCCTAAACATGAACTTGGTGATTGGAAGATGCAACTTGTGGTTGGTAACAAGATCCTGGCAATGGTTAGATGCATGTTATCTTCACAGAACATCTTAGTTTCATGTTCTGTTTCTTTGTTTTGCAAGCATGGAAGAATGTGAAGCCCTTTGTACAAGGCTATCCATAATGGTGCGTGGGAAGCTCACATGCCTGGGTAGTCCTCAGTACCTCAAGAACAAGTTTGGTAATATTTATATTCTGAAGACCAAGGTCAAGTCTGGGGAAACATTAAATGAATTTAAAAATTTCATCACACTGACATTTCCAGGTATGTTAAGTTGTCCCAACGGTTTTTAAAATGTGTTAAATTTGATGTTTTGTTCTCACTATCCACAAGGTTTATGTTTTAATCTAGTATCCCTGTGTTACTGACTCCCAGTGATCTTAATATTTTCTTTGCTACTGTGACTGCAGAGTCTGTCACCAAAGTCTCTCATCTACGTCCAGGGACTCTTCATATTTGTTCTATCCATATAAATTATACCTCTAAAGCCATATTTGACATAATTCTAATTTTTTTCAAATATTGCCCATGCCAAAAAAAAGTCTTTTAGAGGATATTCACTATTCCCCTTCTCATTAAGCATCTTGTTCTGGATTTTGGCAAGTTGTGCCAGTACATGATTTTGAACTGCAAGCAAGCTCTAGCAGATCTGCCTCTCCTAACAAAAATCCTTCTGCTCATGAGTGTTAAACTCAGTAAATCACCTCTCTGTCCACAGAGCAGTGGTAGCAACTATGTTCTCTATCTCAGCCTCTTTCCTAACTGCAAAGCACGGATATAGTGACAATGGGTAGCAAAGTCTTACAGGCTTACTGGTGTGTGTCAGGCTGTTGAGTTGGAATTTCACCTTTTGGGCTATAAAATATTATTAATTATACCATGGGACTATAAGTTTAAAAATACATTTTAATAATCAGTAGTAGAATAGACATGGAGAAAAGATGTGAGGAAAACCAGATAATCACTTTAGCATTGACTTCATTAAGTAGGATTTCCCCATGACTCACACAGATGTATGCAACAAAAGAATGTGCTTATAATCTTACTAAGCAAATGTGCTGTGTATTCTGTATGTGTACATACATATGTGTGCAGGTGTATACCATGTGTGCATGAATGCATAGAGGTCAAAAGTTGAGGTTGGGTATCTTTATCTCTGTCCACCCTGTTTTGAGTCAGGGTCTTGTACTGAGTTTGGTGGGGCTGATCTCCTGTCTTCGACATGTGATGGTTAGTGGGCAATGTATCTGTCATAAAAGACGAGACTCCAAGTGTGGATCCTTCTCACTGCATTACTACTTAAAGAATAAAGAGCAGGAGCATCTTCAACACTTTTGAAAGACAACACTTTCAAATTTGATACCAAAAACTAGTCATGAACACTTCAAAAAATCTCAGACCCACATCTCTACTGAGAATGGCAAAGAAATCCTCTACAAGACACTAGTAAACATCATTGAAGACCACAGGGAAGCCAGGCAGCGGTGGTGCACACCTGTATCCCAGCACTCTGGATCCCTCTGAGTTCGAGGACAGCCTGGTCCTCCTACAGTGCAAGCTCCAGGATAGCCAAGGCTACACAGGGAAACCCTGTCTTGAAAAACAAAACAAAACAAAAACAGAAACAACAACAAAACCACACTGAAGTGATGGTTTACCATCACCAAATGGTCTGAAGGATCAATTAACGTAGGCAAACCTGGAAATGTGGTACCACATTAGGAGAGCAAATGACAAATGTATACACTTATCTTAATGGAAAGGGAAAAAGCTTCAGTAAAAATTCAACACTTTGTGATTTTAAGATTTTTCAACAGACTGGGTGCAATAAGAATTCTTCTCAACTCTATAATACCATACGCCAAGCTATAAGCTCATAGCTCTAGCAATAAGTTTCATCATATGAAGTTGTGGTGGTTTGAGTGTACCCCATAGGGCCATAGGGACTGTTCTTATATTTGAATGTTTGCTTCCCAGTTGGGACTATTTGGGAAAGATTACGAGGTGAGGCCTTGTTGAAAAAGGTGTGTCACTGGGGGTTGGATTTTGAGATTTCAAAAGGCCCATACCATTCCCAGTTAGCTTTCTCTCTGCCCACTGCCTGCAGATCAGGATGTAAAGCTCCAGGCTACTTACTGCTCTAGCACCATAACTACCATGTCGTGGAGTCTACTGCCCTCTGGAACTGTGAGCCCCAAATTAAATGACTTCTTTGTAAGAGTTGCTTTGGTTATAGTGTCTCTTCACACCAATAGAACAGTGTCTAAAACAAAAGTCAAAAGCTTTTCTTTTTAGGAATCAATAGGAAGTTGGTGGGAATGTAACTTAGTATAGCCAGTTTAAAAAAATGGAAATTCCTTAAAAAGTTACAAATAGCACTACACCTTGCTACCTACTAATGAATATACATCTAAACAAGTAAAAAGAATATGTCAAAGTGATAAATACACTTCCATGTTTACTGTAGCATTACTCACAATAGCCAAAAAGTAGACAATTTAAAGATTTGTTGAGGAATGGAGGATAAAGAAAATATGATATACATATGGCAACTAGCATGGATGCACATAGTAGGGAAACCAACCTTGAAAAAGAAGGAAATTCCATCATTTGTGGCAACATGAATAAAGTTAGATGTCATGTTATTCAATGAAATAAGCTATGTATAAAAAGACAAATGCCACATGATCTCCCCCAGATGTTGAATCTAAGCAAATCGCATGGAAGTACTTGATTGGTAGTTACTAGGTGCTATGGTAGAGTGAGGTTTGGGAGATTTTTGGATAAAGGACACAGCTTCTTAGTCACTGTTTTATTGCTGTGAAGAGACACCATAACCAAGGCAACTGATATAAACGAAAGCATTTAACTGGGGCTTGCTTATAGTTTCAGAGGCTTAGTCCATTAACATCAGAGAGAGACAGAGACAGAGACAGAGACTGGGCTTTTGAAACCTCAAAGCTCACCTTCATTGACACACTTCTGCAACAAATGCCAAACCTCCTAATCCTTTTCTTTTCAAATAGTACCATTTGCTAATGACTAAACATTCAAATATATGAGCCTATGGGGATGTGAGAGGAAATTCTTTAAACCACCACAGAAGAAGGTAAATTAAACAGTGTGATGACTACAGTTATCATATTATACTTTTTTTTTTCAAGTCAGGGTTTCTCTGGCTGTCCTGGAACTCACTCTGTAGACCAAAACTCTTAATACTCTATTAGAAACATAAAAGGTTGAGATACCATAATTTTTTTTAGATTTATTTTTAAGTGTGTGTGTGTGTGTGTGTGTGTGTGTGTGTGTGTTATTTGCATGTATGTCTGTGTAACCAGTCATGTGCTTGGTGCTCATAGAGGTCAAAAGAGGGTTTGAGCTGTCCTGTTGATCCTGAGAACTGTACCCAGGACTTCTACAAGACCAACTGCTTCTAACCATTGAGCTATCTCCAGACCCAAAGAAACTGTATTAACTCAATTCAGCCCTTCCACATGCATACATACTTCATTTTCACATCAGTTCTGATGTTAATTTAAACAAGTAAGTAGACAAACTGAAAAAATGAAAATGCCTTCAGTACTGATGAGAGATATTGCTTATTTTTCTGGGGTGTAGAAGCTGGGACATCGCACCTGACAATGAATGAGTATTATTTGACTGAGATGGGGTGATTTTTTTTATTAGTGCTTGTTTTAAATACTTTATTATGCTTTATATTTGAAATATGCCACAATAGAAGAGCTCTACATGATCATCACAATAATGCATACATTAAGATTAATATTAACCAAATCCACACACATTTCAAACATGTACTATTTCTTTAAAACATTTTGGATCCAGTTTAATTAGAGTTGTAATGATTTACAAATTTGCATAGGTTAATGATGCTACACCTTCATTTTCTGAAGGAACAGAGGGGTTCAGCATTTTTGGAAAGGACTGACACCAGCTAGCTCAGCCCAGTTACTTTATTCAAACATTATACAAACATTCAAACATTAATTGGGGCTGGGAAAGGTTTCAACTACCAAAGTTCTCTTGCCTTTGCTGCTCAGGAGAGTGGACAATCCACACAGATTTCAGTCCCTTTTGACCATGGCTAGCCATAATCAAAAGAAAAAAATTCCAGGTTTGCCAGGAGTGTTTAGGACAAGTTCTCACATAGCACCAAGTGCAGATTCTCTAGAGAGACAACAATTCTTCAAGGTTCAAACAGTCTCATAACAACATTGCAGCCTCTAATAATTGACCCAAACATAGCAAAGTCTTTGCTGAAACATTTCACTCAAAGCCAGACATGAAGATTTTGCTATACATTGCTTAAAGCCAGACACACAAGCTTTACTATCCATATCACCACAGTTAGTTATAAATGCACTTCTTCCCACTAATCATGTTCATAGAGTCTTACCCGTAAAAAACAACAAGATCACAGTAGCATGACTGGTGATTTCTGTGCATGGTTTTCCTTGCATGTGGAAGGACATGGTATAATCATGAGAATGAGACATTTTGTCTTAGTTACTTTTTTGTGGCCATGACAAACACCATGAGCTAGACAACTTATAAAAGAAAGAATTTAATAGGGGCTAACAGTTGTAAAACATTAGTGTCCATGACCACCGTGGCAGGGAACATGATAGCAGGTAACATGATAGCAGATAACATGGTTCCTGAGCAGTAACTAAGAGCTTTACATTTTGATCCACAAGCACAAGCCAGAGAGAGAAAGAGGACTACCTGGGCATGATATGATCTTTTGAAACATCATAGCCCACCTTTGTGGCATAGCTGCTCCAACACAAGGCCACATTTCTTAATCCTTCCCAAACAGCTCCACTAGCTAGAGATTGAAGTGAGAATTCTGAAATTTAGGTTTCCTTAAAAAACACAAAAATATATTATAAGGATATGTTTTCATTTTAATCCCAGGTATAGGGAGGAATATGGGGCTGCTTTGCAACAGCTGACTATGATTTGCCTCATGCTCTAACAGAGGCATGGTTTTGTCAGCTGCAGATAGTTTGTGAGACATTCGGAATTCTGAGAACTTTTCAGAGAGTATATAAATGCCGTGAGAGGTGTGGAGGGTCGGGGTGGCTGCTGGTCATTCAGGATGGTGGTTTGTAGTTAGAAGTGCTCAAAGAAACAAGGAGAAAGAAATTAGACTCAGATATATCTCTATGTCCCTTCCCTCTGCCTCCTCTATCCTTCTTTCTCTCTTATCTAGTGATAGGGGTGAAGATTGGGGAGATAAGGGGTGAGAAAAGAACCCACAAAGTAGCAAAGACCAGCTACAAACAAAGAAGAAACAGAATCTAGATTCCAATTCTACTTCCCCCACCCCCACCTTCTATTCTTTCTCTCCTACCCAGTGATAGGGGGTAAAAAGAAAAACCCACAAAGTAGCAAAGACCAGCTACAATCAACCAATTATTCTAATATATAAACCTATGGGATCATTCTCATCTCAACCATCATACTGGTCCTTCTTCCTCTTCCTAAACTGTGCCCTCATGCACACATAACCAGGAAATCCTATCAATACTCAGCACTGTGTTAGGAATAAATATATTCTGTCAAATACAGAAGTGGATGCTCACAACCATCTATAGGGCAGAACACAGGGTCCCCAATGTAGGAGCTAGAGAGAGTACCCAAGAGCTGTAGGGGTCTGCAACCCTATAGATGGAACAACAGTATGAACTAATCAGAACCCCCAGAGCTCATGTCTCTAGCTGCATATGTATTAGAAGATGGCCTAGTTGGCCATTATTCGGGAAGAAAGGCCCTTGGTCTAGAAATGTTTATATGCCCCAGTACAGGGGAATGCCAGGGCCAAATAGTGGGAGGGAGTGGGAGGGTAGGGGAGCAGGGCGGAGGGACGGTATAGGGGACTTTTGGGATAACACTTGAAATGTAAATGAAGAAATTCTCTAATTTAAAAAAAAGCTCAAACTTTTATACTGGGCACACAACTTGTGTTTACGGGGTTTAAAAGCTGCAAGAGTTGCTGTCAATTCCCTACAATAAGACTATTTTATTTAATTAGTTCTAAAGTCTTTAAAAATATTTAATATATACCAAAGAGAGTAGGTTGGGGGGACCACATCTCCTGTGTTAAGCCCAACTATTCACCTTTGTATTATATAACATTAAACAGATACAGTACTATTTTGATCATCTAAAAAGAACTTTGTAAAAATACTCACCTGTCCTATTTTCCTGTCATAGGTAGTGAATTACAGCAAGAGAATCAAGAGATTCTTAATTACTGCATTCCCAGAAAGGACAACAGCTGGGGAAAGGTGATCATACACTGTGCCCTTTTACCAGTGCATGTTACAGGGGCACTAACAATGTGGGTACTTGAGATCCAGGGAGTGGAACTGTGCCTGATATTGTGAACACAGTGAAGTATTTGTGTTCTTCTTCAAATGCCATAGCGTGTAAACATCTTTGATGACTGCCCTCAAATTCCATTATCAATCAAGGTTCATGAAAAAAAAAAAAACAAAAAACGGAGACAAAGAACTACCTCCTCCACTTCTCAATCACCTGGTCTTGTTGTCTAATTTAATGTACCTCACAGAAATTGGGGAGGAGGGGGAGAGGCTCCTCTGGGCGCTAGAGGGAGGCTTCAATAGCAACTGCATGCTTTTGTTGTTGTTTAAGGTGTTCGGCATTTTGGAGAAAGCAAAGGAAGAATACAATTTAGAAGACTATTCCATCAGTCAGATCACCCTGGACCAAGTCTTCTTGTCTTTTGCGGACCAAGACAGGAAGTGATTATGAGACAGAGGTTCCTTGAGATTCAGTTACAAATAGTAATATTGACTTTTCATTTTTCTCTTTCTTTTCTTTTTTCTTCTTTTCTTTTCTTTCTTTTTTTCCCTACAGCTGGGTCCATGGGAAGGTCATCCTGTACTTGTAAATCTTTATGTAAATATATTTGTGTAATAAATACTTCCCTGTGAGAAAAAAAAAATGTGTCCTTTTCACTGAAGATATAGCTGAATGTCCTGTTTCTGATATGTCTAAATCTAAAAACATTTCTTAGAGCTGTTTTTCTTTCCTAGAAAAATGAAAGAGCAGCATTCTTTTTTTGTAAGGAGCCATTCTTAGATGGTCTAAGAACTTGAGTAGAAACATCTAACAGTGATGGTGTCATCAGATTTGGCAAGTAGAAATGCATTAGTTTTAGCAGCTGTAAATAAGAGCACAAACCCCAAGCAAGTCAAATTTGCCACAAACAGCCTCACAAATATATGTGCATAAACACACATCGACTTATTCCCTGCTATGTCTAAGTTAAATTAATGTTAAAGTTTGAAATTATTGTTTCCAAAATTCAAAATAATGGCCTTTTACTTCAGTGATTAAAGAAAGAAAATGACGTGCATGGATGGCATCGGTGGGATATTTTAAAGATAATGTGTTTTTCTTTCTATTCTTGCTTCCCCTGTAATAAAGAACAAGACCTCTCTGATCTCCACATTCATGTGACATGTCCCTACCCAAAATAAATAAAATGTAATTAAAATGGTTTTAATTGTATACAGAAGACACTGTCCTTTTTATATAAAGAAGGATTTTACTTTTATCAAGCTCTAGGGCTATGAACACACTCTGTAGCTTTTCCTTTGGCTACCAAGTATGTGTACCTTAATGGGAGTCAACAGAACGGTATGATTGATTCCTAAGGACTGCTAAAGCTATACCCATTGCCTTCCTGTTTACTGTGTGGGGAAAGCTATGGTTCTGTTTTGGCCTTACAACATATATACATAGGGTATAAATTGAACAATAAAAACACCTTCTTGATTGCCATCACAAACAGCACAGTACTCCAGTAGGAACTTAGACATACCTATGATGAACATTGCAACAAATAATAATAGAAGTTATATCCTTCTCAAGTAGGTTGGTGACTTAGTTCTATGGCAGAGCACTTGAACAGCAAGCACCTGGTTTTGATTCCCAGCTCTAAAAAGAAAAACCTCTAAAACTTTAAGCCTCTACTTAACAATACTGAAAGCTTACTGAGTGCCTTATCTAATAAAACGTATTAGATAACTTATTTAATAAAACTAGAAATCAACAACAGATCAAATAGTGGAAAATTCACAAGTATTTGAAAGTAAAATACTACTAATTATGAGTCAAAACAAGAAAGCAAATTACAAAATGTCTTCAGAAAATGAAATAAGATCAAAACATACCAAACTTTCAAAAGCAAAGCAGAGCTGAGAAAAATGTGTAGCTATAAATGAAGTCTTCTAAAACAGCAACAAAATACTTTTTTTATTAGATATTTTCTTAATTTACATTTCAAATGTTATCCCAAAAGTTCCCTCCCTCCCTCCCCCCGCCCTGTTCCCCTGCCCACCCACTCCCACTTCTTGGCCCCGGTGTTCCCCTGTATTGGGGTATATAAAGATTACAATACCAAGGGGCCTCTCCTCCCAATGATGTCCGACTAGGCCATCTTCTGCTACATGTAGAGCTAGAGACACCTGTTCTGGGGGTTCTGGTTAGTTCATATTGTTGACCCTAGAAGAGGAACAAAATACTTTTAAATCAAGACTGGAACTGCATGCCTAACACAAGTAGAAAAGTAGGAAAAGCATAAACTAGCAAAACAACAAAACCAAGAATTGACAAAGGAGAAAAATCAGGAAAAAAAAATTAGATATTTGAAAACCAGACACAGACAAGTCTTCAACTAGATTAAGAAAAACTTGGGGCTGGAAGGTGGCTCAGCAGTTTAGGGCATTTACAGGACCAAGTTTCAAATCCCAGCATCCATATGGCAGCTCACAACTGTCTGTAACTTCAAGAGCTGACACCCCCACATAGACATACATGTAGGCAAAACACCAATGCACGTAAAATTAAGGTAAAATAAAATAGTTTAAGAACTAAAGAAAAACTGAAAAACCTTAAATTGCTACATTACTATAGGATAAATAAGGCTCTTAGGCCCTCCCACATATCCCACGCACAGCCTTCTGCTACTGGGCCTCTGCCCCGCCTCTACACTTCCGGTTGGCCTGGACTCCAGCCCAGGGAGGCTGCGCAGAGCGGTTGATCCGGGTGTTGAGGGTGTTGAGCGGAAGTGCTGCTCTGGAAAGACTGGAGCCCAGCAGCGACTCAGTGGAGGAAACAGGGGCTGTGGAGGCGGTTGCTAGCTCTGAGTGGTGAGTGTCAGAGTTTAGGGCTTCCTAAAATCCCTAGCTGACAGCTCACACTGTGAGAGGTTTGAAGTACATTTGAGGTCTGGGCTGTAGCTTACTGAGGAACAGCTCAAGTTTTGGAAGAGCAGTTTGACCATGGTAAATCCTGTCATTTCCCTTTTAAGTTGTTGGGATGATGTCAGAGCCCAGCTAACGGTGTAAGGCTACAGGAGGTTAAATGTAATGGGCTAGAGGGCACGTTGCTCACCTCCCTACCATTCCCCCATGTGTGTTGGAGAACTGGATGGGTAGGACTGCATGGAGTACAATGTCCACCACCTTAAGAAATTTAATTTAATGACCCATGGCTTATCTGGGTCAGCTTTTGAGAAGAAAAAAGAGGAAAACCTTCTGTTAGAAAAGCAAAAGCTACTAGTTCCTCCATAATTTCGTGCTTTCCTAGTAAAAGAAAGTTGCTCCTTGACATTTTCCACAAAAGCAAGAAAACTTTTTAACTATCCTGGAGCGTATGTGGGACTCTTTGCTCCTGAATTCTTGTCATGGTCCATTCTCTGCCCAGTGAAATCTCATTCTGGGTCTTGATTGAATGCTGGTAGTTAAAGAACTTACCCCGAACTGATGTCACTAATTTTTCTTTTTCTGTACTTTTAAGAAAACTTTGGTCAACCTTTGTCAATTTTATTGTATGTCTTAGATAAGCAGGTGCCATTACTTGAGAAAATTAAATATAAAAAAAACAGTATTTTTATTAGATTTCTTGAATATGCTTGTCTACTTTATTCTTTTTCTCTAAATCTTTGAATTATCAGGTATATTGTACTTATCTCTGTTTAGAACCAGTACTTCATACTTCCACTTAACTGTAGCTCAGTATCCACTAATCAGCATTCCTTTAACCACCCCAATCCCACACCTGACTTCTCCCTCTGGGAACCATCTCTCTGTCCATGAAATAATTTCTTTTTATATCCTACATACAAGAGTACACATAGTCTTTCTGTGCCTGGCTTATTTCATTTAACATGATAATTTAGTGCAATCTATGTTGTTGCAAGTGATATGATTATATTCTTAGTGTTATGGGTCTGGAGTTGTTCGGCATCTCACCAGTATATTATTAAAATTTTAACTAATCAGAGGCTTTTTCTTTTAAATACTGATATCAGGGCTGCATCTAAGAGCACTCCCATGATGCGGCATTTAGCCATATCAGCCCAGGGCTTATAAAGAGAAAAAAAACACATTATATGTATTCTGCCTTTGCAAGAACAGCAAGTTTTACAAGATCAATCAACTTTAAGAATAGTTTTCAATGTCTGGGGAAAGGGAAGCATGCTGATAGGGTACAACTTGTACAAGCTACAGGTTTACATGTTAGAGGCAATTTTTGCTTTTTTTGCTCTATCAAAAATAATAATTAGCCGGGTGTGGTGGCGCACGCCTTTAATCCCAGCACTTGGGGGGGCAGAGACAGACTGATTTCTGAGTTCGAGGCCAGCCTGGTCTACAAAGTGAGTTCCAGGACAGCCAGGGCTATACAGAGAAACCCTGTCTCGAAAAACCAATAATAATAATAATAATAATAATAATAATAATAATAACTTTAAATGTAATTAACCAAAAGCTCCACATAACCAGGATACAATTCACAGACCACATGAAGCTCAGGAAGAAGGAAGACCAAAGTGTGGATGCTTTGGTCCTTCTTAGAAAGGAGAACAGAATACTCACAGGAGCAAATATGGAGATAAAAAGTGTTGAGCAGAGACTGAAGGAAAGGCCACCCAGAGACTGTCCCACCTGGGGATTCATCCCATATACAGTTACCAAACCCAGACACTATTGTGGATGCCAAGAAGTGGAACCATGTCTTATGTAGATTTTTCTACTTTCCAAATTCTTCATTATATATTATTTTTTCCATAACATCTCTTTTTTTAATTTTTTATTAATCATTCCATTTGTTTACATCTCAAATGATATCTCCCTTCCCGGTTAACCTTCCACAAAGCCCCCCATCCCATCCATTCTCTCTCCCCTCCCCTTTCCTTTATGAGGCTGCTCACCCACACACCACCTATACCCTCCTCACTGTTCTAGCATGCCCCCTCCACAAGACCACAGGCCTCCCCTCCCATTGATATCAGACAAAGCTATCCTCTGCTACATATGTATCTGGAGCCATGGATCCCTCCCTGAACACTCCTTGGTTGGTGGTCTAGTCCCTGGGAGCACTGGGTGGTCTGACCAGCTCTGGTCTGACATTGTTCTTCCTATGGGGTTGAAATCCCCCTCTGTTCCTCCAGTCCTTCCACCAGCTCTGTCACCTGGGTCCCTAAGCTCAGTCTGATGGTTGGCTGTTAGCATCTACATCTGCACTGGTCAAGTGCTGGCAGACCTCCAGAGAACAGCCACACCAGGTTCCTGTCAGCAAGCACCTCTTGGCAAGAGCAACTGTGTCACGATTTGTTGTCTACAGACAGGATGGGTCCTGAGGTAGGGCGGTCCCCAGGTGGCCCTTCCTTCAGCCTCTGCTCCATTTTTTTGTCTCTGACTTTCCTTTGGACAGACACCTTAAAAACTTTGAGATGAGTTGACGGCTCCATCCCTTGACTGGGGGCTGTGCCTATCTATTAAAGGTGATCTCTACAGGTTCTATCTCCCCTTTTCTACACATTTTGGCAACAGTCAATCCCCCTTAGGTCCTGGGAGCCTCTCACTTCCCTGGCATCTAGGACCCTCCAGTGGCTACCCCCAGTTCTTTATTCCCCCACTGCTACATATTTTTATTTGATTTCCTGGACCTCTGTACCTCTCTCTCTCGTTGCCCCCCCCAAATACCTGATCCCCCCCTTTTTCCTCCCCCTTCCAGTTCCCTCCTCTCTCCACCTCCCAAGATCATCCTGTTACCCCCTCTATGCAGGACTGAAACATCCACACCCTGATCTTCCTTCCTCCTAAGTTCTAAATAGTCTGTGGCTTATATCGTGGACATTGTGAGCTTTTGGGCTAATATCCACTTATCTGTGAGTACATACAATGTGTGTTCTTTTGTGACTGGGGCACCTCATTCAGGATGATATTTTCTAGTTCTATCCATTTGTCTGCAAATTTGATGAAGTCATTGTTTTTAATAGCTGAGTAGTACTCCATTGTGTAAATGTACATTTTCTGTATTTACTCTTCTGTTGAGGGACATCTGGGTTGTTTCCAGGTTCTGGCTATTATAAATAAGACTGTTATAAACATAGCAGAGCATATGTCCTTGTTATATGTTGGAGAATCTTTTGGATATATATTCAGTCGTTGTATAGATGGGTCTTCAGGTAGAACTATCTGCAATTTTTTCAGGAACTGCTGATTGATTTCCAAAGTGGTGGTTGTACCAGCTTGCAGTCCCACTAGCAGTGGAGGAGTGGTCCTTTCTCCACATCCTCAGCAGCATCTGCTGTCACCTGAGTTTTTGATCTTAGTCATTCTGATTGGTATAAGGTGGAATCTCAGGGTCATTTTGATTTGCCTTTCCCTGATGACTAAGGACGTTGTACATTTCTTTAAGTGCTTCTCAGCCATTCTCAGTTGAGAATTCTCTGTTTACCTCTGCATCCTTTTTTTTTTTTTTTTTAAATCTTGGTTCTCTGGAGTCTAACTTCTTGAATTCTTTGTATATTTTGGATATTAGCCTTCTATCAGATGAGATGTAGGGTTGGTAAAGATCTTTTCCCAATCTGTAGTTTGCCTTTTTAACTAGTACAGTTTCCTTTGTTTTTCAATTTTATGAGGTCCCATTTGTCAGTTATTGAGGATTGGTTTTCTGTTCAGGAAAATTTCCCCTGTGCCAATGTGTTCAAGGCTCTTTCCCACTTTCTCTTCTATTAGATTCAGCGTATCTGGTTTTATGTGGAGGTCCTTGATCCACTTGAACTTGAGCTTTGTAAAAGGAGATAAGAATGCATCTATTTGCATTGTTCTACATACTGACCTCCAGTTAAAACAGCACCATTTGTTGAAAATGCTGTCTTTTTTTTCACTGCATTGTTTTAGCTTCTTTGTCAAAGATCTAGTGACCATAGATGTGTAGGTTTATTTCTGGGTCTTCAATTCTATTCCATTGATCTACCTGCATGTCTGTGTACCAATTCCATGCAGGTTTTATCACTATTGCTCTGTATGTAGTACAACTTGAGGTCAGGGATGGTGATTTCCCCAGAAGTTCTTTTATTGTTGAGAATAGTTTTTGCTATCCTGGGTTTTTGTTTTTGCAGATGAATTTGAAAATTGCTCTTTCTACTCTATGAAGAATTGAGTTGGAATTTTAATGGGGATTGTATTGAATCTGTAGATTGCTTTCAGTAAGATGGCCATTTTTACTATATTAATCCTGCCAATTCATGAGCATGGAAGATCTTTCCATCTACTGAGATCTTCAATTTTTTTTTCTTTAGGGACTTGAAGTTCTTGTCATACAGATCTTTCACTTGCTTGGTTAGAGTCACACCAAGATATTTTATATTATTTGTGTTTATTGTGAAGAGTGTTGTTTCCCTAATTGATTTCTCAACTCATTTAGCCTTTGAGTAGAGGAAGGCTACTGATTAGTTAGAGTTTATTTTATACCCAGCTGAAGTTGTTTATCAGCTGTAAGAGTTTTGTGGTGGAAATTTTGGGGTGGCTTATACATACTATCATATCATCTTCAAATAGTCATATCTTGATTTCCTCCTTCCCAATTTGTATCCCTTTGATGTCCTTTTGTTGTCTAATTGCTCTGGCTAGAACTTTGAGTACTATATTGAATAGATAGGGGGAGAATGGGCAGCCTTCTTTTGTCCCCGATTTTAATGGGATTGCTTTGAGTTTCCATTTAGTTTGATGTTGGCCATTGGTTTGCTGTACATTGCTTTTATTATGTTTAGGTATGGACCTCGAATTCGTGATCTCTCCAATATTTTTAACATGAAGGGGTATTGTATTTTGTTAAAGGCTCTTTCAGCATCTAATGAGATGGTCATGTGTTTTTTTTTTTCCTTTAAGTTTGTTTATATAGTGGATTACATTGATGGATTTCCATATAGTGAACCATCCCTGCACTCCTGGGATGAGCCTAGTTGTTCATGGTGAATGATGATTTTTATGAGTTCTTGGATTCGGTTTGTGAGAATTTTATTGAGTATTTTTGCATCAGGATTCATAAGGAAAATTGGTCTGAAGTTTTTTCTTTGTTGGATCTTTGTATGGTTTAGGTATCAGCATAACTGTGACTTCATAGAAAGAATTGGTAGTGTTCCCTCTGTTTCTATTTTGTGTAATAGTTTGAGAAGTATTAGAATTAGGTCTTTGAAGGTCTGATAGAATTCTTCACAAAAAACATCTGGTCCTGGGAACTTTTTGGCTGCTCCATTTTTTGGTTGACTTTTAATGACAGATTCTATTTTCTTAGGGGTTAAGGGACTGTTCAGATGTTTTGTTTGTTTGTTTGTTTTGTTTTGTTTTGTTTTGTTTTTTTGATCCTGATTTAACTTTGATATCTGGTATCTGTCCAGAAAACCATCCATTTCATCTAGATTTTCCAGTTTTGTTGAGTATATACTTTTGTAGAAGAATCTGATGATTTTTTTTTAATTTCATCAGTTTCTGTTGCTATACCTCCCTCTTCATTCCTGATTTTATTAACTTGGACACTGTCTCTCTGTGCCCTCTAGATAGTTTTGCTAAGAGTTTATCTATTGTGTTGATTTTCTCAGAGAACACGCTCCTAATTTTGTTGATTCTTTGTATAAATCACTTTGTTTCTACTTGGTTGATTTCAGCCCTGAGTTTGATTATTTCCTGCCCCCACTCCTCTTGGGCATATTTGCTTCTTTTTGTTCTAGAGCTTTCAGATGTGCTGTTAAGCTGCTACTATATGCTCTCTCCAATTTCTTTATGGAAGCACTCAGAGCTATGAGTTTTCTTCTTAGCACTGCTTTCATTGTGTCCCACAGTTTGGGTATGTTGTGGCTTCATTTTCATTAAATTCTAAAAAGTCTCTCATTTCTTTATTTCTTCCCTGACCAATTTATCACTGAATAGAGCATTGTTCAGCTTCCATGTGTATGTGGGATTTCTGTTTTTGTTTGTTTTTTTTCCCCCTTGTTATTGAAGATCAGCTTAAGTTTGTGGTGGTCTGATAGAATACATGGATTTAATTCAATGTTCTTGTATCTGTTGAGGTTTGCTTTGTGTTCAATTATATTATTGATTTTTAAGAAGTACCATGAAGTGCTGAGAAGAAGGTATATTCTTTTGTTTTAGGGTAAAATGTTCTGTAGATATCTGTTAAATCCATTTGGTTCATAAGTTCTGCTTGTTTCACTGTGTCTCTGTTTTGTTTCTGTTTTTATGATCTGTCCATTGGTGAGAGTGGGGTGTTGAAGTCTCCTACTATGATTGTGTGAGGTTCAATGGGTGCTTTGATCTGCAGTAACATTTCTTTTACAAATGTGGGTGCCCTTGCATTTGGGGCATATATATTAAGAATTAAGGGTTCTTGGTGGATTTTTTTTCTTTGATGAGTATGTATGTGTCCTCCGTCTTTTTTTTTCACCATTTTATTGCAAATAAAAGAGCTGAGATAAGGGGTGGGATAAGGGGAGAGAAAGAGAGAGAGAGAGAGAGAGAGAGAGAGAGAGAGAGAGAGAGAGAGAGGTGTAGGTGGTAAAATAATGCATTGGTGGCAGCAAAATCTCATCTGCTTCTGTCTTCTGGGCAAAGGTGGTTCTTGAGCACTCCTCCACAATCTTTAGGGAAAGCTGCAGCTGCAGGGAGCATCATGAGAGCACTTCAGAGCACTTACATCCTCAGGCATTTCCTGTATTTGGCTCTCCTACTCTTCTCTGTCTTTTTTTGATAACTTTTGGTTGAAAGTCAATTTTATTGGAAATTCGAATGACTACTCCAGCTTGTTTCTTGGGGCCATTTGCTTGGAATTTTTTTTCCAGCCTTTTACTTTGAGGTAGTGTCTGACTTTGTCACTGAGGTGTGTTTGCTGCATGTCGCAAAATGCTGGGTCATGTTTATGTATCCAGTCTGTTAGCCTATGTCTTTTCATTGGGGAATTGAGTCCACTGATTTTGAAAAATATTAAGGACCAATGATTGTTGTTTCCTGTAATTTTTTTTCAATTTTTATTACATATTTTCTTCATTTACATTTCAAATGTTATCCTGAAAGTCCCCTAAACCCTCCCTCATCCCATGCCCTCCTCCCCTACCCACCCACTCCCACATCTTGACCCTGGTGTTCCCCTGTACTGAGGCATATAAAGTTTGCATGACCAAGGGGCCTCTCTTCCCAATGATGGCCAATTAGGCCATCTTTTGCTACATATGCAGCTAGAGACATGAGCTCTGGGGGTACTAGTTAGTTCATATTGTTCTTCCACCTATAGGGTTGGAGACCCCTTCAGCTCCATGGGTACTTTCTCTAGCTCCTCACTTAGGAACCCTGTGTTCCATCTAATAATTGACTGTGAGCATCCACTTCTGTGTTTGCCAGGCACTGGTATAGCCTCCCATGAGACAGCTATATCAGGGCCCTTTCAGCAATATCTTGCTGGGTATGCAATAGTGTCTGTGTTTGGTGGCTGATTATGGGATGGATCCCTAGCTGCAGCAGTCACTGGTTGGTCCATTCTTTTGTTTCAGCTCCACACTTGATCTCTGTAACTCCTTCAATGTGTGCTTTGTTCCTAATTCTAGGAAGGGGCTAAGTGTCCACACTTTGATCTTCATTCTTCTTGAGTTTCATGTGTTTAGCAAATTGTATCTTGGGTAATCTAGGTTTCTGGGCTAATATCCACTTGTCAGTGAATATTTTATCAGTTATTTTTGTTGTTAGGGGTGGAATTATGCTTGTGTGGTTCTTTTCCTTTGAGTTTGTTGTGAGAAGATTAATTTCTTAGTTTTCTTGGATGTAGTTTCCCTCCTTATACTGGAGTTGTCCTTCTCTTATCCTCTTTAGGGCGTGATTAGTGGAAAGATATTGTCTAAATTTGGTTTTGTCATGGAATATCTTGATTTCTCCATCTATGTTAATTGAGAGTTTTGCTGAGTATAGTAGCCTGGACTGGCATTTTTGTTCTCTTAGGGTCTGTCTGTATGACATCTGCCCAAGATCATCTGGCTTTTAGAGTCTCTGTTGAGAAGTCTGGTGTAATACTGATAGGTCTGCCCTTATATGTTACTTGACCTTTTTCCCTTACTGCTTTCAATATTCTTTCTTTGTTCTGTACATTTGGTGTTTTAATTATTATGTAACGGGAGGAATTTCTTTTCTGGTCCCATCTGTTTGGTAGGCTTCTTGTATGTTTATGGGCATCTCATTCTTTAGGTTAGGGAAGTTTTCTTCTATAATTTTCTTGATGATGTTTGCTAGCCCTTTAAATTGGGAATCTTTACTCTTTTCTATGCCTATTATTCTTAGATTTGGTCTTTTCATTATGTCCTGGATTTCTGGAATGTTTTTAGTTAGTAGCTTTTTGCTTTTTATATTTTCTTTGACCAATGTCTTCTATGGTATTTTCTATGCCTGAGATTCTCTCTTCTATCTCTTGTATTGTGTTGGTGATGTTTGCTTCTGTGACTCCTACTCTTTTTCCTAGGTTTTCCATCTCCAGGGTTGTCTTCCTTTGTGTTTTCTTTAATGTTTCGATTTCCATTTTTAGATTCTGGATAGTTTTGTTCAATTCCTTCACCTGTTTGTGTTATCCTGTATTTCTTTTAAGAGATTTATGTGTTTCCTCTTTGAGGGCTTCTACTTATTTACTTTTGTGCTCTCCTGTATTTCTTTAAGAGAGTTATTTATGTGCTTCTTAAAGTCCTCTATCATCTTCATGAGATGGGATTTTTATATCAGAATCTTGCTTTTCAGGTGTGTTGGGGCATCCAGGGTTTGCTGTGGTGGGAGAAATGGGTCCTGATGTTGCCAAGTAGTATTGGTTTCTGTTGCTTAGGTTCTTGCACTTGCCTTTCACCATCTGGTTATCTCTGGTGTTAACTGGCCTTGCTGTCTCTGAATGGAGCATGTCCCTCCTTCCTTTGTGCCTGTGATTCTGTGATCCTGGGGGTCAAGCTGCATCTGGGTGTGGGGTGATTGGGTGGGGATTCAGAGCACAGGCTCTGCTCCCAGTGCAGGTGCAAACTGGAAGCCTGGGCCTCTGGCTGCATCCCTAAGTCTCAGGGGTCACAGTTATGCCATGTATTGGGGCAGGGTTTGGGGGTCTCACCTGTGATCCTGAATGTGTCAGAACACCTGTTGGTCAAGCTGCACCTGGGTGTGGGCTGAGAGGGTGGGGATCCAGAACACTGGCTCCATTCCCATCACAGGTGCAAACCAGAAGAGGCCTGCGACTATGGCTGGATAATTAACAATCTTTATTATATATTTTAAAAATAGTAGAAAATGTTAGTAACAATACAATTTGCTTTATTTCAGATATATAATTTCACCAATTTTGAGTCTGATTAAAAAGTAGTAAAAAGAATCCCATTTTGTTTATTGCTCACATTTTAGATAACTTACCATTGTAAAACCAAGAAAGAACGAAAGAAAGAACGAACGAAAGAAAGAAAGAAAGAAAGAAAGAAAGAAAGAGAGAGAGAAGGAAAGAAACCTTTCATCCTTAGAGTTGAGCACATAGTTTTTATAGAAGGATGAATCAGTTGATAGTCAATCAATTAACAGTTCTCCTCTGGAAAAATTTTACATTAAAGGTAGGTAAAAGGCATCCATGGGAATATCCAACAGAGCACATTCGTTACATTTCATTCTGTGTACATTTGTGCGTATACTTTTGAAAAATTCAGACCTGTGGGTAGATCTTCCAAATGTATAAAAGCCAATGAATCCATACTGTAGAGTGACCTGAAAAAGTAGGGAGAAAGAAAGAGGTAGTTGAGATAATTGAAAAGAATTTCAGAACGTAGGCCTTACACTTAAGAGATAGTAGTGTACAAAGGCCAGAAGAAAATTCCCAGGTAGGGCTTTTGTTAAGGGCTTCTGATGCAGAGGAAGGGAAAGCGTCATGGGAGTGCCTGAGGCTGCTGCCTCTGGGTTAGTGTGGAGACTGCTTTGAAAGGAAATTAAAATAGGAAGGGCATGTTTATTAAAGTAATGGAGAGTGAAGCTCAAGGAGGGGAGGAACATTCTTTTCTGGGAATACATGGAGCACTTCCTGGAACTCAGGTACTCCCTCTTTTCCTTTCATTTATAGTCTGATGTTTTTAGAAAAATATAGATTTAACTAACCTTGAATTATAGTTTTGAACAAAACATTCCCCACATGATGATCACCACATCTGCATTTAGTACTGAATAACTCTGACCAAAGATGAAAGTAGCAGAAGATGAGACAGAAGCGTAGATGTCTCAAAAATTGTTTGGCTTTGTCCTTTTATGGTTGCCCTATGGCCTCATTTTCTAATGAGTTAACAATCACTTAGATTAATTTAGGAGCCCTTGTGACAAAAGCATTAAGAATTTAATGGTTGTTTTGTCCAGAGAATGATCTATTAGAGCCATAGTTCCAGTTTCAAGTGAATATGTTTACTAACCATGCAGCAAGCAAAGGTAAAAGAATAAATAGAAAGCAGAGGAGAAATAGCAAAACCTCATCAACTTGGGTAGAAATTGACTGGGAAAATTCCATTGAGGCAACCTGCTAGAGTATGTGACTGAGAATCCCAGACAGAGCAATGTTCCCTTGGGTCAGAACTCTAAGTAAAAGAACCAATATAAAGCAGTGGATAGATAGCAAAACACCAAATCTTGTTCTTACAGCATCAAGCAGAAATGACTGGGAAAGCATGGTTTAAACTGTCATACTGGAGTACCTGACAAAGAACATTCTCTTCCCTGAGAAAAGGAAGGGAAGAAGGAGTTCTTCACTCCCATAGTCTACCCTCAACATATACAAAGAGCACATGACAATTTACCAATATAATTTATAATGATGATGCACTTGAATTCTATGGTATCTGTAAGATTATTTGAGAGAATTGAATGCATAGAATGTATACCATACTTATCATGGCTGACAGGTTGTAAGTTCAGGTTCTGAACATACATCTGCCCTTTATTCTGTGTGGTACAGAAGGTAAATCATAAAACTCTCATTCATATCGAATGTGTACTCTTAAGATAATAACATGTCTTTTTCCTCTTTTAGAAGAGGCAGATCATTAGTACATCAACAGAAGTCCTGGCAGCTTTGGTGTTTGTAATAATGTTGTTGATATTCCGTGCACTGACTGATATGAATATTGCTGGACCGTATCATTTCACTCCTCAACCCATTGCTATCATGCCTTCTTTCATCAAAGATGCCCAGGAGTGGGAATTGATTTACATACCTTCTGAAATTGATGTGGTAAGAGAAATCATTGAGGATGTAAAGAGGAATCTCAACACCACTATAAAAGGTTAGACATTGAAGTGTTTGATAAAAGACTGCTACATCTATAAAAAAAAATGCTAAAAATTGAGGTTAAGATGGTGTTATGTTGTTTTTCTTTTCCTTTTTATATTAATTTATTTTCACACTCCATTTTCCACCCACCTCCATCCCCTCTCCAACTGCTCTGCATCCCACACCTCCTCCCCATCCCCCTTGTCTCCACATGGATGACCCCACCCCCCACCCCATCTGATCTCTAAACTCCCTGAGCCTCCTCTTGAGGGTTAGATGCCTCATCTCTGAATGAACACAGACCTGGAAGTTCTCTACTGTATGTGTGCTGGGGGCCTCATATCAGCTGGTGTACGCTGTTTGGAGGTCCAGTGTTTGAGAAATCTTGGGGATCTAGATTAATTGAGACTGCTGATCTTCTTACAGGATTGCCCTTCTCCTTAGCTTCTTTCTGCCTTCCTTAATTCAACAGCAGGAGTCAGCTGCTTCTGTCCATTGATTGGGTGCAAATATCTGCATCTGACTCTTTCAGCTGCTTGTGGGGTCTTTTGGAGAGCAGTCATAATTGATCCCTTTTTGTGAGCGTTCCATAGCCTCAGTAATAGTGTCAGGCCTTGAGACCTCCCTCCCCTTGAGCTGGAACCACTTTGGGCCTGTTGCTGGACCTTCTTTTCCTCAGGCTCCTCTCCATTTCCATCCCTGTAATTATGGGTCAGAGATGTGACTCTGGGATGGCAACCTCATCCTTTATTTGATGCCCTGTCTTTCTGCTACAGGTGGACTCTATAAGTTCTCTCTCCCTACTATCAGGCATTTCATCTAAGGTCCCTCCCTTTGATTCTTGAGAGTCTCTTACCTCCCAGGTCTCTGGTACATTCTGGAGGGTCCCCCCACCCAACCTCCTATTTTCTGAGGTTGCCTGTTTCTATTGTTTCTGCTGGCCCTCAGGGCTTCAGTCCTTTTCCATCACTCAATACCAGATCAGGTTCCCCTCTCCCTCCCATCCCCATCCACTTTCCCTCCCATGTCCCTCTCCTTCCCCACTTGTGTTTTCTTTCTTCTTTTCCAAGTGGGACTGAGGCATCCTCACTTGGCCACTTCAGCTTGTTGACTTTTTGAGTTCTGTGAACAGTATCTTGGGTATTCTGTGTTTGTTTGTTTGTTTGTTTTTGTTTTTTGGCTAATATCCACTTATTAGTGAGTACGTGCCATGCACATCCTTTTGGGTGGGTCTGAGTTACCTCACTCAGGATAATATTTTCTAGTTAAGATGGAGTTTATGCCTTACTATTAAGATTTGTGATGTGATGGTGATAAGTAGGTTAGTTAGAATTAGTAGAGAGATAAATCAATGAGAGAAGAGAGAACAAAAAGTAGATCTATTATACTAAGATGCCAGAATGACTTTGACAATGATGCAACAGAATATAATGAAAGAAAAACCTATTCAAAAAAATAGTGTGAGAACAACTGGGCCCTAATAGCTAAAACAACAAAAATCCCTGTCTTCTGCAAGTTAACTGGAATAGGTCATATGCCTAAATTAAAATGATGAAGACTTTAAGAGAGAACATGTGAGAAAATCTTTATAACTTAGAGATAGTTGATTCCTTAGACATGAAACAAAATTATGATCAAGAAGAATGATGTGAGTTATTTGGACTCCTTTCACCTAATACAGATGTGCCTGCTCTTAAAATTAAAATAGTCATCCTTTGTTTCTTACAGTTGATTTAAAACTACCTTACTGAAATTTCAAACACAGAGATCCTTTAACATTTTCTCTTTAGGTTTTAGTTCTGTGGAAATTGGTTTGGGGACTTGGATGCTTGCTTGCTTGCTTGCTTGCTTGCTTGCTTGCTTGCTTGCTTGCAGTACAGCAGATTGAACCTAGGGGTCTTATACATCCTAGGCAAGTCTTCTGCTAAGCTGTGTCCTCAGCCCTGGAGCTTTCCGTTCTATATACATTAAAACACTACATCAGCAATATTCCAACTCACACATATATTCTTGAAAGTCAGGGAAAGCTGAAGTTTATTCAAAGGGAAAAATTATTATTCTTAAAATAATAAATAAAAGAGTAAGGAAGATATAAATTTCAGCAGCTGCCCAGAGGAGAAGAGACAGAGCCAGCATGGAGGTCCCCTGTATGGTGGACAGCAGCTGCATGGTTGGAAGGAGCACCTTAGAGAGAGAGTAAGGAAGCCCAAAGTATAAACAGCAACAACAGCAAAGAACACATTTAGCTCTGGCCAGCATCAGAAAAAAACAAACAAAATGAGAGAGGGAGGGAGAAAGAAGAGGGAAGAGGAAGGTTAGTAGAGGATAGTTAGTAGAGGATAGTTATGCCTTTTCTGACAAACAGCTGAACCTTATGGCAACTCATCGAGTGTGCTATGGAGTAAGAATTCAGAAAAGTACATTATCTAATTAAAGGGATACTTATTCTGTCTGTCTTGTTTTGTTTTGTTTTGTTTTAGCATGGTTTAAGGTGAAACTGCCTTCCTAGGGGTGATCCTGGCTTCCTGAGGGGTGATCTCTTGTCCAGACTCATAAACTCACCAAACTGGATTAACTCTTTTATGGTTTTGGTAGCTTGAAATGTTACGTCTCATGGAAATCTAGAAATACAATTCCAAAGCTGATACCAGTATTAGAGTTCTAGTCTGCCCCCTCAGGTAAAACTTTTAGGTAGGGAAAGGTGCTCATTTAGGAGGAGATAAGAAACTAGATCTTGCTTCTGGTAATCCTGGACATGTTTTGTGTGGTGTCTGTCCTGAATGTGGCCTGTCCAGTTACTATCTCTTGTTCTCATTACCCAGCTCTGAAGAGGTGAACATAACTACCATTAGGGAATTGGTATAATAACTGATCTGGCTGAATGGGGCATTGGGTACAGCAGTTGAGATACCTCTCTGGTGAGCCTATCTAAAAGATACCAGAAGTATATCCACGATTTCTATGTCTTAATTGCCATGTGTAGGAAAGAAAGGAACCCCTTGACTGGCAACTGAAAAGAGACTTGAGGGAGAAGTAAAAGTGACTGTTATTAGTATTGCAAGTCTTAGAATGGGAGGGAGCCAAAAGAGGCAGAAGAGAGCTATTTTAAATGTCCAAATCAGAGTCCATTATTCTCTTGATAGGTTCACCGAGCATGTGTCCTCTGTGCTCCTTCTTGTTTTTTACTGTGGCCTCTAAGGTTGGACTCAGTAGTAATGAACCCAGCACCTGTGTTGGAGCATTCTGATAGCTGTTGCAGTGGCTAGAATCAGTGCATTTTCTTCTAGAGAGGGAGAGACCTTTAACCATCATTCAATTTTTAGGTTAAAATGAGAGCAGGTGTGTTTTCCCAGCTGCTAATTGGCCCTACATTGTTGAATTAAACAACAGTCAGAATGTCCACATCAGGCACCAATTATCTTATGGAGAAGAAAACCATCCATGGTACATAGTTGTCTGACATCTCATAGAGATTTAACTCTAATATCTAGAGGAAGTGACTCCTTGAACTGTTTAAGAAATATACTAATCATTTTCATTTGTGGTTATACTTTTCTGGTAGGTGTTTTGGACTATGCAGGCTGCCAAATCTGACCGTTTTTGTTTTTAGCATCAGAGTCAGATGAAGATATAGTCCTTTTGAGTCTTCAAATTTCTCTATTTCATTAAGGGTTTTTTTTTTCAAGACAGGGTTTCTCTGTGTAGCCCTGGCTGTCCTGTAGACCAGGCTGGTCTTGAACTCAGAAATCCTCCTGCCTCTGCCTCCCAAGTGCTGGGATTAAAGGTGTATGCCACCACTGCCTGGCCATTAAGATCATTTTTTAAAAATAATTCTTGAATTTATTTTGAACATTTTCTTCTTCCTTCTGGGACTAAAATGACATGTTCACTAGATGCTTTGCATTGATCCATGTGTCCGTGAGACTGTGTTCAACTTCTTCCAGTCTTCTTCATGATGCTGCTGAAGCTGGGCAATTTCATTGATCTGTCTCCACTACTTTCTTCTCTATCACCATCAAACTGTTATCAAATGAGGTTTAATTTGAAGTGCTAGCCACTCCCTGTCTTTGCTCTTCTTCGAAACAGCTTTATAAAGCATCAAAAAATACTATGTACCTTGCAGATATACTGTATGTCTATTTAATGTATATGAATCAGGGATTTCAGTGTACTAGGAGTGGTACAAATACTATGACAATGGATTAGAGTTCACCTCCAAAGGAGCTGTACATAGTCTTGACCCTGACTTCATCAGGGAACACTACAATGCTTCCTGCCCTATAGACTGTCCTGGTTGGATATACATTGTGATGCTGGTTCATCTTACATCACACAACTTTTTGTAGTAAACATTTATAAAATGCCAAAAAGATTCTGTACCTGAAATGTCCATTAATTGCTCTCAGGTCAAAATTTAAGAAAAATAGATCACAATATTTGTAATAGATTTTTGTCTCTATAAAGTAGCATCTCACCTCACAAGCAGAATTACTGAATGTTTTACTTAAGCAGACAATTTTGTCCCTCTGTAGTGCGAGGTTTTCCTTCAGAAGCCGAGTTTGAGGAGTACATTCTCTTTGATTATATGTCTCAGAAAGTCCTGGCTGCCATTGTTTTTGACTGTGGCTTCAAAAACAAAAGTGATCCTCTGCCACTTCAGGTAAGAAAGTTTTATTTAAGGTTTTCAAATAAGTAGTGTTCCTATAATAGTGCCTTTACCTTCTAGGATTTTTAATGAATTAATTACTATTAGCCCAATTTTGCAAATGGAAAAAGTATCATTCCTGAAACAAACTAATAGTATATAATAAAGCAAGAATACTAATTCATTTTTGAGTGATTCAATGTCTTTGCGTGTATTACTGATTATAAGAGAGTGTGATTTTTAAGTCTTCACTATCAGCTTAACTAGATTTAGAATCACCTAAGAAATCTGTGAAGGTATTTTTAGAAAGGGTGAACTAAGGAGATAAGAACCACGCTAAATGTGGAGAGTAGTGTCTCATGGGCTGTACAGGGGAAAGGAAAAAGCCAGCAGAGTCCTGCCATTTCACCTTTTCTGGGATTTGGCTATAGTGTGAACTACTCTGCCATGCCCTTCTCTAGCATCTGAAACTGAGTCAAAATAAATCTTTAGTCCTTTAAATTGTTTCTGCCAGGTATTGTCACGGCAATACACACACACACACACACACACACACACACACACACACACACACACACAAATACAGGAGGGAACCATAGACTAAGAAGAAACCTTAATTAACCAGCACTTATATTTCATACATGGTGGTAAAGATGTGTTTTAAGTCAAGGGCATTTTTTATTGGTAGACAACTGAACTCAGAAATCCCTTCTTCAAATAAGAAACAAAATATAATTCCTTTCATAAATCTACAGAAGACTTGTAGACATAAATGTATCAATTCAACCATATGGTATCAGGACTGAAGAGAGGCTGATGGTGTCTATAGAAAGATGAGGAAAGAGCAGTGCTTTGAATTTGGAGTCCCTAGAAAATTGTATAGGCATCCTATCCTGGTGGTTGTAGGAATAAGTGATCAGTCTGTAGCACCTAGAGATTGAGCCACACCTACAGTTTCTAAAACAAGCACTTACGGAAGACAGAAGTAGGATCTGTATTGTCTTAATATCTATCCCTTATTTTGTGGCTCCATTCAACTATGCCAGCTTTCTTAGCTTGGCATAAAGCTATATATCCATTGGTGTGGATTTAGGTGCATGGTCATTAGCATACATTGGCCCAAAGTATCTTCAGTGCCATGTCAAGTGTCATTCTTGCTACCTACAGACTCTTCTCAAATCTCAAATCTTTGAATGAAATTCCCAATGCTAAAATTCCCATAGATTTTCTCTAGTGCTTAGTCTACTTTAATAATCACTCAGAAAATTGGACATAGTACTACCAGAAGATCCTGCAATACCTCTACTGGGCATATATCCAGAAGATATTCCATCTGGTAACAAGGACACATGTTCCACTATGTTCATAGCAGCCTTATTCATAATAGCCAGAAACTGGAAAGAACCCAGATGTCCCTCAACAGAGGAATGGATACAAAAAATTTGGTATATCTAC
>LR755265.1:0-25712 GCA_902729485.2 Mus minutoides
TAGGGAGCCATTCAACTGCTCCTTAAAGACAGCACCAACCGCCACAGCTGGACTGGAATAAACAACCCTTAATTGGCATTAGGCAGTGTCAGCTGTTGTTTGATCTTGTGCCCTAGACCACCTGGTGTATGAGCTAGAGCCATGGGGCAGCTCAGTGATTGGCCAGGACAGGGTTTAAGTAGCTGCTCCCGGGTGGGCTGGGAGCCCCCATTCCATTCTACCACTCCACTCTGCTACTCCACTCTTCTTGGCCCCATTCTACCATTCACCATTTTCACTCTGTAACTGCATGCATGGCCATTCTGCATTGCCATTTGCCACGATACTTTCCTGAGTAAACTGTCCTGAGAAGAAACCTGGTTGTCTATTGTCTTATTCCCCCTGGTCAGAAAAGGAGCGCTACAGGTATTCGCAATCACTATAAAAGGTTCAGTTCAGTGCTCCACAAGCTAAAGTTTTATTGTTCCCTGGATGTTTTTACTTTCTCAAAGTGGATGGTAATTTGTTTCTGGGTGATCAATTTTGTCATTATTATATTCATTTAAAAATTATTCTCTTTTTTTCCCCAACTTTTATTAGATATTTTCTTCATTTACATTTCAAGTGTTATCCAGAAAGTTCCCTATACCCTCCCCCCTCCCGGCCCTGCTCCCCTACCCACCCGCTCCCACTTCTTGGCACTGGCGTTCCCCTGTATTGGGGCATATAAAGTCTGCATGAGACCAAAAAAAAAAAAAAAAAAAAAATTCTCAGTGGATACAGATAATTAGTCTAAAGTCAGGATGTGTCTCTTGTCATGGCACCATGTTTTTCTCATATTATATATCTAATCCATTATGAAAGTTTGGATTTCCCTTCAAATTTTATCTGGAATCTGACCCCTTTTATTCCCATGGCTATGATTCTCTCTGAGGTACCATGATCTTGCTAGGTGAGTGCCGGAGGGAATTTTCCTCACTTTGTGTATACCTACACAATGATCCCTAATTTGACTGCCAGATAATTCATTTTAAAGCTAGTGAACACACAAGCCAAAGATATTCACTTGCAAATTCAGTGCTGGAAACACACACACACACACACACACACACACACACACACACACGCAATGCCAAAACAAGAGGTAAAACTTTTATCTAGATTCATAGAACACTTCAAAGGTTGTTCCACTTAGACTTAAGATTTGAATCTTTCTATTAAATCTTGAAAAGTTTGGCATTACGTAAGCTTGTTTATCTCTTTTCATACTTTACCGCCTACTAATATTTCAGCCTCATTTGGTTCAAGCTACAGTGTGACTTTGTTTGTCCTGCTAATACTATGGCATTGTTGCATTCCCAGTCTCCATTATGATGTGCTACTCCTTTATCCAAAGACATTATTAGTTGCTCACTGATAGTTTATTGAAACCTACTGTCTTCCATTAGTATTTGAATTCAAATGGAAGCTTTATAAGAAAAGAACTTTTGCACAGTCATTTAAAATATTAGATGAGGTTTATACTGATAAACCATAGTGGTTAGACTACAGGTAGACTAATATTGGATTCATATTTTATTAATTTTAGTGGTAATGAGAACTGATGAATGGCTGTGAATTGCAAAATTCGACAGGGATATCTAAGCTTATATGTATTGAAATGCTAAAGACAAATTTTTAATCAGAAACAAAATCTCTATAGCTCTGTGGGTATCGTTAATTTTTTTTAAAAAAATGCTTGGTTTATATGCTATTAAGTTTTACAGAAGTAACTTTTTGAGCTAAAAATGGTGTAAAGTTTTGCATGCCTTGAGAATTGCAAAGCTGTCTCTCAACAGATACTTGAGAAAAAGACAAGCTAACACATAGCTTGCTGTGAAATTCTAGAAAGAATGTGTGCAGACACAGAGGAGAGCACTAAGCTTCTCGAATATTTTGGGAAATATTTCAATATCAGAATTTGATATGTCAAAAACAGACAGAGCTAAATAATAAAAAGGGACATTGTATGTGGGAATTAGAATATTATTATTAGAAATGCACTCATAAGTAATAAGCATTTAGTAACCTCTAATATGTTCAGGAGGTAGAAAATTTACAGTAGTAAAATTTACAAAGAAACGTGAGCAGGAATACAACTGGCTTGCTTGCAAGATTAAACACGAGATGGTGCAAGGTAGACCAGCAATAAGAAAGGAAACTAGTGACTACACAGCCTGGACCCTGCTCCCAATGTTAAACAAATCATCTATGTAGCAGCTAGTCCGAACTGTGTGGATTTAATAACCCCTAATCTAATATTAATTCATCGATGCTAAGTAATTCAACGTACTCACTGATTTGTTGTGATGCATTTCTTTAAATATTAGATTATTCAGGGTGATTCTTACTATTAGAAACATAATTAATGCTGTTCTTCAATACACTCAATAATATATATATATATATATATATATATATATATATATATATATAAAATCCAAAAGTTCAGTCTACTTGGATTCACAGCAATGAACAACATCTTAGTACTTTCACGGGACTAGAAGTTTTCTACACTTCCAAACATAAATAGCATTGAATGTAATATGATATCTAACTCATATCTAATATAATGAAAAACCTCAGCAAATGTAACAAGTCTCTCTAGGCTTATTGCCACAGGTACTAATGGAGGCAGAAGGCACATAACATTTCATTCCTATTTAAGCTTGGAAGAAAAGGCTTGTTTATTTATAGCAAAACAGTGCTTTAACAGTAGCACTTAAAATATGTTGCCTGTCATTTTAAATATCTTTTGCGTCACAAGGGACTGATAAAATTAGGAAAAAAAGACAGTAATACAGCTTTGTTAAAAATTCTTTTTGAGAATTATGTTAAGGATTCTGTCACACACAGTTAATTTGATGAAAGAAGCATTATTTGCACAAGTTGCAAATAAGAAAATGATATGACAAATATAAAAAAAATCATTATTTAGTTTACATTATAAGCTCACACTTTTAGTGTATAATAAGATCTCTCATCTCTGTACTATATATATATATATATATATATATATATATAGTATAGAGAGGACAGATCTGCATATATATATATATATATATATATATGAACATAGGCTGACATCTAAATCATCAATAGCAATCAGATACCATCTACTCTGTTACTGTGTGATAGAGCAGACAAAATTTTTCAAGATATAATTTTGAGAAGTTTTCAAGAGTATATTGAATTTTAATTTTCTCTCTCCCTCCTTGACATGAGTAAGCGGACATTAGTGAATACTTCTGTTTTTGTCATATTTTAATGTTTCAGCAGAATTTACTATGCCTTTGGAAGTCATATCCTCTACATCTCTTTGCAGAAAATAATGACACACCAGAAGTGTGACCTGGCTGGATAGAAAATCTATATATGTGTCTATTGGAATGCTTTATAATTCACACTTTTAAAGAAATGTAGTGCAAAAAAAATTACTTGCTATAAAGATGCAGTTGGTTATTATTCTCTCTGTCTCTGTCTCTCTGTTTTTGTCTCTCTCTCTCTCTCTCTCTCTCTCTCTCTCTGTGTATTCACTTTATATATGTTTGTACATCAGTATACTTTCATTTGAAGGACTCAAGTTAGTTTGATGTTTAACTTTATTTCTCTCTTTCTTGGTGTTTTTATTGTAATGATAGATCAGCAAGACCAAATGCAACTTAGGGATGACATTTTTTATTTCAACTTATAAACTATAGTCATCTAATAATGTCATGGGCAGAAATTCAAAACAGAAACTTTGAGGAAGGAAACAAACAAGAAACCATGAAGATACTGCAGTTTCTTTATTGGCTTGATTTTCATGACTTGCTGAGTGTTCTGCATATTGTCTGTCTGTGGGATAGCTTCTTAACACTCAAGGAAGTTTTTAACCCACCAAAGAATCAAAAGACATAAAATCACTGGAGTTGGAAGAGATTTTTTTTTTAAAAAAATTAAGAGAAGGTATCCGACAATTGAGAGATCTTCTAGCAACTTATTAAAAGGCATGGAGCTCATGTTTACTATATTTAGGTTAATAACCTTTTATCTTATTACTATGAATTTGCTGACCAGCAAGAAGGCATCAACAGGAGAATCTTGTAGCCAATCTAGTCCCTAATATGCATGTGGACACACCAATTAGCAAGAAGATCAGCTTGAGGAATTAATGATTCTTATTGTCTATTTGTTATTTCTCTTAGAATTTCTTAAATATCCTTTGAATATATTTTCCTCTTTCTAAGAACTGCAGCTCCCTACTCCCTGCCTCCCTCCCTGCCCTCAATTTGCAACTCAATTGAGTCTCCAATACTCATGGGTTTAATGCCTACCTTGTATTAAAATCAACCTACCTGGGGGCACACTGGCAAAGAAAAGTGACTCTGTATCTCCCAGCAACTATTGAATTCTAATTGCTCCTAAGCTGGTGGTAGACTTCAAAAATATCTTCCTGTCCTCCATATTAGGATTTTGTCTTGTGTAGGCTTGCACAGGCCTGGGCCAGCTGTTAACAACTGTTCCTGACTGAATGTGGGGCTTATCCTTGTTTGTTAGAGTTAAGCACTGGAGAGTGCCTTATAAGGAGTTGATGGGGATCAGATGTGGGCTATTTATGCACAAAGATCCACCTGTGAGAAGAACTACATCAACCTGCATTCTCTCATCTCCTGTGAAGACTGTGCCCAAATTTCCTTCCTGGCAAGGTGGCCAGGAACAACTGCTCCCATCAAGAAGGAGCTTGTCCTGGAACATGATCTTTTCTCATCATGCAATGGTAATCACTCTTCTCTGAGTTTGCTCTGAGATAAGGCCAGCTGATTCACAGGACACTATGGAAAAAGAAGACCATTATAGAGTTTTAACCTACAAGCTGGTAAATAGGTTAATAATAATCTGCTTTTCTGTCTTCCTTTATGGCACTGATTACCAGTAGAGGAACTATTTCTGGTAAGGTTTTTCTGTCTTTTTTTTTTTTTTTTTTTTTTTTTTTTTTTTTTTTTTTTTTTTTTTTTTTTTTTTTTTTTTTTTTTTTTTTTTTTTTTTTTTTTTTTTTTTTTACAGTATAGTCTTTATCCCCTCCTGGTCTGCCTTCCCACAGTTCCACATACCATTTCTCCTCCCTGATGTCTCCAAGAGGATCTCCTCATGCCCATACTCCCCACCCTGAGAGACCTCCACACTTCCCAGGGGTCAGACTAGACAATCCTCTTCAGTATATGTGTCAGGGGCCTTGGACCAGCTACTGTATGCTACCTGATTGGTGGCTTAGTGTCTGATTGATCTCTGGTATCTGGGTTAGTTGAAACTGCTGATCTTCCTATGGAGTCACACTCCTCCTCAGTTTCTTCCAACCTTTCCCTAATTAAACCACAGGGGTCTCTGACTTCAGTCTATTGGTTGGGTGTTAGTATCTACATCTGTCACAGTCAGTTACTTGTTGGGCCTCTCTTAGCATTATTGAATACAGCAATGCTAAGCTCCTGTCTGTAAGCACACCATAGCATCTATAATAGTGTCAGGCCTTGGAGCCTTCCCTTGAGATGATCCCAAGTTGGGCTGGTAACTGGACCTCCTTTCTCTCAGTCGCTTCACCAGTTTTGTCACTGCAGTGCTTTAGACCTGAACAATTCAGGATTAGTGTTTCTGACTGTGTGGGATGGCAAGCTCATCCCTCTACTCGATTCTCTGTCTATCTAATGGAGGTAGACTTTACAAGTTTCCTCTCCCACTTGTTGGGTAATTGTAATATCTTAAGATGTTTCTCTGGTGGACTTGATTTTGGTTTTGTGTCCTTATAGTCTTAACACATGAACGTTATTAAACATTCTGACTAAATGCATTTGAAAGATAAAATTATATAAGTTAGCCTTTTAAAATATTTTCAATATTGTTATCATTTCTTCACTTGGGTTTTTCCCTGTTGATGCAACTGCTAAAAGTAAATTAAATAAATATGTGATGGGTGTTTTTAATAGTAATCATTGATTAAAGAGTTAAAGGAATTGCATCATTATTAGGTTACCTGGATTAACCATCATAAAATGTTAAATATAAACTCAAGGACATTACATTAATATATAAATTGAAATCATTGGATCACTGGTAAATAGAAACAGAATTCACATTGGTCAGACATTGTGTAAGGATTATTTAAACATGGGAAAGATATTTGAAGGACAATATAATTGTGTAGATACTTTTCATGGGAAAATGTCTAGAGGAGAGATGGCTTGAATATCAGGCTATATTTTACCCACCTTCAAAAGACAGGAAATCCCAGTGTTGCCAGCAGAGGATCAGATAACATTACAAATCTGTTTTGTTGGGGCTAATACTAGAGCTCACAGATTAAAATGTATATGACTTTTATAAGACAGGGTGCATCAGATAAATGAAAAAAATGCAGAATTTAATGGAGCCCCTGAATAAATCCCTGATGTTTTGTAGGCTTTCCTTTAAAGTTTGTAACAGGGATTAGATGCTGGAGAAGACTGAGGGGAAGCTCAGCGGTGTGGTAGGCAGGACAAACCTTATATTTGATAAAAGCCAGATCATTTGCTTCTTATAATGAATGTGGCTTCTTATCTCTAAAATGACTCCTGCTGTCTACAGAAAATAAAAGAAGCTAAACCTTCCATTGCTTACATTATATTGCAGTCTAGATCTTACAGTTGATAAAGTATTTTACATCAGATCTACAAAACTATAATTCCCATTCATTTTTTTCTCCAGGAAAAGAAATAAAATGGTAGCTAGAGCAGCAGAGTACCTGAGATCCATCCCACCCAAATTAATACCCTGATTGAAAGCAACAGATGGTTATGACACTAGGTTACAGAAAGTGAAGTTATTCTCCATGTTTTAGTGTCAATAGCCTTAACAGCAGCTTTCTATAAAACATGAAGCTAGCGAATCCTTATATTAAGTAACAACCTCATCTAAGCACAATCTATAATTATCTGATTGAATGAGACAAGTAAAGAACGCGAGCGCTACTGTAGATGTTCAGAGAAAGTTTTAAATATAAATATTTAATTATAGTCAGACACAAGTGTCAGTTTTAATCATTAACACTGAATATAAAGCATAAAGATATAAATTACCATTATAGTATTTAGATGCCAATGTCAGTCTTACTTATGATACTAAGTAATTTTCTGCCTGTGAAGTCTTATTTTTAATATTTTCTCATAACTACCAAAGCTCTTATTTATATAAAATGAGCACTAAATACTAACAGCTTGATACCCTCTAGGTAGTTTTCTTAGTAATGTCTTTAAGTTCTGATTTTAAATTTTCAATAAATATATATTAATCAGGAATTATTTTACTCTATGGCTTTAAACACAACAGTGAAATAACAAACTGAAATTGTGAACTATTTATATTATGAGCTTGAACATATCTAAATAAGCTTAACAAGCATTAACTGTAAGGAAACAATCAGAATCATTCTAGTGGTCATTTCGACACATTTTGACATGTAAGATAAGTTCTCCATTTGACTAAGAAAAAAATAACATGCTCAAGTAACAAAAATTATTACTTCCTAATAACTATTATTGTGCAATAATGTATTTAACATACATTATATAGTAGCACATTTACAGATATATTAATGTCAAAATATTGAGCCGGGCATGGTGGCGTACACCTTTAATTCTGGCACTCGAGAGGCAGGGTAAGGCTGATTTCTGAGTTCGAGGCCAGACTGGTCTACAAAGTGAGTTCCAGGACAGCCAGGGCTATATGGAGAAACCCTGCCCCCCCTCCAAAAAATAAATAAAATAAAACAAAACAAACAAAAAACCCAAAAATATTGATATCATTTCGTATATTATGACTATGACTGGATATACAAATAAAATATCCCACTTTTGTAAATATTTATTGGTAATATTTGCCTGCATTTTTCAAAAACAACAATCTCTAGTCCTGAACAATTTTAGCAGATAATAAACATAATTAAGCCTGTATAAACTACAGGATGACCACTGTGACTACAAAAATGTTCAGAGAGAATTGCATCATATATTGAAAAGGAAAGTAAAATGTATTTAATTGAGATCCTGCAATGGGTATTTTGTAACTTAATATGTAGGAGAGATATGGATGAACAAAATGCAGTGCCTGTCCTGAAGAATATTTTCAACCTATCTGAATTATACAGCTGAAACACCTGGTGTGCGTATTAAATTATCAACCTGTGGTTTCAGATTCAAGATTTTCCTCTCCATATTTTGATTCAGTGGGTTTGGAGGGGTTTATAATTTTGCATTTATAAAGAATTAGAATGTGCTGCTTGGGTGGAGATGACTGCCTGATGTGTTATAATCCTAACAGAGTATAAGGACCATGACAAACTTTTACCACCCAAGTTCACGCCATTTAGTGTTTGAGGCAAAGAATTATTTGATTTTGATGCTCTTCTGAATCTTCTAATAAGTCTAAGAGGAGTCTTTGGAAATTGGTAAAAGGTGAGCTATGCAATGAAACACAGATTGAGATTCTAGATCTTTGAAAATGAAAACCAAAGAAGGATGCTTCATCGTACATACACAATGGTTACCACTTTTGCTACATTCACCTGTGCTTTCTCCTACCTATTTCTGGTTTCTTTAGTGAAATTTAGTAAATACTGAAGCATAACACTTGCTGCTTCATTTTGAGAAAAAAGAATATGAAGCTTAAATATTGATTGATAGCCCTAGGTTATAAGGTTTAGAAGTTGATTTCTCCAAGTTAATCCAAATATTTGCTGTATGTGATCATAATAGTTAGATGATGAAAGCAATTCATCCTGAGAGGGAATACATCAAACAGCATAACATTTTAGGGTATCTACTTAAATGTATTTAATGTCATAAAATCAGTGAATTTTTTGATGATTTTAAGCAGTCAATAAGAGAATATGATTATATTATCACTGTGTACCACGCATTTCCTGCACCAAGTATAGGTAGCATTTTACTTTCTAGAATATATAGAAATTCCTAGAAATCATTTGGTATGAAATTTTCAAAAGAAAATAGAATTTGTTTCTTACTCTAGAGAATGTCTTCCAGTCAGTCTTGTTACTAGACATAATTCAAGAGCAAGAGAATAGAAGTATGAAAGAGAAAAATCAACTCATTTCAATGAATATTTAAAATTTTAGAATCTTATTCTCCAATCATGTGTGTGTGTGTGTGTGTGTGTGTGTGTGTCGTGTGTGTGTGTGTGTGTGTGTGTGTGTGTGTGTGTGTTTATTGAGCAAATTGTAAGTGTTATAGCTATGGGAGTTATTCTGTTTCTCATATTCCATGTTCATGCACAAAGAGAGGTTTTACTTATCCACTCAGATGGAGCGTCTGGAACACATTCTCTAGGCATGTGCCAGCTACTCTTATTTTTATATTTTCACAACCAAATTAATCACATGAAAAGTGCTATTGAGGTGTGTGTGTGTGTGTGTGTGTGTGTGTGTGTTGTCATGTCATATCATTTTTTTAAAAGCTATCTCTTGCCTCATGCTTTAGGATCTATACACTCTGCTAAGGACTCTGACTTCCTGGGTCTATATAAGCTACCATGAAATTACTTTTTTACCCAATACCTTCTGGCAGATATCTAAGACAAGAATCAAAAGTTGTGAGACAGGAAAACTAGTGCAAGCTTTCAGAATATGTTGTGTTAGTTTGATCTTTATTAAGGAACAGGGCAGAAAATACCAGTCTGAAGAAAAAAAGCTTCAGACTTTATTAACATTCTGAGAAGTTTATTGCCAATACCTCTGTCTTAGTCAGGGTTTCTATTCCTGCACAAACATCATGACCAAGAAGCAAGTGGGGAGGAAAGGTTTTTTTTCGGCTTACACTTCCATACTTCTGTTCATCACCAAGGAAGTCAGGACTGGAACTCAAGCAGGTCATGAAGCAGGAGCTGATGCAGAGGTCATGGAGGGATGTTCTTTACTGGCTTGCTTTTCCTGGCTTGCTCAGCCTGCTCTCTTATAGAACCCAAGACTGCCAGCCCAGAGATGGTCACATCCACAAGGGGCCTTTTCCCCTTGATCACTAATTGAGAAAATACTCCACAGCTGGATCTCATGGAGGCACTTCCCCAACTGAAGCTCCTTTCTCTGTGATAACCCCAGCTGTGTCAAGTTGACATAAAACTAGCCAGTACAACCTCTTATTAATAGAAATTTATCTTTCTTTAGGAGTGTGGGGGGGGGGGGATACTCTCATACCTTCTCCCAGACTATATGCAGTGAAGAGGGTATAGTGCATATGTGCACAGAGTGGGGACATAGATCAAGTCACAGCTGTACCTGTCGGGTTTTGCTCCCCAACAACAAAAAATGCTATGTTTGCATGTCCACCACAGTGGCTGTTTTAATCCCTATAATTTTGTTTGCTACTTAGATTTTGTAGTGGCTATCTCTGGTTGTCAACTTGACTATATTTGGAATGAACTACAATCCAGAATTGGAAGGCTCACCAGTGACCCTAACCTGGAGGCTTAGAGATAGAAGTTTCTGATCTGGATCTTGGTATGGAGATCTTGATAGCATAGTGGCTATGGATTCCAGAAGATTAAGACAGAGAGATCTCCGAGCTCAAGATCATCTGGGATTGAAGGTGTGATGGTACACATCTTTAACCTGTTAAGGGTGTGATGGCACACATCTTTAATTTGGGCTACACCTTCTGCTGGAGATCATATAAGGACACTGGAAGAAGGGAGACTAGTGCTTGCTCCTTCGCCTCCTTGCTGTGTGGGACTGAATAACTGCTAGATCCTTGGACTTCCATTCACAGCTACTACTGAACCATTGTTGGGAATTGGACTGCAGAGTGTAAGTCATCAATAAATTCCTTTACTACATAAGTTCTGTGACTCTAGAGAACCCTAACTAATACAGAAATTGGTACCAGCAGAGTGGGGCATTCCTGTGATAACCTGACCATGTTTTGGGGAGGTCTGTGGAAGGACTTTGGAACTTTGGGTTAGAAGATCTATTTGGCGTTAAGAACTCTGTGAGATGTTGTGTAGGATCTTGGAAGATAATGTTGAGAGCAGAGCAGAAGATGGAGGCCTGGCTTATGAAATTTCAGAGGGAAGATTAAAGACTTTTGTCAGGACCATCACTAGTTTGATTGTGAAGATTCTGTGGTTCTGGTTAGCTGGGGTTGAAGAATCAGTTGTGATTAAAAAGATACCAGAACTACTAAAGCAAAAACTTTGAATTACTGGGACTATTGATGCTGGTTAGCTGGAGCTAAGAAATTAGCAGTGATTAAGAAGAGACCAGCATCATTGAGGTGACATCTTCTGGGAAGTGTTTTCTAAGAGCACAGAGGCTGTGTTCCAGAGATAGCCTTGTGCTGTGGCTGGACTTGGTAATGTGTAAGAGTTACCCAGGTGGTACTGGTTTTGAAGGCATGAAGGGGTCATGCAGAGCAGCTGAGGCCATGGAAGCACTGTGAGAGGCCATGGAAGGCCATTGGTGAAAGTGCAGCCTCAGTTGCAATTGATGGCTGAGGACTGAAGGGGTCATGCAAAGGAGTTGAGGCTTGGCACCATGAAGAGAGCTTATGAGATGCTAGTGTTGAAGCCTAGTTACAGTGGAAGACAGTAGTGTTTTGAAGATGCCAGTACCATGAGATGACCACCAAGAACAGCAGCAGCAATGGAGTACAGGCATCTGGAGCCTAGAGGACAATTTGTGTGCTACAAAGGGCATGGCTGGAGAAGTGACCCAAGCTCCTCCCTTGGATCCCAGACATTTGACAGTTGTAGATTGATTTTTGTTTTTGATTGTGACTGTGTATGCCCTGATATTTTCCCTCTTGAAGGAAGTTTTTAAATGAAGCCCACAGTTAAGAGACTCTAAATTTTAAAAGATATTTTAAAAGGATTGAACTTTTTAATATGTAAAGACTGTGGGAATTTTAAAGTTATTTAAGATCTTGGGATTGAGTAAGAACTAAGGATTGAGGCTTACTAGTGACGTATTTGTGTGTCAAGTTGACAAGGGGTCAATTGTACTGGCTAGGATTGTGTCAACTTGACCCAGCTGGAGTTATCACAGAGAAAGGAGCTTCAGTTGGGGAAATGCCTCCATCAGATCTAGCTGTGAGGCATTTTCTCAATTAGTGATCAAGGGCCCCTTGTGGGTGGGACCATCTCTGGGCTTGCAATCTTGGGTTCTATAAGAGAGCAGGCTGAGCAAGCCAGGGGAAGCAAGCCAGTAAGGAACTTCTATCCATGGCCTCTGCATCAGCTCCTGCTTCCTGACCTGGTTGAGTTGCAGTCCTGACTTCCTTGGTGATGAACAGCAGTATGGAAGTGTAAGCTGAAAAAACCCTTTCCTCTCCAACTTGGTTCTTGCTCATGATGTTTGTGCAGGAATAGAAACCCTGACTAAGACAGATTTGGTGAGAGAAATGTTTATTGGAGAGGTAATTCATCATGAGTCTCAAAGCATCCCTGGATGTCTTTTACAGAGTATCAATTTGAGAAGCTTAGTTGCCCTTTGATCTTGAGATGTTTTTACATATAATTGTTTAAGGAGCCTACTCAGTTACATGGCTATGAAAATATTCTCTATTAACTGATGTCATAAATGATGTAACCTACCACAAAAAGCATATGGTCCCTGGAACTGTGTTCTTTGATTGCAGTACAGTAATCCTCTAGTATAAACTAATTTAGGTCTATTTCTGCATGTTGTATTGCTGGTGATGGATAAGGAGAACCAATGAATCAGTGTTTGTGCTCTAGACATGAGTATTATACAGATTCCCTATGTTCCATCTGCTTTGAGCATAAGTGGATTAGTGGAAGGTTTAGTTCTCTTATTTCCTTTGAGGTTGAAGTACATACTGGTCAAACAAGAAACAAGAGAAAGATACCAGAGAAAGTGGTTGACATCCTCCTACCCCATTTTGTGTGTGTGTGTGTGTGTGTGTGTGTATGTGTGTTCTGTCTGTCTTTCTATCTATATGTTTATTTTTCTCCCTCCCTCCCTCATATTTGGGACAGTCTTTGGGATATAAGGAAGCCAAAAAATGCATCTATGTAAAGTAGATTTTCTTGACTTTTCTTGGTATTTACTTAGCTGTCATATTAATCTCACTAACTGTCGATACATGTCTAGGTATAGAGCAGGTCATTGAACAGTTCAATTCTATCATGAAGATTTATCTTCAACTGGGAACTGAGAAATGATATACCTGCTTTATGACATATTGGATTTTAGGATCCATATTCTTTGATCTTGAACCACTACATGCTTATTTAACAATCTTTAAAAAGGAGATATAAGTATGGTCTATTGGTGTGCACCTTTAATCCCAGAACTCAGGAATCAGATGCATGCAGCTCGCTTGAGTTTGAGGCCAGCCTGGTCTACAAAGTGAGACCAGGACAACCAAATTTAGTTACACTAAAGAATAAATTGATACAATTCTTGAGACTTTACCCTCAAATTCTAGTCTTTCTGGTGCTTTGGTGCAGAAAGGTACTCTTCATGATACCAAAAGAGAAACATAGACACACTCAGCAGAAAATACTTAAACTTACAATCTGTTCTATCTTCAATATTTGCTACACCAAAGGTGTCATATAACTTATGAGAGTACCCATCCAATTTCTGATTTTGACTTAAAGCCTATTCCATAGAAGGAACCCATACCTGACACTGCTTGGTTAACCAAGATTCAAACTAGATTAGCTTAGAAGTAAGGTAAAAACAAACACTACTGGTTTAAAAAAATCAATAAAATATTTCTATCATTGCCTTTCCAGAAGTCATCAGAAAGGCTTTTTCTGATAGCAAATGGGAACAGATATATAGACCTACAGCCAGATATTACATGAAGAGAGAGTCTAAATGCAAGGTCTTCACCAAATACTTTCTCTTAGAGCTCATCACATTCTGTATAAGTGGAGAATGAAGGAAGACCGATTGGGTGAATAACAACAGAAGAAAATGGATATGTGAAGTAACTAAACAAGGCTTATATGAGCTCACAGCAAAGACAGGCCTATAAGGATCTAGACAATGTCCTCAGTGAATATATTCTAGCTGTTAGCTTAGTATTTTAGTGAGACTCCTGACTCCTGTGTTTTTGTTTTCTCTTATTAGCTCGCCATATCCAACTTTGATATGATAATTTTGCTTCATAGTTCTCTTAAAAGTATATTCTTTTCCAATGAGAGACAGGTACAGAGTGTATCTGGAGGGAAGGAGAAATAGGGGAAGATCTGTAAATATTTGAGGTAGAACAAACAATAATCAGGATATACTGTATGATAAATGAATGTTTCAATAAAAATTCAATTTATTTTCAACAAAGAAAAAAAATAAGAAATTATACTGGTAAAAAGAAATGCATGTGATATAATTAGATTTAAAAAATCCTCCCATACTCAGGTTAAAACAGTTCAAACATAAAGGATGCAATCAAACTCTATCACTATTTTGTAAGAAAGTACTTAGTTCATTGGAAGAAATGACCATATATTCAGCACTATTTTTTTGAAGAAGGTCAATAGAGAATGATGAATGTATATCATTTATATTTACTGTGCTATCATAGAGCACTAAAATTCTATTAGTATGTCATTAGTAGTTAGATCAAGAAATGGAGCTGTTGGGCCAGGACTGGTGGCAGACTATGTAGAACATCATCACTAAGGTGTGGTCATATACTATCATGTGATCCAGAGAACCACAGAAATGGATTTGTTAATAGCAAGGCGTGGGTAGCCCATAATGGTGCAAGCCTTTCTCCAAGCACTCAAGAGTCAAAGGCTCACAGATCTTTGTGGTTCAGGTGAGCCTTTGATCCCAGCACTCGGGAGGCAGAGGCAGGTGGATTTCTGGGTTCGAGGCCAGCCTGGTCTACAAAGTGAGTTCCAGGATAGCCAGGGCTATACAGAGAAAACCTATCTCAAAAAAAAAAAAAAATGGAGCTGTCAATTCTCCTTTCAAGGGTATTTTGATGATATCATTATCATAGCTTCCAATAAAATAAAGGGAGAGACTAAAGGCAGAGTACAGAAGGACTGAAGATGCTCTAAGATGTCACTTTAATTTTGAGCCCTTGGGATCTATACCTTTCTTACAACAGAGTCTCCTCATACTTACTCAGTTATGAGGGGCAAGAAGGCACTTCAGTGAACCAATGGAAGTCCTTACATGTTTCCTTTCTCAACAGTGAAATAGTCTTCATCTCCTGGTGACCAGAGTCCGTTCCCTTGCCAAATGACATCAATTTATCTGATGTTACCAGATTTAATAAGTCAAAACTGCCCTGAAAGATGATCATGTCTTGTTTTGTTGTTATTTTTGTGGGGGTTATTTTTGTTTGTTTGTTTCGGTGCTTTGCTTCTTAAGTTTTCATGATAAGGATTCTCTGTGAAACATTGCCTGGATGGATTGTAGCATTCCCTGTAGATTTTAGCATTCCCTGTAGATCAGGCTCACCTGAACCACAAAGATCTGTGAGCCTTTGACTCTTGAGTGCTTGGAGAAAGGCTTGCACCATTATGGGCTACCCACGCCTTGCTATTAACAAATCCATTTCTGTGGTTCTCTGGATCACATGATAGTATATGACCACACCTTAGTGATGATGTTCTACATAGTCTGCTCATGCTCTTTATCAAAAGTAAAGATAACTCTCTTTAATGCCATTAGTTTATAAGCTGGAAATTTTAGCCTGCTTTGTATAGTTGATATAGGGGTATCATTTCCCTATACTAATAGGGAATACCAAGACAGGACTGATGGAAGGTAATGACAGTATAGCTACCTACCATGATACACCAATATTAGCTAGCACATCACTGCTACCAAATCTTGAGAATTGGACTGCTTTTCTCATTTCTCCCAAGAAAGTATCATTTCCTTATTTACTGATTCTATCATGAATATATGTTTACCAATAATTCATTAACATCCTCCTTCTATTTTATAGCTCTATATTTCCTCCTACTGTTTTTAATCAAGAAGTTGCTCCCTAGTCCTGTCTTCAAGCTTATTAATTTTTACTATCTAAGATCTGAATACTGTCTGTCAAGTTCCAATGCTGTATATAGGTGGAAAGAATCTTCATGTGCTAAGCACAGAGAAGCTAGAAATGCCTTCCATTTGTCAAATGTTATTGTGAGTCTTATATGTTTTTGTTACTTTTTATCAAAGATTTAATATAAATCTATAAACATAGAAAAATATCTGGTAACTCCATTTTTGGTGGTGGGCCATTTAAAATTGAGATTATTATATCTTTGTTTTATTTAATTTTGAAAAAGTTATGATTGATTATATCTAGAGAGTACAAAATACTATTATGATATATGTCATACTATTATGATATAATATGTCAGGATTTAATCAAGAAAATTATCTTAGGTTCTCAAATGATTTATTTCTATGGTCTAACTATGTAAACCTTGCAGAAAACAAAAGTACAAAATACAATGTCATGAGGACTTTATAATAAGTTAATTAAATCAAGTTCAAGTTTATATATATATATATATATATATATATATATATATATATATATATTAAAATTACAAATAAAGTTACCACATGTTCTCATTGACAGATGGAAAGCTCAAGAGTCAAACTTACAGAAGACAGTCAAGTAGAATTCTGCTTACCATGGGTTGCTTACAATGGGTTGAAGTGTAGAGTAAATTGGGGTGACAAGTTGGTCCTTGAAGACAATTTATTATTATGAAATATAAAATCTTTGCTTTAGCTGTAAGGAGAAAGATGCCTGCAACCCAGATGAAATGAGTTCCAGCACATCCAGTACTTTTTATTTATTTCACATTCAATGAGACTTATCACTGGGTTGGTAGAAATTACTTATAGTCCATTGTAAAATATTATCTATACCCATGAGCCATGCACCCACATGCCTAGAAAACAACAACAAAGAAATGATTTTCTCTTTTTATTATTTTTTTTTAGATATTTTCTTCATTTACATTTCAAATGCTATCCCAAAAGTCCCCTATACCCTCCCCCACCCTATTCCCCTACCCACTCACTCCCACTTCTTGGACCTGACCTTCCCCTGTACTGGGGCATAAAAAGTTTGCTAGACCAAGGTGCCTCTCTTCCCCATAATGGCCGACTAGGCCATCTTCTGCTACATATGCAGCTAGAGACATAAGCTCTGGGGGGTACTGATTAGTTCATATTGTTGTTCCACCTATAGGGTTGCAGACCCCTTAAGCTCCTGGGATACTTTCTCTAGCTCCTATATTGGGGGACCTGTGTTCCATCCTATAGATGACTGTGAGCATCCACTTCTCTATGTGCCAGGTACTGGCAAAGCCTCATAGGAGACAGCTATATCAGGGTCCCTTCAGCAAAATCTTGCTGGCATTTGCAATAGTGTCTGTGTTTGTTGGCTGATTATGGGATGAAGGTGGGGCATTCTCTGGATGTTCCATCCTTTCATCTTCGCTCTAAACTTTGTCTCTGCAACTCCTTCCATGGATATTTTATTCCCTATTATAGGAAAGAATAAAGTATCCAAGCTTTGCTCTTCCTTATTGATTTATTTTGGTCTTGATTTTATTTTGGTCTTCCTTTCTTTTGTCTTATTCTTCTACATGATAACCACCAGTTGTGCCACCACCATTTTTGAAAATGCCACCACCTTTTTTCCACTGGATGGTTTCAACTTCCTTGTCAAAGACCAAGTGACCATAGGTGCGAGGGTTCATTTCTGGATCTTCAATTCTATTCCATTGATTTACCTGTCTGTTGCTCTACCAGTACCATGCAGTTTTTATCACAATTGCTCTGTAGTACAGCTTGAGGTCAGGCATGGTTATTCCCCCAGAGGGTTTTTTATTGTTAAGAATAGTTTTTGCGATCCTAGGTGTTTTGTTATTCCAAATGAATTTAAGAATTGCCCTTTCGAACTCAGTGAAGAATTGAGTTGGAATTTTGATGGGGATTGCATTGAATCTGTAGATTGCTTTAGGCAGGATAGCCGTTTTTACTATATATATATATATATATATATATATATATATATATATATATATATNTCATTCCATCTTCTGAGGTCTTCTTCAATTTCTTTCTTCAGAGACTTGAAGTTCTTGTCATACAGATCTTTCACTTCCTTAGTTTGAGTCATACCAAGGTATTTTATATTATTTGTGACTATTGTGAAGGATGTTGTTTCCGTAGTTTCTTTCTCATCATGTTTATTCTTTGTGTAGAGAAAGGCCACTGACTTGTTTGAGTTAATTTTATATCCAGCTACTGCGCTGAAGCTGTTTACCAGGTTTAGGAATTCTCTGGTGGAATTTTTAGGGTCACTTATATATACTATCATATCATCTGCAAACAGTGATATTTTGACTTCTTCCTTTCTAATTGGTATCCCCTTGATCTCCTTTTGTTGTCTAATTGCTCTGGCTAGGACTTCAAGTACTATATTGAATATTTAGAGAGAAAGTGCTCAGACTTGTCTAATCCCTGATTTTAGTGGGATTGCTTCCAGCTTCTCTCCATTTAGTTTGATATTGGCTACTGGTTTGCTGTATATTGCTTTTATTATGCTTAGGTATAGGGCTTGAATTCCTGATCTTTCCAAGGCTTTTATCATGAAAGAGTGTTGGATTTTGTCAAATGCTTTCTCAGCTTCTAATGAGATGATCATGTGATTTTTGTCATTGAGTTCCTTTATATAGTGGATTAGGTTGATGGATTTCCCTATATTAAACCATTGCTGCATCCCTGGCATGAAGCCTACTTGGTCATTATGGATGATCATTTTGATGTGTTTGCAGCATCAGTTTGCAAGCATTTTGTTGAATATTTCTGCATCTATATTTATGAGGGAAATTGGTCTGAAGTTCTCTTTCTTTGTTTGATCTTTGTGTGGTTTAGGTATCAGAGTAATTGTGGCTTCATAGAATGAATGGGATATAGTACCTTCTGTTTATATTTTGTGGAATAGTTTGAGTAGAGTTGGAATTAGGTCTTCTTTGAAGGTTTGATAGAACTCTGCACTAAACCCATCTGTTCCTGGGCTTTTTTTGGTTGGGAGACTATTAATGACTGTTTCTGTTTATATAGAGGAAATGTAACTGCTAAGATCATTAACCTGATCCTGATTTAAGCTTGGTACCTGGTATCTGTCTAGGAAATTGTCCATTTCATCCAGGTTTTCCAGTTTTGTTGAGTATAGCCTTTTGTAGTAGGATCTGATGATGTTTCCTCAGGATCTGATGTTATGTCTCCTTTTTCATTTCTGAATTTGTTAATTAGGATACTGTCCCTGTGCCCTCTAGTTAGTCTGGCTAAGGGTTTATCTATCTTGTTGATTTTCTGAAAGAACCATCTCCTGGTTTGCTTGATTATTTGAATAGTTCTTTTTCTTTCCACTTGGTTAATTTCAGCCCTAAGTTTGAATATTTCCTGCAATCTACTCCTCTTGGGTGAATTTGCTTCTTTTTGTTCTAGAGGTTCTAAGTGTGCTGTCAGACTGCTAGTGTATGCTCTCTAGTTTCTTTTTAGAGGCACTCAGGGCTATGAGTTTTCCTCTTAGGACTGCTTTCATTATATCCCATAAGTTTAGGTATTTTGTAGCTTCATTTTCATTAAATTCTAAAAAGTCTTTAATTTTTTTCTTTATTTCTTCCTTAACCAAAGATATCATTGAGTAGAGTGTTGTTCAGTTTCCACTTGAATGTTGGTTTTCTATTATTTATGCTGGGCTCAGAAGGAAGATGGTGGGGGTGGTCCTGACTGGAACAGATCACTGAATTTCTCTTATCATCAAGCATAGTTCTATCCTATTATCTCAAATATATTTGTTGTTCTTTGTTTTTGTTTTGTTTTTCTGTATGAGATTTTTTTGGTTTCTTTGTTTGATTGTAACTATGAAATTGGTTCTACTTCCCTTTTTATTATAACTTAGTTTTCTGAGTGTAAAGGAGTTTTCATAAATAAACTTGCCAGCTATTGCCTTTTAAATATGATCTCCATCTTTTAATCTATTTTTCTTATCTAAAATGTTTATTCTATTTATGGGGTAGTCTAATCTTGGTTCTTTGTTATTAGTTATATGTCTATGATCATTCCACAATGTAATGGCAAAATAGTGTTAGTCCTATTGTCTATAAACTCAGTAACCATTAGGCTGAGGCAGAAGGATTACAAGAAGTTAGAGGCCAGCTTTTATTACATAATAAGTTGTATATGGGACTTAGAGTGATATTTTGCCTCATGAAAACAAAACAAAACAAAACAAAAGTAAGTGAAAACAGAATAAAACAGGATAAAAGCGAGCATCCAGCTATTTTCTAAATATGTATCAACTTTACTTAATCTTATTCATTTATAATAACTTCTACTGTTGAAATGCACTCTACTAGAAATTACAGGCTGAATCTGAAGCATCAAACCTTTTTTTCTATAATCCATGAATAATGTTCTCAAACTAAGTTTATAGAAGGGGAAACTATGGAGAACCAGTTGTATTTCCTCTGATCTTGTGTCATCTTCATCCATTGGAGTGTGACGCGACTCCCAGCAGGAAGCAGAACAGCTTCTGCAGGATGAAGTCACTGGTATCATCATTTGATCTCCTAACCAGTCAGAGCTTAGTGAAATTCCTAACCAAACTTTCTTCCCATTCTTGCTCAGTTGATTTCTTGTGACTAACAACGGAATGAAATAACTTCTAAGGATAGGTAACACAAACATTTTCAGAATAAAATTTCAAAATTTAAAAATAATAAAAGCATCTCTCTTTTTTTCTGTTTTACAGTTTTCCCCACCTTATCTATTACTTTTTCTGTCCAAGGAAGCAATATAGCATAACTGACAAAACTTGATCACATTCAACATGCACAGGAACTTTCCTTAGAGAGCATACACATTTGAGAAAATATATCATTATGTCCATAAAAGAAATCAAATATGAAATATTTATACAATTCATCCCAGTAGTGACAAGGAAATGTCACTTATGGAATATAACTATAATTAGAATGAACAGAAATGGATTTACATTTTAAAAAGTGTATTTACGTAATTTTACTCAAATATACTGAAAACATTCCTATCTTTAAAGAAATATTTATTCTACTGCAAGTGACATGCATTCTTCACAAAGCCAGGGCCATGGCCAAGATTGTACAGCAAGGCAAATTTCGCAGAAGTAAGTCCCTTTTGCCAGTCATAATTTCTGTCTGTGAAAAATATGTTTGATGTATTAATTTTCCTTTATCCTAAGGAGATACAGTACTATCTACTCAGAGCATCATCAAACTATTATAAAGTATTATAAAACAAAGCACATAGGGCAGTGTCTGTCCAATATTAAGTACTTAATAATTATTATTATCAAAAATCCCTCTATATCGTTGAATCAAGAAATGTTCATTTATAAATGAAGCCATAGCAGGATGTTATAAAGAAGGTTAATTACTGAATTGCTTTTCTAATGATAAAGGGGTCCTTCAGGAAATGAGGAGGCTGAGGGGCAAGTGTGAAGATCTAGGAATAAGGCTAATATTTAATCACTGTTAAGATGTGTAAGACATTATGCATATACTCTCTAATTTTTGTTCTTAAGTCTACTGTAGAAACTTGGTCAGGTTTGCCTACTAGTTGCAGATCAGAAATTAGAAATGGGTCATCTCTGACTAGTGAAATTCAATTTCCTGAAAAGAATGAGGAGTCCGAAGAGAATGATAATGCAGTTTAAAGTTAGTTGTGCTGTTACATTCATATGCTTGAATGAGAGAGAAAGTTTCAGGAGAACTATCATAAAATCAGTCTGGGCTACACGATAAAATGCTTTCTAAAGATGTAAGACATCAAGCTCATGCAGTAACTAATGAAGCTGAAATATCGTATTATTAAATTGACTAGCATTTATTTTTGCTTACAATAAACACTATCATACTCAACTCTGCTCACATAAATTCATGACTAAATCAATATACTTTATATTAAAAACATTAGTGAAATTGAATATCACTCATTTGCATGTTTTAAAACTGGCTATTTCCTAATATTAATAGTCTGAAATAGTTATTAATTACAAAGTACATCATTCTGACATAGAATTCATGGAGGTATACTTAATAAATTGGCCTTCAGAAAATACAACGAGGTTACATTAAAGTGCCATTTCACATTCTTGAAAATACCAGCATATACCCTAAAGTGATAATGGAAATCTTTCTTTTAAATAGCAGGTGGAGACATCTACATAATTAAATAATTACACAAATGAATCTTAATTTATGGTTTTAAAATTAGATAGTTATTTAGACATTTAAATGTATGTGTCTGTTTATGCATGTGTGTTTGTATGCATATGGGCATACAAGACTAATGTTATTTTGCCTTCATTCATGTCTGTATACTACATGCTTGCCTGGTGCACTCAGAGGCTATAAATGGACATCAGACCCCATAGAGCTAAAGTTATAGATGTTGTGAGCTCTCCTGTGGGGTTTTGAGAATTAAATAGAGCATCTTTCAAGCCCACCGAGGATAGTGTTTTTTATCTTTTATTTATTTATTTGTTTTTTGTTTGTTCATTTATTTATTTATTTTACATTTCAGATTTTATTCCCCTCCTGGTCTCCCCTCCAAACATTTCACATCCCATACCTCCTCCCTTCCCTGATAGCTTTTAAATTAATAAAACAAATTTAACCATTCCACTTCAGAATAACTAGTCAACTTCTGTAACCTTTTCCCATTCTTTATTATGATTTTTTCTCTGTCAGAGCCAGAAGACATGCATTAATTTACTTTTGTAGGTTTTGTCAAGAAGTTGACAAAAAGTTTGCTTCAAATTTTATCCCAAACTAATGAGGTAGCATGACAATGTAGATAAATTAACAAGGCTAAAGAATAGCTTTTAGAACCAAACAGTACATATTTTCCTGTTCCTAAGGTAGAGACAGCTTAGATTGTTCTCATGAAAAACTTGCAATAAGCTCTATCCTTGAATTAAGCTGAACTTGCGTGTATTTTCTAGTGTGCTGATTCCTACAGAGCCAACTATTTATAACTTATTGAATATGCTATTGTCTTAATTAGTATGGTGGGTTTTTTTTTTCTCCCTTTGCCAATATGGCCTAGCACATCTGAGCAAATGATGTATTCATCTTTGTGCAAGAAACTGAAAAATATCCAATGAAGTTACTGCTCTATGAAAAGAATAAAATTTATCCTGAAGTAATTGATATTTAAGGTTAATGTGTAAATTGATATAAAATAATTATTAATCAAGTGGGAGGAATTCAGCAATAGACAGTAATATTTAATGAGACAAATTTTAGTAAATATGAATAATATAACTAGAATATTCCTGACATGTATTCATTTTAATGTTTTATTAACATAAATTATGTTTGCATAATAATTATGATATTTCATACATGGTTATAATGAATTTTAATCAGATTCACCAATCTTTACCTACTTTGTCCCATTTCCCAGCTTGTTACCCTTCAATTGTCACAGAAGTTTTGTATTCTTTTGAACCAAAGAGTTGGTTTAGGATTTCTCAATGTAGAATGAATAACGAGTTATTTGCAGGAATCTGACCAAATTACCAGTGGCCGTACTGCTGGACAAAGTGATCATGAGATGCCTATAAATATTTAGTTAGAAAAAAGAGCTTATGAACCCTCCTACTTCTTTTGGGAAAATACTGATGGATTCAGCCTTGTACAGGTCTTTTGCAAGTGATAAAAGCTGCTGAGAATATAAGAATGTTATGAGAACCAAATCCTTTACATTGACTCTGCTGTCAATGGCACAAAATGCTTTAATCATTATTACCTCCTCTTCTCAGCATGGCATTAAATATATATTTCATGTGAACTTAATATAGAGTATATTTTTAAATATTAGGGCAGAACATATATTCCATTCCCTTGTGCCTATATATTTTTTCCTTCCTTTACTCTACCAATTCAGTCTTTAACAGTCATTTTTTTTTTTTATAATATGAAACTGAATATGATGAAGTAGGGATATGACTCAGTGAGAGAGCATGTCTTTAACATTCCTAAGCCTCTGAGTTTGATCTCCAACAGTGGAGGAAGTATGGACCACCACACAGATGAGAGCAAAAAGCAGAGAGTAAACAACAAGCAACTCACCTAAAATTTAATTTGTCTTTATTTATCTCAGATTCATACAATCATAGTAGGAAATGAGCTTCATTAAGTGTGCTAGGCCCGTTAAGAGGCAGTCAGGTACCACATAGTGTATTAAAGTTTATCTTGGTAGATACAGAAAAAAAAAAAAAAAGATAATTTTGTGATGCTGAAGAACATTTTTAGACTAGTATAGATACTATGATGCCCCCCCCCTCGATTGGTAAGAGGCTGATAATAGCTTTTTTTAAGATTATTTTTTAAATTATTTTGTATATTTATATTTCAAATGTCCTCCTTCTTGGGCCTCTTCAAGGAGCCCTTAATTCCATTCCCCTCTGCTATATCTCAAGAGGGTGCTCCCCCAGCCACCCATTCACTCCAGCCTCACCCCTCTAGCATCTCCCTTTTGTGGGGCAAGAAGCCAATATGGGGAGCGGGCACGGGCCAAAGATGGCACCTGGCTCTATGCTAAGCCCCGTGACCCGCTTGTTTATCCCAGTCTCAGTCATGGGCAATAAAAGCAGTGTGTGTATGTTTATGATTGGGTGGTATGAGGTGCCGTGAGTGAATAGAAGTATAAATTGAGGGCAGCCCCAGATGAGGTAGGCCAGAGAACAGCATAGCAGAGAGAGACCAGATAAGAGGAGACCAGCTTAGCAGAGAGAGAGCACCACCGTAGGAGAGTGTCAGCAGCATTAGGCCAGAGAGCAGCAGATTCCTAGAGCAGCACCAGCATTAGAGAGCAGCTTAAAAGAGCGAGCAGAGTGAGTGATTGAATGGCTGCAGCATGTGTGAAACCTGAGAAAGAGATTCAAGCAGAATAGAGTTTTGCTGAGTAAGGCAAGCTGCTCAGAACCTGCTCTGCCACTCCACCTTGTCATTTCTTCCCACTGTCTCTGCTGGATGGAGACGAGGTGCCTGTACAAGGACAAGAAAATGAGGACATGGCAGCTGGTACAGAGCGAGACTGAGAACACGAGTGTCGAGAGAGAAAGCAGGTGCTGCTGGTCCAAAGGGAAGACACTGAGAACTGCAGCCAGGTGAAAATTGCCAGACAAAGGTAGAAGGCAAAGCCGAGGCTGGGTGTTCCAGGACACATTATAGAACCAGCAGCAGTGAGCTCTGAGGCCCTGGGCTGCTCTCCCGAAGTTTGGGAGGGGGCTAGACCAGTCCATAGGCATGCAGGTGGCAAGGCCGAGGCTGGGTGCTCCAGGCTGGTAGTGGTGGCTCATGGAGGTAGGATTTGCTGAAGGAGGCAGAGGTAGGAGGAGTCCTTGCTTTCAGAAGTCAGAAGACACAAGAAGAAGCAAAAAGGTCCACAGTAAGTAGTGGGGAAAGATATTTTTAAAGCAGGAAGTCCCTGGAAGTTGGGACAGAGTAGGAAAAGTACCTGGTAAGGAACGGAGCAGATTAAGAAGGGCCTAACAAGAATAAATAAATAAATTAATAAAGATTAAAATGAAGCAGTGCAGACACCCACTCAGTGACCCACAATGTAGCAGATCCCTCCACGTCTCTGTCTGAGGGCAACCCCAGTAAGT